>CAMZMU010000061.1:20095094-20557840 GCA_947311845.1 Poa pratensis
ATATGGGCCGGGTTATAGTTGGGCCAATAGGACCTAACATGACTCGTCCCTATGAAGGAAGGACCTAGAAGAACTGGAGTCCGAGTGAAGGAAGATACCGGGTGGACTTGGAGGCTACGGAAGGTCTAGAAGAACTAGAGTAGGACTCCGTGCTCGTATGTAACTCGGTATTCATTGTAAGTTCGGGAGACCCGGCGTCTATATAACGGGCTCCCAGAGATATGATAGGTTCTAAGTCTCAAGTCATAAGTTTCTACCCTAGTTCGATATCACCGCTATCAAGCGAAACCCTTGTAACTGTCTCGTAACCCGGCTCGTTGTCGTAGCCGAGTTATCGAGACCTCGAGATCAATAACATAGAAGCAGAAGTAGGTCTTTATCTCCAATGGAGAGGCTGAACCTGGGTAAACCCTTTTTCCCCAATGAGCGTGACAATCTCCTGAAGGACCAAGGCGCCTTGCCCCATCAAGTTACCCTATGGTAACATCTGCCGTGTTAACCCCACGACAGTTGGCGCCCACCGTGGGGCCTGCGACCAAAGCTGTCCTCATCAAGGGAGAAGCTCTGCGAGGGATGGAGAACCTCGCGATCGGCGAAGTCAGGATGGATCAGCGCGGAAATCGCATCGTCGACGATTCCGGCTGGAAGGAAGAAGCAGATCTGCTGGATACCGGCCGGGTGATCCCGTTCGGTCGGATCCACGTCTTCGTAGGTATGGTTAATGCAATTCAGCAATTTGATGACGAGGTTATGTGCGACTCCGTTTCAGGGGCAGCCACCATCGTCCAATCTGATGGAGAAAGAGTCGGAACAGGAGGTTTCGAACATCAGTCGGACATCCGGGCTTGCGAGCCGGAGTACCGACGTGAGGAAGATTTGGATACAGATACTGAATCGATTTACCGTTGTTTGACGAGAGATTTGGGTATGTGGCTGATGAGGAAGATTATGAGTCGGAGCCAAGGACCATGAAGCATGCGATGGTGTATACTCTGAGGAATCACAATGATGGACAGAAACTTCAGTGAGCGAGGACGATGCCACGCGGCGGCCAGAGAAACAGAGAAAGAATTCAGCGTCTCACAACGTTTCAACGGGTGAAGGCTCGGGACAGCCGGTTGTGATGGAAATCCCACCAGTTTTTAGGCCCTTGGACTTTGACGCAGCAATAGTTACAACCCAATCACACCAGATAACGCAGCAACCCGGGCGCAGCAATTGGATACGTTACGAATCACGCTGGAGAATCAACAGAAGGCTTTATTGGCGGAGCAGCAGCGCATGTATGATGACAACAAGAGATAGAACGGGATCGAGCCCGTGTGGAGCAAGAAAGGATAACAGTGCAGAATCGCCATGAAGATCTTACAGCAGTACATCGGAGGAGGCACGAAACCCGGGTGATGCCAGGCATGACTTTAGATCCAACGAGATTGAACTTTGCATCACCAAACGGAGCTCCCAATGTCACTCGGCCTGAGCCAGAGCCGGTTGGAATTGGGCATGGAATCATGGTTAGAGCAAATCAGGGAGGAAACGGGGTGCCACCCAACACTCGGGCCGGAGCTCAGCAAAATCAGAACACAGCAGCTGCGGGTGATATGCCACCACCAGCAGATCGGTTCCACACGCCCAGGGGTCACTACTCAAATCCGGCTGATAACGTGTACGCAGCAACATTAGCTTTATGCCGCATGCCGATTGATCAATCACCACAGGGAGACGAAGCGCGCAGGGCAATTGAGATGTTGAAAACTGCGATCACGCAGCAGGGAAACATGCCGGATAAGAGTGGAGCGTTACATTCAACACCATATAATAGCCGAGCTAACCGGAGTCATCACGGAGAAACACCAAGGCCAGCCGGATCAGGCGTCAGGAACGGACAGCAGAATCAAGGTCACCCGGCGCCGCAGCCTCAGCGTTCGGGACATCAGCAGAGCCAGCCCAGAATCAGCCGGCACCGAGGCCGCATCAGCCGGCCCCGGCCCAGTCTGTGGCCCAAGCAATTGTCAACAGTTCAAGAGCACGGCGTGCGGCGAGCGCAAACCCGGCTTTAGGTGTCGCCGGAGGAGGAGGAGGACAACCTGAAGCAGGAGTGATGGGCCACGCACCAAATACCGGGTCAGGTTTGCCGTTAGTTTCTTCATTACTTAACCCGGTTGGAACTAAATGTCTTTCAGATGCTATTAAGAGCGAACCTTTTCCGAAGTTTAAAGAGCCAAGCAAGGTGACAAATTATGACCCCAGCATGGATCCAGAAACATGGCTCAGGTTACGAGATGGCGATGAGTATTCGCAATGCCACCGCCAACTTGTGCGCGAGATACATGTACCTGATGATGAGTGAAGGAGCAGCAAAGTTATGGTTCAATGGATTACCGAGAAATCTATCAATTCTTGGGATGAGTTGAAGGCATTATTTGTCAAGAATTTCAAGGGCACGTGTGAGAAGTTGTTCACTATAGAAGATTTGGAGCGTGTTTCCAGAAGAAAGGCGAGTCAGCGTCACTGGATGCGCCGGGTCACAGCCATCATTCACTCATCAAAGGGAATTACACCAGCTGCGGCCGTGTCGTCGATGGAGAAAACCTGCAGATATGACCCGGTAATTCAGAAGATGGGTCGACTGAGGGCCACTGGCGAAGCAGAAACCATCACCATGGGACAGCTGATGGAAGCGGCTCATAAGCACGCATCCACAGACAAGACCCGGGATGATGATGAAGATAAGGGAAAAGGAAACGTCAACAACGGAGGAAAGAACCACAACAACAACGGTAACAACAACAATGGGAACAATAATCACAATGGTAACAATGGGAATAACTCCAAAAGGCAGCATGATGGTGGTTCAGACTTGGTGGCAAACACAAACACCGGGTATAACAAGTTTCAGCGGCGAGATGACAATTATCGAGGCAATAACAACAATGGCAATTACAGGGGAAATTTCCGAGGACCGGCTAACCCCAGGAAGCATTCAACATGCCGTGTCCACGCATAGTAGGAACGGTAAACCGGCAAATCACTCTTTGGCCCAGTGTGTTGATCTTCAGAGATGGAAGAACGAGGAGTTTGCCAGGATGAACATGGGAGGAAACGGTCCGAGGCCGGGTAATGGAAATAACCCGGCCCACGGACCACAAGCTGGAGGAAATAATGGAGGACCACCCGGCCCGGATAATGGACCAGCCGGGTTAGGTTTCCAGCAAAACCCCAAAGAGTTAAATCGAGGACAGTATCATATTACAGTTTCCAGCACTTGTCGGAGAGATCAGAAATTAAAGAAGAGAGCTGTCAACGCCGTTCTTCCCGCGGTTCCGAGATATTTGAAGTGGTCCGAGTATCCGATCACTTGGTCTAGAGAGGATCACCCGGACCGAGTGGATGCACCTGGAGCGTTGGCTTTAGTTGTTGCACCTCAGGTTTCGGGTTATATTTTACACAAGGTTCTTATGGATTGGAGGTAGTAGCATCAACATTCTGTATTGGGATACATTCATCCGGATGGGTTTCACAGCCAAGCAGCTTCACCCTTCTGGTACTATCTTTCATGGTATTGTCCTGGAAAGTCAGCAAGACCAGAGGGAACAATAACATTGGAGGTCGCATTTGGAGAATCAAAGGATAATTTCAGGTCTGAGATGATTTGTTTTGAGGTGGTCAAATTGAAGAGCCCTATCATGCTCTCTTTGGCCGTAACGTTTTTGCTAGATTCATGGCGAGGCCGTGTTATGTGTACTTAAAGATGAAGATGCCAGGTCCAAAAGGTATTATCACAGTCAATGGGTCGTGAGTTGGCGTTACAATGTGAGCAAGGTGATGCTGTTATGGCAGAACAAGCCTGTGCGGAAGAGGAGTTGAATTACTACAAAGCTACCACAAATCCGGATGATGGGACAATTTTGAAGAAACCAATGACCGAAGAGAGGGCGAAATTCAAAGCGGCTCAGGATACCAAGATGATTGACTTCGTGCCGGGTGATTCGTCCAAGCAGTTCTCTATCGGGTCAAATCTGACTGACAAATAGGAAAGCGCGCTCATCGAATTCATCCGTGAGAATCGGGATGTCTTTGCATGGAAACCTAGTGACATGCCAGGCATACCGACTGAATTCGCTGAGCACCGCTTACATGTTGATCCTAAAGCAAGACCGATTAAACAGGGATTGCGCAGATTGAATGAGGAAAGAAGAAGGATTGTAGGAGAAGAGATAGCTCGTTTACTCGCCGCAGGATTCATTATGGAGTGTTACATCCAAAGTGGTTGGCTAACCCGGTTTTAGTGTTGAAAAAGAACAATGAGTGGAGGATGTGTATTGATTTCACAAGTTTGAACAAGCATTGTCCGAAGGATCCGTTTGCGTTACCAAGGATTGATCAAATCATAGATGCTGTGGCAGGTAGTGATCTTTTGTGTTTCCTGGATGCATATTCAGGATACCATCAAATCAAGCTTGCAGAGGAGATTGGGAGAAGACATCATTTATCACCCCATTTGGAGCTTTTTGTTACAAGAACATGACATTTGGACTGAAGAATGCTGGAGCAACTTATCAGAGGTGCATCCAGAGTTGTTTTGAGAAGCAGATAGATCGGAACGTGCATGCGTACGTTGATGATGTGGTGATCAAGACAAAGAAGGCTGAGACATTTATCGATGATTTGAGAGAAACTTTTGCTAACTTAAGGAGGTTTCAGATGAAGCTTAACCCAAAAAAGTGTGTGTTTGGAGTTCCATCAGGAAATTACTCGGCTTTATTGTGTCCGAGCGTGGGATTGAAGCAAACCCGGAAAAGATAGCAGCAATCAATAGGTTGGGAAAGCCGACTGAATTGAAGGAGTCCAGAAGATCAGGCTGCGTGGCTGCGTTGAGTAGGTTCATATCCGACTGGGAGAGAAAGCAATTCCTTATACCGACTCTTGAGGAAGTCAGATAAATTTGTTTGGGATGAGGAAGCTGATAAAGCCCTGGAGGCATTGAAGGAAACATTATCGAAAGCACCAATCTTAGCTGCTCCAGCTCCAAAGGAGCCCATGCTGTTGTACATAGCTGCGAATTCCCGAGCAGTTAGTGTAGTTATTGTGGTAGAGCGAAAGGAAGAAGGAAAGGAGCATCTGGTTCAAAGGCCGGTTTATTATGTCAGTGAGGTTTTGACTCCGGCTAAACAGAGGTATCCCCAGTGGCAGAAGTTAGTTTTTGGCGTTTTCATGGCCAGTCGGAAGTTGAAGCATTACTTTCAAGAACACCCCATTACAGTGGTAAGTGGAGCACCATTGGCAGACATTGTGTGCAATACTGAAGCTACTGGAAGAATTGCCAAGTGGGCGATTGAGATGGGTGATTATCACATCAAGTATGAGCCTCGCACAGCGATTAAGTCACAAGCCTTGATTGATTTTGTCAATGATTGGACCGAGTTAAGCACGGCACCACCCAAGGCGCCGAGTTATAAGTCATGGGTTATGCATTTTGATGGATCCAAGCAGTATGAGGGATCAGGAGCAGGAGTGGTTCTCACTTCACCCAAAGGGGATAAGATGAGTTATGTTCTTCAGATTCACTTCGATTGCACCAATAATATTGCTGAGTATGAAGCTTTGTTACATGGTTTGCGCATTGCCAAGGAGATGAACATCAAAAGGATTATGTGTTTCGGTGACTCGGATCTTGTAGCGCAGCAAGTTTCTGGGACTTGGGACAGGAAAGATGAGAAGATGGCGGCTTACAGAAGGGCTGTTGATGAAGCAGCTGGATTCTTTTCAGGTTCCAGGTGGATCATATTGATAGAAGGAAAAACGAGGCAGCAGATGCTTTGTCAAGATTGGGATCACGTAGAGAGCCAGTTCCACCAAATGTGTTCCTGGACGAGTTATGGAAGCCATCAGTCCAACTTCCGGGTGAAGAGGAAGATGAAAGTCCAGATCAAGATTCCGAGTTAGTAGCAGCGTTGCATGAGATTCCTGAGTGGACTGAACCATATCTGGATTATATGATAAGGAAGATTTTGCCGAGTAATGAAGTTATGGCGCGACAAATTGTTAGAAGATCACTCGGTTATGCAGTAATTGATGGTGAGTTGTACAAGCGCAGTGTTTCTGGAGTTTATCAGCGATGTGTTTCATCAGTCGAAGGAAGGCAAATTTTGCAAGAGATACATGCTGGGGACTGTGGTCATCATGCTTCATCTAGGTCTCTGGTGGCCAAGGCATTTAGGCATGGATTCTTTTGGCTTACAGCTTTCAAGGATGCAGAGCAGATTGTTAGGGCATGTGATGGATGTCAAAGATATGCAAGACAGGAGCATGTGCCAGCTCAGGAATTGAGGACAATACCAATCACTTGGCCGTTTGCAGTTTGGGGTCTTGATATGATGGGGCCCTTTCAGATGACATCGTGCAAGAAAACTCATCTCTTGGTGGCTGTTGATAAGTTCACTAAGTGGGTTGAAGTGGAGCCAGTTACAAGTTGTGATGCTTCCAAAGTTGTCACGTTTCTGAAGAAAATTATCAGTCGGTTTGGTTATCCTCACAGTATCATCACAGATAATGGGACCAACATGTCACTCGGTGAAACAGAGATATTCTGCAAAGAGAAGGGAATCAGATTAGACCTTGCTTCGGTGGCACATCCACAGGCCAACGGGCAGGTAGAAAGGAGTAATCAGGAAATATTGAAAGGAATCAAACCAAGACTTCGAGTTCCGATTGAAAAGGCGTATGGAGCTTGGGTGAAAGAGTTACCCGCAGTGGTTTGGGGGATCAATACAACCCCGAATAGATCAACCAAACGTACACCGTTCTTTCTGGTGTATGGAGCAGAAGCAGTGTTACCGAGTGATATAGTCCATGACTCGCCAAGAGTGGCGTGTGGAGTCAAGCAATGCAATTGCAAGGGAGGATTCGATTGATGCCCTTGAAGAGGAGCGTGAGTTAGCATTGGAACGGTCCGCAGTTTATCAGCAGGATTTGCGGCGTTATCATAGTCGCCGAGTAAGATCAAGAACTTTCCAGGAAGGAGATTTAGTTTTACGGCTCAGACAGAATCAGTCGGGATGCACAAGCTAACTCCTCCATGGGAAGGGCCGTTCCTTATCAGTCGGAAATTGCACAATGGTTCATATTATCTGATAGATGTGAGAGAGAAAGGTGAAGAGAACAACACGGACCATGCTATCCTTCCTATGGAAGAGACGAAGCGGCCGTGGAACATTGCTCATCTTCGCCCATATTATACCTAGTGAACATGAACCTAGGCCGAGTTATGTAACAACGATGTAACCCCCAGCAGGTTTCAGACGCGCTCTTTTCCTTACCAGGGTACCTAAGGGGACTGGAAGGTTTTTAATGAGGCGGCTTGCTGGTGTATCTTTAATAAAGAAGAGTTTGAGAAGAAATCTTTTCTGCTGTTTTACTTTTTATGCATAGATTATGTTTATAAAGCTTTGCCCAAAGGAGTGCTTAGCAAAAAGTCCTATAGCTGTTGCCCAAGAGAGCACGCATAGAGATGTTTTGAGGTCAATGGGGTAATGATGCATAGTTTAAGCCTTTACTTATAAACATTGATCCAGGGCTTGGGGACTTATGAATTATAAGTTCATAAGTTTTAATCCTAAGACCGGCTTTTAAGCCTTAATTTTGTTCTTGGTTAAACTTGCCTATCAGTTTGATGTTACTCACAATTTTATGACCAGATTGCTTACTTGTTAATTCAATCAACTATGATGCCCATGCTGGGACTTAGTTTGACCCTGTTTTAGCAAAGGAAAAAGTAGCAACTGAGAAAGTCATGTGAAAACCGACTGATAAGAAGCTAAAGATAAACCAAAAGGGTCATCTAAACCATAAAAAGTATAAGTTATTACAAAATATTGAGTATTTCATATAGTGCACAGACGCACCATCAAATAAAAGGCAAAGTATTTCAGAGCATATTACAATGCCCATTGGCCGAATAATTGTTTTGCAGGAAAAGGTGAAGCAGGAAAGCTGGCTCAGATAGCCGGGTTATCGGTTGAGGTTCCCTTGGCAGCTTCAGCTTCGGCAGAAGCCGGGTTATCTTCAGGAGCTTTGGCCTGGGAATCAGTCGGTGCAGTGCCTTGATCTTCTGCAGTTCCTTAGCAACATCAGCCGGCTTTTCCATGATTGGCGTAGTGGGGCACGGCTGGGTGCAGGGACAACTGGAGTAGAGGTACTTGGCGCTGCAGCTTTCTTCATCTTTGCAATGGAGTCTCTCAGCTTGGCCAGTAGATCAAAATGCTTGGGTTCAGGAGTGGGGATTGGAGTGTTGTTCTCATCCACTGCATCTTGGAAAACCGACAGATTGAGGCCCTCAGCTATTTTGCAAGCAATAGGCCGGGTTTGGGCAGAAATTTCCTTGAAATCTTTTCCTCCAAACTTGGTGCCATCAGCGTTGTACTGAGGGAATCCTTTGACAAAAGGAGCCGGGTTAAGGCGTGGGTTGTAAGCTTTGGCAAGAGCTAAGCTGCGCATTGCGCCAACCCGGCATGCTGAGCGCGTCCAGAGGTCTAACCACTCGGGGATCGTGGAAAGCTGATGCAGGGACTCATATATCACTTGGGGAGGAGCACAGTTGCTCTTAACACGCTTCATGATCTCAGCAGTGCCAAACTGGAATTGCCGATGATGGTGTTCAAGCAGTTCAACTTCTCTGGATATGATCTCCTGATGGCAGCATTCTGTTCGCCTGAAAAGTATGATGTGGGTTAGTATGTGAAAGCCGAGTAAAGAAGAAAAAGTGAAAAGAAGTGGTGCTTACCAATGAGTGGATTGAGGATATCCTTGATATGGTCTTTCAGGGTGTCCAAATATTTCTGGACACTGATCATCTTGTCATAGCAGACCTTGTACTTATCTCCAGCCTCTTCCAACTCCTTCTTCAGTTTGGTGTTCTCTGCAGTTAGAGATTCAATTGTTTTCTCCAAGTCTGAAGCATGAACTTCAGTTTCCTTGCGCAGCTTGGTTTCAACTTCAAGGAGTTGGTTGGTCTTGGCAAGTATTGGTCATTTGGGACACATATCTCTGAAAAAAGAATAGCAAGTTAGAAACATGGGGACTGAATATATTTCAGTCGGCAATTGAAAGAAATAGTAAGTTGACAGTGAAATTATATGCAGGCAGAGTATTTATACAAGTTCCGAGTGACCGAAGAGCAGATCACTCGGCACTTGGGGACTGGTATGTCTTTTAAATTTTTACAAGTTATTCAGTATACATATCTTCAAAGTTCCAGATAAATGTGAACATATTACCCGGAACTTGGGGGTTATGAGGATTTGAAAGTATTGTTATGGTGAAAGGCAGAATTAATGAGGATTTGAAATCAGAAAGTAAAACAAGTTCCATGTTATCGTAGACTGATAACTCGGAACTTGGGGACTGGGATATTCTGAAGTTTTCAAAATGATGGCAGAAAGAGATATATATTTTCAAGTACCGAGTGACTGAGGACAGTTTACTCGATACTTGGGGACTGGGTTTGGTATATAAGATATGAAGAGGAAAGATATGTACCTGATGTTCTTGGACAAGAGAATCCACAAGTTTGCCCTCAGCAAGTTTGTATGTGTTGTACTCAGTCAACAGATTTTCAAAGTTTGTATGGCCATATTGTGGCACAGTGGAGCCTTCGCCTTTATCAGTCGGCTTCGACTTTTCTTCAGGGGCAACAAACTTGGTTGCAGTTTTGAGGGGAGAGATCTTCTCAGTAAAGCAAGCTCCTGTGATCACGACTTCTGGATCAGTCGGTTTTTCAGCAGGAGGAGGAGAAACATTCCTCTGGTCAGTTGTCTGCTCCTTATCAGTCGGCTCAGCATGTTTTTCAGGGGTATTCTCCAAGTTATCCTCTTCAGCAATGGGAGGGCTTGGATCGCCACTAAGAGTAGCTTTTGCCCTGAAATTGCAAGTATGAAAGTAATATAAGAAAGAGTAAAAGAAAGCAAAGTTGATAAGTACAAGTAATAGAAGGTTATATGTATTACCCGGTATTGACTTGAAAGTCACGGGGGAGGTCATTGCTGGAGCCTGAAGAAGCTGTAAGGGAGTATGACTTAGAAACTCGGATTTGACCAGCTAAAGGATAACTATCAGAGGGATGTTTTTGTGGTTCAAAGTTGGAAAAGGAAGTACCAGGACGGCGTGGAGAGGGAATGTTTGGGATTCCCGGGTTAAGAGGATCCTCACCAGGGGAGGTCCGAGTAGCTCTCCTCTTGGTAGAGGGTTCAGCAGAATTCTGCGAAGATTTTTGAAGAAGAGTTTGGTTGAGTTTTAGCATAGCAGGATAAGAATATGGTTCTATGGATATGCGAGAATATGGCACCTTGGCACAGATGGTGCGAGCCTTCCTTTTCCCGGTAGCAGCAGATTCAGTAGCTTCAGAGCTATGGCCGGGTGAAGGGTGGCTGCCTTTTCAGCCGGTTCTGGTATTATAAAGTGGGCATCAGTGGATAAATTGGGTTGAGTTTCGTTCTCAATTAAGCTTATGAAGAAGTGGCCGAGGGAGTCAAGTTCACCTTCTTCTTCCTCTTTTCTTTTCTTCTTCTTCTTCTTCTTCTTCACTCGAGGACTGAGCCTCGTCATCATCATCTTCATCATCGTCTGCCTCAGGAGTGGCAGGGGGAGTTTCAACTTGCCACCAGTCATCAGATTCCTAGTGAAAAAGTAGAAGCAAAGTAATCAGTATACAATTGAGAAAAGAATATGTTATTGAGATTTTTATCAGTCGGTACTTACTGGTGGTGCCGGGTTATTCTTACTGAATGGCAGAAGGCCATTTTCTTGATCGTCTCAACCTTTTCAGCAAGGAAGGCCTTGATAGCCTTGTTCAGAGCAGTGTTTGGGTAGGACTTCTCCGAGTAACGGAGGGAATCAGTCAGATGGCCCGAGTAATCGCAAAGAAGCTTCTTGCGAATACTGTTGGGCTGAATTCGCCAACCCATCCACGTTTTGATCAGATCAGTTCCACGGAGACCGTGCGTAACAAGAACCGAGATCTTCTTGAGAAGAGGCTGGATAGCTTCTCTCTCGGTGTCAGAGGCAAAGGATTTCATGTTGTTGTTGAGAGTGAGGGGTTCGACCGAATAACCCGGTAAAGGGTGTTCACCAGCAGGTATCTTGGCTTTACAGTAAAAGTATGATTTTTGCCAATGTTTCACGTGGGTATGAAGTTCTAGAGAAGGCATGGCAGAACCTTTGCGGCGTTGAATAGAAACACCGCCACAGACCAAGAGGGGGCCATTCTTGTGCTCACGCTGAGGTTTGCACAAGAATAGCTCCAGAAAAAGAGCTAAGCTGGGAGGAGTGCATAAGTATGATTCACAAAGAACTATGTAATTACTAATGTTCAAGATGGAATTGGGTCCGAGATCGAAGACCCGGAGGCCGTAGTGACGAAGAAGATCCCTAAAGAAAGGATGACCCGGGGGACGAAAACCCCGGGTGACATGCTCAAGAAACAGATAACTTCACCTTCCTGGGGGAAGGCCGAGTCTCCTCTTCAGTCCCTCTCCACTCGATCTCCGACTGAAGAGGAAGAACACCGGCCTCTGCCAGTTCTTCCAGCTTGGTCTGTGTAGCCATGGATTTGGCCCAGTTGGCCGTAATCCCAGATTTGCGCTTGGTGGTCTTTTAATCTTCTTTGATGCCGATGCGGTGGCGCCATCACCGGCCTTGGCCTTGGCCTTCAGCTTCCTCGGATCTTTGGGTGCCATGAGATCTAAAGATCTAGAAAATAACAAGAAAAGAAAAGAACCGAGCTCAAGAACAGCCAAGGATGAACAAAACAAGATCTAGATGGAAACCAAATGCAGGAATGAAATACTTACCGGAGCTTGTGGAGATCTGGTGCGGAGCTGATTTCCCGGTGATTAGCTGCGGCAATGCGGGGCTCCGATGGCCGGCGGCGGCGCGAGCTTGGAGGAACCCTAACCCTAGCTCGGGAGAGAGAAAAGGGAGGTTGAAGATGAAGGGCGCGGTGAATGGGGAAAGTGAAACCCTTTTACCGTGGTCCACTATTTATAGCCCAGGGTGAAACCCTAGGAGCGTGAAAAACGAGGAGATAAGGTTCTGTTGACCATAGGTCAAAGATACGAGAGAATCTGTCAGAGAATGTCTCTTGGTCGTTGACTGGAGAGAGTTGAGTACGAGAGAAATGCCGGGTTATAAAGAGAACCGCCAAAAGGAGCTGGTCTGAAACATAACCCGGCCATTCAGTGTTAATGCTTTTTATTTTGTTTTCAGGAGTTTAACTCGGATAATCTCATCAGCAGCTACCCTCGAGTAATTGAATCAAGATCAAGAGTATCAAGTGAAGCAACAGATGAGCTTATGCAAGTCAAACTTGGGGACTACTGTTGGGGGGATAATAACCCGGTATACTTATGACCAAGGAATAATCAGTCGGACGGCCCAAGGTCTGGTCCGAGTGAAGTGTACAAGATATGGGCCGGGTTATAGTTGGGCCAATAGGCCTAACATGACTCGTCTCTAGAAGGAAGGACCTAGAAGAACTGGAGTCCGAGTGAAGGAAGAAACCGGGTGACTTGGAGGCTACGGAAGGTCTAGAAGAACCTAGAGTAGGACTCCGTGCTCGTATGTAACTCGGTATTCATTGTAAGTTCGGGAGACCCGGCGTCTATATAAACGGGCTCCCAGAACATAGATAGAAGTTCTAAGTCTCAAGTCATAAGTTTCAACCCTAGTTCGATATCACCGCTATCAAGCGAAACCCTTGTAACCTGTCTCGTAACCCGGCTCTGTTGTCGTAGCCGAGTTATCGAGACCTCGAGATCAATAACATAGAAGCAGGAAGTAGGTCTTTATCTCCAATGGAGAGGCTGAACCTGGGTAAACCCTTTTTCCCCAATGAGCGTGACAATCTCCTGAAGGACCAAGGCGCCTTGCCCCAATCATCAAGTTACCCCATGGTAACATCTGCCGTGTTAACCTCACGACAAGTTTATCAAGAGCCGTGTTAAAGGTCCACCAAGGCCAAGCTCCAAGATCTCAAGGATGCCATGGACAAGTTTACCAAGAGCCGACGGCCTTTATCTAGCTCATCAAGGCACCACAAGAAAGATGCCAAGGTGGACCTCAACATGTCACCAAGCTCTAGTGGAAGCTCCAAGGAAAGGTCGCCAAGGCAACAAGCACGCCGACGTCAACATGAGGAGAAACATCCAAATGACTTTCGGCGACACCCTACGACTCAAGAACGCCAACGTCGACACGAAAACAAGACGGCGACAAAGGCGCATCCTATGGTGTCCCCTAGTGCTACCACTCCCATCACTGACGAGATCATGGCCGACTTCGACAACTTCATCGAGCAACTACAACGTCGACGCCGGAAGAAACATGGTCTCAAACGTGAGGCCACAACCAAGACGGCGCCCTTCTCAAGCACTTCTCTTGATATGACATCTACACCAAGTGCCACCACCACATTGGCCCCCATATGGCAAGAGGAAGACCTCACATGCGACAATTGCCAAGGCCAAGACCATGATCCACGAGAATGTCCCAATCTCTTGTGCCCACTATGCAATAGAAGAGGTCACATGATGTGGGAATGCCAAGTTGGTGAACAAGACGATGACCAAGATAGTGAGAAGACGGTCGAGTATGGGATTTTCCCTTCGACCATGGAGGCGAGCATGGAGAATGCTATCACCTATGACCATGGGTCAAGTAATGATGATGCCGAGCATGGGATGTTCCCTTCGGCAATGGAGTCAAGTGATGAAGCGGAGCATGGGATTTTCCCTTCTGCAAAGGAGTCGAGTGATGATGCCTACACTATGGCATTGACCTTTGGAGGCGAGTTGGTTGAGGAGGTTGAGCATGGGAGTTTCCCTTCAACCTTAGAGGCGTATAGAGATGAGGAAACCGAGCCTATCCCTATGAGCTTGAGTTATGAGATGGTACCAATCCCATGTGAGAATGAGAGCCACTTAGCCCACTTGAGTGAGAGTGAAAGTTGAGTTGAGTGCCTCCACCATATGTGAGTTTGAGTGCTTTCACTTTGAGTGAATGAGTGATACACCACTTGAGTTGAGAGAGGTAGTTGATAGGTCTTGTGAGGCCATTTCGATTTCTAACAACTCAACCTCTACCTCTAGTATGTTTTCTCATTGTGTGCTAGGTTCCTTGGATGATGAGACGCCTATCTTCGACTTGACGGTGCCTCAAATGGAGAAGATGCACATGAAGGATGATGATGATGCCACCCCATGTCTACTTCAAGATGGACAAGTCGGCTACATGGAAGCCCCTACTACTTCAACACCTACTTCACATGAGCGGGACTATCAAGGTATGGGTGTTGATGTGACCATGATCCCGCTAGTGGACATGATGAACAATGATTGTTTGCATGCTATGGATGATTCTTTTGAAATCGCATATGATTCGTTCTTATTCCCTTGTGATACTTTGTTTGAAACCAATGTTGATCAAGTGGAATTGCCTATTTGTGATGATTTTGCCATGAGCATGCCTTGTTATGAATGTTTCTATTTTTCTCCCATTGTGGCTTGCAACATGTTGAACAATTTCTCTTTCACATGTGTTGCTTGCACTAATGATGAAATGCTTGATAATGAGATTGCCCCCATAGCTTTCTCAAATTTTGGAGAAGTTTCGTTTTCTCTTATGGATCTTGTTCCATCCTTCACTTTGCATAATGACCATCCACATATGTCATATTTTACAATTGATTTTTGTGTGGTTGGTGTTGTGCAATTGAAGAGACACTTCATGATGGATGATGTGTTCATATACCGTGCACATAATTTCTTCATATGGTGTCTTGTGTGTGCCGGTAAACGAATGATAATGTCATCCTCAATTGAGCATGAGTTGACAATACGAGCTCTTGAGAGCATACATATGAGTTGTGCATTGAATCCAACTCTAGAATCTTTATCATGTTTTGCATCAAACAAGTTGACCAATTTCTCTTGCTTTTGGTTTGTTTGCAAACATGTTTATGATATTGGTTTCCCCTTTGGCAAGAATGTATCCCTGATCTTTCATATGAATGATTTATGTGTTGCCACAAATATGATGAACAATTGTTCTTTCCAATGGCTTGTTTGCAACCATAATGACATTTTGTGCATGTCTTGTCGTGAGTTTATTGGTTTCTACCAATTTTGTGTTGCAACAAATATGTTGAACACTTGCTCTTTCATGTGTTTTGTTTGCACCCATGATAATAATTTGGACATTCTTCATTGTGTGTTTTTCATGGAGTTTTGGTGTGCCTACATTTTGAAGATGTTCCATTGGATTGCTTGCACTTTGACCTTGCACTTGCACTACATTTTTATATTATTGTGTTGTGCTAACGGTGCTATGACAAAGAATGGACATGTCATTGTTTATATGCTCCTCTTTCTTGCACACACATGGTTTGCTTGGTCTTTAGTGTTTGTAGGCATGGTGAATCCCAATTCTTCGACAACACATCTACCCCCTTTGCATGGTGATGAAGAGCAAGAGTCGAGGACGACTCTTTTTAAAGGGGCGGGAGATGATGTAGCCCGACATACGTCCATCACCATGTCAAGCACTCCAATACATTACAAGTCACAATGGACCTCAAAGGTGAACTCATTCCACTATGTGATTCACCATATGTCACCTTTGGACGTTATACTACTTGACCATTGTTCCCATTGCATTGTTAGGTGTGTCACCAAGGGTACAAGACCACGGGAAGATGGCCAAGGCGCAAGAGGAACAAAGGCCGACAAGACGGTGGCTTGGAAGAGAAGAAGGAAGAGAAGAAAAGACCCAGGCGGCGGTAGTACCGCTGGGTTAAGCGGTACTACCGCCCGAGAGCTGCCGCCGCCGCTACCGCAGCCGCTACCGCCAGAATCGGCGTCTGACGCGCTTGACCGGTACCAACTGGTACCGCAGGCAGTACCGCCGACGGTACCGCCGAGGTGGGAAGAGCGAAACCTGCCCGCACCAGCGGTACTACCCCTTAACCCAGCGGTAGTACCGCCGCTGCGGGATCCTGCACGGGTTGGAGACCCTTATCCCTTCCCCACCTACCCCCGTTGGGTCAACACTATAAATAGGAGTTCCCCATCTCAGATCTGGTTAGACAATGTTTTGAGTTTAGAGTAGAGCTAGGCTCCCCACCTCAAGACGGTCTCCTTCCTCCCCTTGCGGGGATGGTTCCTCCCCTTGTGGAGAAGATCCCTTCGTGGATTCAAGACCTCTACTTGTAGTTTGACTACTCACCAATCTTTCATCCTTGGGTGACTATTGGAGCGGCTTGGTTGGCCGTTGGAGAAACAACCGTCCAAGATCCCTTCTTGTATCTACTTGCCGATCTCCCACCTTCGTGTGGATTCTATTGGGCCGGTTGGACCGACCGGTAAGGGAAACAGTTCTTGTATCTTGTGTGTTCTTGTGTTCGGGGCGTTCTCCTTGGTGTTCTTCGTGTTCCTCGTGTTCTTGCGTGCGTTCGTCCACATCCCCCGTCAATCCGTGAAGATCGGGCCACCCTAGAGGACCAAACCTCATCAGCGCAGCGCCGCGCACGCCTCGGCTTGGAGCGTGACGACCACCGCGTGCTGCCGTGCGTCGTCGGCCAGGCGGACGTCCGCTCCCTCGCTGGCGATGTTTACGCCCTGCCCCGCCGCAAGCCCACCCGCGCCCACGACGTTCGCGAGCTCCGTGACGGCCAAACGACGTGAACGAGAGGGCCAGGGGCACGCATGTAGCAGTGGCGCTGGAGGTCGAATTCTCGCAAGAGGTCGTGGAGAACGCGACGCCAGCCTGGACGTGCGCGACAGGGGAGCAAGGGCCGTTAGGACCCTGGTGTTTGGCAGTTTGGGTTCAAACTTCAGTCGTATGGTGGCCAGACCGACCGGCGGCGATCACTGCAGCGGTGGACAGCGGCGGCACTACGTCTCACGGTAGAGCACGGGAAGAGGGAACAGATACCAGGAGCTCACGCTGGTGCATACCTGCCCATTGTGGCTGACGCTGATGCATGCATAGCTGCTGCCGCGCCGACGCCAAGCGCACGGACCGCCCGTGGGCGCGAGCAGTGTGCCCGTGATTGCGCGCCGAAGCTGCTCGAAGCAGAGCCTCTGCAGCACCCTGCGCAGCAGGAGCCGCTCGTTCCGCGCCGCGTGCGTGCACGGCTCTGGCTGCTTCCTGTTTGGTGATTGCAATCCACGTCATAAAGCATGTCCGTGGCGCCGGAGTAGCTCGGGATGAGCACGTACTCCACCGTGGCATGTTCCAGCTGCGTCGCGCGCGCAATTTTGTGGAGACCGCCACGTGCGCCCCGCCGCGTCCCTCTCTCCCTCAAGCTCTACGCCAAGGCCGCCCGCGAGCTCACCGCGAGCACCTTACCGCACTAGGGCGCGTGTGTGCAGCGAGTAGGCCGAGACGGACACGGCCGCGAGCCCGCGAGCACCTCACCGCACGTCACCACGCCTGGCCGGGGCGGACACGGCCGCGAGCACCTCCGCCGTGTCGGCGTCGTCGGCGAGCACCTTCGGCTCGGTTGCTCCCGGGACGCTGCGTACGGGGATGCCGACGCTGTGCACGTTCTCTGTGTGCAGAGCAAGGGGAGGGACGGGGCGGACCATGCCGGCGAGCACTGACGCGGGAGGCCGGGCCGGGGAGCCACGGTGCGCCCAGCTCGGTTTAGAGAAACGTTGACTTGTTTTTTTCTTTTTTTTGCCACGTAGATTTGACGGGTGGGTCTGACCTGTCATAAAACGTGTTAACATGCTTAAACAGGCAAATTAGTGCTCCGCGTCACACCATGGTCCCAAAAGAGGTATTTATGTGTCAAAAAGCCCTAAGTTGATGGTTTTTTATCGTCTCGTGTTCAAATGTGGTGGTTTTTTGTCATTTTTTCTCTAAAAAAACCCCACACCGCAACATATTTTCTTGACTCTCCCGAAACTTTTTTTTTGAATTTTTCCATATATATTAAACCAACAAAGAGTACACGATTACATCGATTACAAAAACAATACTAAAAGAGACGAACAACGTCTTTTCTTCTTCCATGACACAATCTTATACTTTTCTGAAGGCAGCCGTAGAACAACGCCGAATACACCAAACCACAGACCTGTGAATATCAACGAAGGTTCTCCCCTTTTAATTTTGAGCTGCAATGCCAAGGTTTTGTGTACGCACGCAACCATTAAATTAATCAAGCAACATCGGCAAGAGCACCACCACTGATATTTCAGGGACAAATAACCGAACCAATTTGTCGACGTCGTTGGGAGCCGAGAAAACGAATCAACATTGCCGAAGACATAGTAGCCGGGATATATAATGCGAGGACAAACCTACTCGCGGCAACCATGAGAAACAATACAAGATTGATCTGGCGAAGAAAGATCTGAAGAACCATACCTAGACAAATTTAATCTTCCACAGCCACCATTGACGTCGGGAAGGAAATCTCGCCGACGAACGAAGCGCGGAAGATCACTTATTGTAGACGATGACATCTCCATTGACGAAGAAGATAACAATCAAAACCAAGCTCTAACATTAAATACCTTTGTGTAGCGCTCTGCGCAGGTCCGAAATCCCTACCCCTCCTAGTGCCAGCGGCACCTAGAAGAGGTGAGGGCCCGTCAATTCTTAAATGCGACAATGAAGATGCAGTGACTCTCCCGAAGCTGACCGGTCGAGCATCGTTGCAATTTGCAAATGGACTCGGATTCCACCAATCCCCTCGCCCGCCTTCTCCCCTGACTCCTCCCCACCCTTAAATCCCACGCGCAGCAGCCTTCCCTTCCACACCCCAACCCGCCAATCGACTCCGTGCTGCCGCGCCACCTCGTCTCCTCCGCGCTCCGTCCATGGCGGCGACGCACCGGGTCTCGGCCGTGATCTTTGATCTCGACGGCACCCTCCTGGACACAGGTACGCTCTGATCCGTTCGCTCCCGAACCGCCGTCCCGCGCCGTATAGTTCTGTTCCATCGATATGTACTATGCTTGAGCCACTACATAAAGATTTCTTTTTTTCCGTTCATGGTGGCCGCGTTTGGTCATCTTCTCCAAACCTACTTGCTGCGTTAGAATATCACAATCTGTTGTGCCGAGGCGCTGACATTACAAGGAAGGATAGTAAAATTGCAACATGGAGTTTGTAAACTGTGGCATGTCTTGGTGCAGAGAGGGCGACAAGGGACGTATTGAAGGAGTTCTTGGGGACCTATGGGAAGGTCCCAGATGCTGCCAGGGAGGAGAAGAGGCTGGGGCAGATGAACAGGGAGTCCACAACCGGGATCATCGCAGATTATGGCCTGCCGCTCACCGTCGAGGAGTATTCAGAGGCAATATACCCTCTGTACATGAAAAGGTTTGCTGCAGTTTTGTCGAGCTGATCATCAAGTCTGTAAATGTCCATCACGACTGAATGAAGTTGGACTCACTGTTCTCCAGGTGGCAAAAGGCGAACCCGCTCCCAGGAGTTAAACGGCTTCTCAAGCATCTTCACAAGAACGGAGTGCCGCTGGCGCTTGCTTCGAATTCCATCAGGAGAAATATCGATCACAAAATTTTGAAACTAGGAGGTCTGAACTTTTTCTCCAATCTACCATACACCATGCATGTGTTCTTTCTGAGAAAAATAGTGTACGACATGGGATAACTCGCCAAGCCTCTTGGTATTTGCACAAATACCATTTGGAATGCAACAGATTGTTTCTTTTTACTGAAGGAAAGAAGTCCACTTATATAATACAAAGTCATTAATTTAGTTAAAGAAATTATGGCTTGTTTGATCTGTCATAACTATCTTCTGAGTGTCCTATGCTGACAGTCTGCTATACTTAACTAATCATCTGACAGTCTGCTATACTTAACTAATCATCGGCTGTCCCGATTTAACATTGTTTACACAAATGTGAACGCTCAGCAGTAAGGACTTTTTTTTTATAAAGGGCTAGATTTATGTATATTATGAAAATATGAATTGGTTACTCATCCATTAAAGTCTCCTCTTATGTTTTTCAGAACTAAAAGACTGCTTTTCAGTGGTTCTTGGTGGTGATCAGGTCCCTCATGGAAAACCCTGCCCTGACATGTGCGTACTTTACACATTATACCGAATGTTAATTGCTACGTCCCTTGTTTAGCTTGTAAGCATTGTGCTATCTCCATGCAACAACATAAGGTGTAGGTTTACAGTGAATTTACCTTTTGTGTCCCAGGATTACATTCAAGTATGGTACCGTATCTTAACACTTCACAAAATTAGATAAAAACCATCTATAGTTTTGTGCATACAATTAATTGCTGATTCTATATAATCTCTGATTTCTAGATTTCTGGAGGCTGCGAAGAGACTTGGTGTAAATCCGTCATCATGCTTGGTCATTGAGGATTCCCTGTAAGTATAGAGTTAAAAGTACTCATTTACAAGCTTTTCCCCCCAATGAGAATAATTTTCCTTTTCAAAGTGAAATCAAACATAGTTCAGGTTTCATACAAGAGATGTAGCATATCCATAATAGAAAACTTGTCGATGTTGCATTAATAGTATAAGGATCAGCCTTAAATAGCTAACCTAGACATAGCCGTGAAATAGTTTTTGTAAGAAAAACAAATTTAGAAGCTACTGTATGTATCTTTTTATTTATATTCAATTTTTTCCATGAGTTACTTTGCAAGACAATTGCACTTTTCAGTAGACACCGATCCAAATCTCTGCTCTCCGAAGTGAAGACATAATCACAGAGATATTAAGTTGCTTTTATTAAAACAAGATAGCACCTGTTTTGTATTTAATTGAACTTACTGCTTTGTTGGCAAATGTTGTTAGTGTTGGAGTTCAGGCTGCCAAGGCCTCTGGAGCGAAAGTAGTTGCTGTTCCATCACTCCAAAGTCAAAGGCAATGCTACTCAATTGCTGATATCATCCTCTATTCGCTGCTAGACTTCCATCTTGAGCTTTGGGGACTTCCCCCATTTGAAGATTGTAATTCATTCTCCATTAGCCACTGATTTTTATTTTAGTTGATTTATTTAATTATTAAGTCTGCTGGCTGCCATTTCTGTTGCAGGCATTCAAGGTGCTTTGCCCATGGAATCACTACTCTCAAATGCTCAAATAGGTGATTTGGTTACAAACAATACTCATACAATTGTAGCAGGTCGGACACCTTCCTATAACTTCTGATATGTCAATAACTGACAATATTACAATCCTTAGCAGATAGTAGTTTGCAGAATACTGTAACGTCACAATTTTTTAACTCAGAAATATATTTCCAACAGGCGAGGCTACCTATGATTCTATTCCTGATCAACTATCAGGAATTTTCCTTGGTTGGGCCAAGTCAGAAGCATATGGGGTCTCGAAAGCGGTGGTCAGCATTGGGTGGGACCTTTCACTGCGAAATGTTGAAAGAGTGATGGTTAGTACAAAGTTTATATTGTCTTGTCTCTTGACTATTCTGCACTTCTTTTGACAGATAACTGCCCATTGTCAATTACGAACTTGAAGGGCTATTTTATTTTTTTGGAGTCCTGTTGTCTGTAGGTTAACAATTGGATTTTTATTATACAATTTGCTTATTGCTATGCAATTTTTGCTAAAGAATTGGGAAGTGAAATAATGTGCTGGCCTTCCTTTTCCTTTTCAGCGGATATGTTTTATTGATTCTCTCTGCAAGGCCAAAACAGAGGATCCCGTGGAGCTGCTATTAGTTGGTTATATCCGGATGCTCGATAGCATGGTACTGACTTTGTGACTTACATAATTATAAGTTCGTGAATTTTTGAATTTTTATTATGCCATGTATTCTACACCATTTGCAGTATTTCCTTTTGCTAATCTACCATGGACCCTCCACGGCATGCAGTGCTGAAGTCTGTTAGGCATCACCAAGCATATTGAATTACAACTCTGTCATACGAGCGTGGATTATCAAAATCTTGTATGCAATTCCAAGCATGATTATAAGCTTTGTTGCAGAAAAACCTATCTCAAGCATTGAGAATTACTGACGAGGACCAAGCCACTGCAAGGGATGCACTAGACCTCCCAGCTTTCTTTGAATATACAAAGGCAAGGAGTGCATTGAACCTCCCAGCCTTGTCTGAATATGCAGAGACACAAAACGGCCTTCTTCTCGCCTGACATATCATTTATAACCATCTCCTAAAGCTATTATTATTAACAAGACAAGCGGATTATGGGTAAATATCACGTTTCATCCTTAAAGATGTGGTAGGGATTGCTAGGAGAGGTGGAAGAGATGCTGGAACGACGCTTGGGTCTCAACATTCAGGAAGGTGGAATCTCCGGATATAATCAATTTCGTCGTGCCCTTTTGACAGGCTCACATCAGAGGATTAATTGTAATATTTCGGTTCATCTTATTTATCATTGTGTGCGCCTAAATGACAGACAGTCAAATTTTTGTACCCGCACAGACAATGAAGTGGGTTAAATGATTCATCTCGGGCTGACAGTTTTGAGCATGTAATGTCTTGAAATAAATTACTTTCTGCTTCACGAGCATGTAGTGTCCTGTTTCACGTATGTTTGTTTGTGTCACCGGAAATGCCTGACAGTTGGGTGTGAAAAACGTCGTGCTGCATACCATAAAACATGAATGAGCATTGGAAGGCAGATATACTTTCTTTTAGGATGAATACTTAAATATAATCTATAGATATACACAAAGTAAATCATTCTAGTTTTTGCGGAGCCTACTAGCCTTTTCCCACATTTCTATTACAGTGTCCGGACAGGTTCTTTTGAGCCGATTGTACCCTTCGCTTGCCACCACATCATCTAGGGTGTGTTTGGTAGCCTGTGCCACTCCACCAAGTCTATCTCTCCTCATACAAGTTGACTTTATACAGGCTCAGCTGAGATTTTGCAGTGTGTTTGGTAGCATGTGCGAGTAGAGACATGTTGAGTAGAGATGTTGTTTGGTAGCCTGTCAGTCGAGATAAGCTGAGCTGAGATGTTGTTTGGTAGCCTGTTTCTGGATTTGATGTTGTAAAATCCTTCCTGAGTTGGTGAGATTGTAAAAATCTACTTTTTATGCAATTGATAATGATTTCAACATAAATACGTTGTTAAACAAAATTTGGACAGCATCTAGATATACAATAAATATTAAATGATGGGACATCATATTTTTAGCACATAAATAATATGTTTTGGCACATAAACAATATATTACAGCAACCTAAATCACATAATTCAGCACACGAATTAGGTAGATATAACATAAAAGGTCCATAGTACATACATCATCCATAATAAATTCATATTAAAAAGTTTGCATTACGAGACATTACAAAAGAGATGATATCTCAACTCCAAGTGAAACAAGATCAGGATTCTATGCTAGGATGCGCTTAAACGAGGCTTCACGGACCGCAACTTCCATTTTCACGAAATTAAGCCCTTTACCCTTGTGCTCTGTCAAATAATCAAGAACAGCCAAATGTTGATCCATCTCAAAAGGAAGGTCCATTACAGCCTTGTACAAATCTGGGTGTGTCTCGGTATGGCAAGTGTTATTGATAGCACCGGACACATCACGCAATGCATCGGACATGTTGCGACACTGAAGTTCATCTTCTTCACTCATAACCCTCTTCCTCTTGTTATTTGTGGCAGTAGGTGAAGGAGTAGAGGCAGGAGTAGATGCACCAATACCACCAGTATCAAAGTCCAAAACAATAGGAGTAGCAGCAGCAATACCTTCGCCATTCAATACAGTAGGTTTCCCCAAAGGTTCATTCGACCCCATTGCAAACTTTCCCGTGGCTAGCTTATTGGCAAAGTAAGCTTCCATATACTAAAAGTTAACAAGTGGTTTGTTGAGTAATTCAGCATCCTTAGGAGTATCCTAAAATTTATGTCAAAAAACAGATTTCATCATACTAAAGTAACAGGTTTCAGCACTAAAATAACAGGTTTCAGCAACAAAATGACAGATATCAGCACTATATAATATATTCCAGCAATATATAATCTATTCCAGCACAAAAATAGGACATTCCAGCAATATATAATATATTCCAGCACAAAAATAGGACATTCCAGCACCAAAATATGACATTGGAACATCCGGAATTTCCTCCCCACTTTCAGCCATCTACACCAAAATAACAGCACCAAAATGAGATATTTTCAGCAATATTATGACATTGGAACATCAAAAGAACAGATTCCAGCAGTATATTATGACATTCCTGCACAAAAATGACAGATTCCAGCAGTATATTATGACATTCCAGCACAACAATGAAAGATTCCAGCAATATTATGACATTCCAGCACCAAATGACAGATTCCAACAATATATTATGACATTCCAGCAACGAAAATGACATATTACAGCAATATATAATGTATTCCAGCAATATAATAAGAGGTTCCAAGCAATAATATGACATTACAGCGACAAAGTGACAGGTTTCAGCACCAAAATAAGAGGTTCCAGCACCACAATTCATAAAACGCAAGTATTACATCTACTAACACCATGGTTCATCAAATATGGGCAAACCCCCTATTCGCCCACATTTGTTGTTCAAATTCGTTTCTCTTTTGCTTCCAAGTAACATTATCATAAGCAACATCATTGTGGTCCTCATCATTGGCTTCTGGTTCAAATTCATCCTCCGGTGGAAAAAATTCATCCTCACCAAACTGAAGTATCCAATTATGGAGAATGGCACAAGCGATCACTACTTTTACTTGGGTCTTGTAAGGATGGAATGGCTTATTGTAAACAAACTTCCAACGGTTCTTGTATGCAGTAAAAGCCCTTTCAACCGTTATCCGTAACGAAGAGTGTCTTAAGTTGAACAAATCTTTATAGTTCTCAGGATGATTCCCTCCACCATACTCTTTCAAGTGGTACCTTGTTGTACGGTATGGTGGAAGGAAACCCGGTCTCATAGCATAACCAACATCAACAAGATAGAACTTTCCTATAAAATTGCAACTATTAGCTATAGCAAAAAAGCTATTGACTGCTAGGGAAGGTATATGTTTCTGCTTTAGTTATTACCTGGAGGAAGTCACAACCCATCATCCCTCTCCACTGCATCCGCAAGTATGAGGGCATCATGGGCTGACCCCTCCCAACCAGCAAGAACATAGGCAAACTTTAGATCAAAGTCTACCGCAGCCATGATGTTTTGTGTAGTGCGGCGGCCGAGATATTTTTTGAGACTCTTGCAAGCACATGTGTCCCATCAATTGCTTCAATACAATCCTAATTCATAAACACAAGTAATTCTATTATAGACATGTTTTATATAAATATCAATGTTTAGTGTTTTGAGATAAAAGAAGTATTACCTTGAAATAGGGATTGAATCGGTTGTTTTCCAATATTTTAGGGTGGGTTTGAGTCGAGGGAGACCGGATCATCTCATCTCGCAACTCTCCAACAGCATACAATACAGCCTTAAAATACCTACTGATTACTTCGATAGATCTCCTAAAAATAGGTTGTAGAGCCCTAAACCTTGTGTTGTGGCCAACTACTAGGAGAAACATGGCTACTTGTTCCTCGATAGAAGTATGAATGCTATCCAATAACAATTTTCTCTCTCTAAACAGAGTACACAAACGAAAAAAGGGAGCTTTTTTTTTCATTCGTAACTGATTTAGGCAATTTGTGTCATTATAATGATATATGTATCTTAGATTTGCTTCCCTAGCTACATCCATATCGATCCTACGACCTATTGTTATCATTGGAGTTTTCCTAGCTCGCCTTGAGATAAACACCATATAAGCACCCATAACGGCTGCAAGGCCAGCTGCTTCCACAATTAGTTGCCGACGTTTTTTTGCCATATCATCCATCTGCCCAGAACAAATATTCACAATTGGTACAGATTCATGCAATGAAAAACATACACTATCCACAAAAATAAATATGGCAGAATCATCCATCATCCAACAACAAATATTCACAATTGACACAATTTCATGCAATGACACAATTTCATCCATCTGCCCACAATTGACAACAAAGTAAATACAAATAAAGGCATGGAGAGAGTAGAAGATAGTGCTACCTTCGCTGGTCAAACAGCTTTGCGTGTGGGAGAAATTGTGGGCATGGCCCAGATTGCTTACACAGGCTACCAGCTAAAAGCTGGGTGGGGAGAGATTATCTGGGCTCACCCAGTCTACCAAACACACCCTTATTTTAGTAGAAGATGCAATAAATCGAGTGCAAGCATCTTTCCACGAAACAGGCTTGCGCCCCGCTTTATAAATAAAGCCAGAAACGGCCGAACTGATACAAGGTGGTGAGGAAATCCTCTTACAAAGCAAGTCAAAAGAAACGACACGAGATGAGAGCAAGCGCCCCCAACATCAAGTCGAGCATGAAAACTGGAGAAGCCACACCTAACAAGAGGCAACCTAAACTACCGAGCAGGTATGAAACCACGTCTCCTGATACAACCACCGGACAGCATTGCACCGAACACACCAAGCCATTGCTGGAGAGGGCCGCCTGCCCTCTCGCTCCGGGCCGTGGAGCGCCAATCCTGCCAGCGAACAGCGAGGACCGAGAATGGTGTCAACGATGTCACGTGTAAGAGATAGGAGACCCGCGAGACCATCCCATGCCGGATCCGACGAAGCTTCATGCCAGGAAACGAAGCTGCAACAAACAAACCCCTAAGCTCCAACTTGACATAGAGAGAGGATTCCACAACGACGCCCCCAGGAGGGATACGACGCTCGTAGGCGCCGCCGCCGCCGGTGCACAAGCACTGAGCTTTCACTCGAACCTTCACCCATGTCACCCAAGGGTCGTCAGAGACAACCCGATGGGAGGACCGCCGCCAACAGCTCGAGCCCTCCAAAACTAGACCAGGGAACCTCCACGCGAAGACGACAGCACCAGGATCACCCGCCACTCCTCCCCTCGCTGCCCTTGCAGCCAAACGGAGGCGCCACCACCGCTGCAGCGCTGCCTACCGCGAAGCCAAACGCACAGCCTCTCCATCCGGGGTCGCCACCCCGGCGTCCAAGGTCACGCACCAAAGGTCTCCGACATCACGGAACGGACAGAAACGGTCGCCAAATCCGAGCCCGCCTGGCCCAGATTTAGCCGAACACGGCCGGCAGTGGGAGGGCATGGCGTGGCGGCGCAGGACGGTCGGTACCACGGGTGCGGCGCCTCCGCACCTACCACTGACCAACCAACTTGGCTGCCACGGAAACTCGGGCCGAGCAGGCCCAGATCGGGCCCAGATCTAGCCACCACGCACGAGCACAAGTCCACCGCTGCCGGTGGCCAAACCAGCACCACCGCGGCACGCCACCACCGCGTCGTCCATCGCCGCCGCCCGCCATGGCCAGAGTGCCTCCGGCCGAGACCCATCCCTGAGCCGCACCGCCGCCAGATCGGGAACCGCCCCCTCGGGCCCTCCTAGCGTGCGGGGAAAGGAAATCCGCCGCCGGCGGCCCCGCGTGGGCTTTGCCCGACGGCGCCTGCCGGCGGCGGCGGTGGGGGAAGAGGGAAGGGTGGCGAGCTAGGGGCGGAGGAAGGGGCACCCCGGTCGCCCAGGGAGGGGCGACGGGAGCGAGAGCGAAAAGTCGTGATTTTTTAACTCAGACCCCGAGTGCAAGCATCTTTTAACCCTGAACAACTATGTTGATCGGCTAAAGCCAATGTAGTTTCAACAGACTCGACATCTAGCCCTTTGCTGAGGATGCTTTCGCACATAAGCTTCAGCCTTTCCATGCCATAGTGATCCGCAGCCACAAGAAGATGTCTAGTCATCTCTTTCTTATCCAAGTCGTCCATAAGTTTCAGCTTTTCCATGCCATACTGATCGGCAGCCACAGGCAAGAAATCGTTGTAGACGAAGTGGAGCAAAACCCTGAAGACAGCAGGTTGCATGTCGTCAATGACGACGCGGTTTGCATCCTTCTCCCTCATCGGCCCGTAGAGCCTCGCCTTGAAAACGGGAGACCGCATCGCTAGCACGAGCTTGTGGGCGGGGAATTCTTCTCCTTGAACCTAGAATGTCACATCCGCGCCCTCCTTTGTCTCCAGCAGCTTCCCGAGTTGCTCCGTGATGTCCGGCGGTGGCACCTCGACGACATGGCTGTACTTAGCGGATAGCTCATCAACCTCCTCGATAACATATGGCTCCTTGATGACGGTCACAGCGCATTTGATGGTGAGACGATCGTCAACAACATAGTGGTCTTTGTGAGTTATTGCTGGGACGATCGTCAACAACATAGCGTCAACAATTATATGCTGGGACGCTGGTGCAAAATGATGGACACAGGCAGGACTGAAGGCCAGATCAGATCAGATCAGATCAGATCAGATCAGGAACGATGAGCCAGGGCCTTAGTGAGTTATTGCCTACTGTAGTTGGCAAGGCGATCGTCAATTGATCAGGGAGCGGGCGGAGACGGCGGAAGTATTTCGCAGAGAAGATTTTCGGGCTTCCATTGCACACAACAAAAAGCTGGACGATCCTGCTCGCGGCAGGTGAAGCACACCATTTTAGCTGCTAACCATCTCATGGTTCAAATCTTCGGTGGACTTACAGGGAAATCACACGAGCCTGTTTCACGTATGTTTGTTTGTGTCTAGCCTCTAGCCTGAAATGCTGGGTCTGAAAACCACGTGTTGCATACCATCAAACATGAAGGCAGAGATATACTTTTTTAGAATGAATACTTAAAGATAATCTATAGATATACACAAAGTAAACAATAATTCTAGTTTTTGCGGAGCCTACTTGCTTTTTCCCACATTTCCATCACAGTATCCGGACAGCTTCTTTTGAGCCGATTGTACCCTTTGCTTGCCACCACATCATTTATTTCAGCAAAAGATGCAACAAATCGAACGCAAGCATCTTTTAGCCCAGAACAACTATGTTGATCGGCTAAAGCAAATGTAGTTACAACGGACTCGACGTCCAGCTCTTTGCTGAGGATGCTTTCGCACATAAGCTTCAGCCTTTCCATGCCATACTCATCCGCAGCCACGAGCAGATGTCTAGTCCTCTCTTTCTTATCCATGTCGTCCATGACAGGCAACGAGTCGGTATAGATGAAGTGGAGCAGTACCTCGAAGACAGCAGGTTGCATGTTGTCAATGACGATGCGGTTCGAATCCTTGTCCCGCATCGGCCCGTCGAGCCTAGCCTTGAAAACGGGAGACCGGATCGCTAGCATGAGCTTGTGGGCAGGGAACTCTTGTCCTTGAACCTCGAATGTCACATCTGCGCCCTCCTTTGCCACCAGCAGCGTCCGGAGTTGCTCCGTGATCTCCGACGGTGGCACCTCGACATGGCTGTTAGCGGGTAGCTTTAGCTCGTACTCCTCGATAACATATGGCTCCTTGATGACGGTCATCGCGCATTTGATAGTGAGACGATCGTCAACAACATAGCTGCCTGATGCTTCCATGTTGCCCCTATTTATGTGGTGCACGGCAAGTTCGTTTGGGGAAAGATTGAGCCTGTCGTTTGTCGCCATCGACGAAGAAAACCGCTTGGTTGTCCAGTCGAAGAAGCTGATTGCGGAGGATACCCGCGCCATGTCTCTGGTCGGGTCCATCTCCACCACCTCCAGATGGACCACTATGTCGTCCTTGCTATCTTCCGCAGATCCGTCCGGGTAATAGTGGAGGCGCCAGTCATGGCCGCCGACAGTGAAGACTGACGACTCGATGTAGCGACCGACGCCAATGCCTCTGTGAACGCTGTAATCGGAGATCTTGAACAAGTGCTCTCCCTGCTCCAACTCCGCGTCGCACGTCGACGCGCTCAGCATTATCGACATTAGAGTTTTCTTGTGAAAAGAAGCGTATCTATCCTGGTGCGTATTTGATTCTTGAGGTGATTTCTTTCTTTCTTTTCCAGACAACGCCTTATATTTGTAATGTTGAGTTTGTGTCGAGCAGGCGTCTGTCGAACGGTCATTGGCTGGCTCCGGAACCCAGTCGAACACGATCAAGGCACGATCCTGTCCTCATGGACTCCTAGTCCTAACCGTTGCAGCCTCGACGACTGGCTGGCTACTGGAACGACGAAGGGATGCGAGACAGACAGCCGGGGATAGAGGCGGCGAGATGCGTACAGGTGATCTGAGTAATTGTAGACGGGCCACATGGAAAGCGATTTAAGTAACGAAATCGTCCAACGGCGACTCTTGTTAGAAACGACTATGCCCAGAAAAAGCTACTCTAAACGACGACTTAACATAAGTTTCCCCTAAAAGACGCTAGGAACTTGACTGAATATCGTTTTCAGTACAACGATGCTTATAGTACGCTAATCATTTAAATATTTAATCAACCGATAAGCAAGTATTTGGTGATAATCCTAAGCCTGGTCAACTTGTCAAAAAAAATCTCACCAATCTTACATGTCTCGTCAGCGCTGGCTATGCCATTCCCGGACGTGTCCTGATAGATTGCTAACCAACACAGGTTTGCTGTACTTGCCATTTTGCGGTATGGCCATTTATGTTACAAATTCTCTTGTATAGCAGTGGGCAGTTTCCTCCTGGGCAATTTCTGTGCTCAGTTCCTCCTGGGTAAATGCCTGGCTTATAGTTCTATTCGAAAAAGTAATCTTAGTCATCTTTTTGAAATGGCAGAGCGCAGTTTCGTACCTTTTGTTGACAGGATTTCCATGCAGAAGAGGATACTTGTTGTCACGGCAGAACTAAAGCCTTAAAGTATAGGAAACCCAGTAATAGATGATGCAAACAAGCAGGGGTATATGTACGGCACAAAAAGAAAAGCTTGCTTTGCTTATTTAGAATGTTTAGGTTTATCTGGTTTGCAGGCACAACGATTCAACTAAAGGGAGTGGGGAGGTTACTGATCGTAACAGTTGTAAGTGACAAAACGGAGGCTTACTTACAGAGAAAAAGTTTCCAGAAAAGAAGAAAATGATGATAGGTTCGGGGCTGAGTGAAATGTATCTACGGTTGTCGAAGTTACCGGCCATGTCCAAAACAGTCGTGAAACTCAGAATTCACGGTCCTAAAAGTTGCTCTGGATATCCACCTACGGTATGCGTATAGCGCTGACGTGGCAATGAAGCAGGACCACTGTGGTACACTAAGTTACCGGCGATGTACAAAACAGTCATGAAACTCAGGATATCCGTCTTTTTCTGAAAAACATGGCGGAAATTTTTTTTAGACCGGAGAAAATGTTGAACTGATTGTTTTGTTCAGAACCGAGAAAAACAGTTTCGAACCCGCGACTAGGCTCTCAGCGGTGGTTGTACCCAAGCTGGGTAACAATCGGGTCCATGCCCGATTCGATGATATAGAAGGGAAGTGACGCTCCTTAACATCTTAATTTTTTGGTGCATTACTAAAATAATTTTTGTTTATTAATTAATGCGCCAGACATTAACGGATGAACCGCCAGCTTCACGGTCTGGTTTTCTAAACTATGCACTGAAGTATCTCTGGAACATTGAAATAAGGATGATATTTGTGAATGTGAATGTTGCCGCATATCACTGAGTGCGACAATGAGATCAATAGAGCTTCCATTATCAATTTTTTCTTGTAGGTAAAAAATATATAAGCACAAATATTAGTCAGCATTTCTGATCCAACTTTTTATAGTAATAGTTAAAGTGTTAAAAAATATTTAATCCAGGATCACATGTATCATCAAATATAATTCTTGGAGTAAAATGTTACGGGCTTACTTTCGATGAAATTTTAATCTTTTCGGTAGATACTGAAATAACTTATTTCCGCTCAAATTATTTGAGAAATTTAAGTAGTACATAGATTCACATCAATTCCATGCTTTGTCAAAATTAAGTTTTATTTTAACTGAGTTCAGGGTCAAAATTAAGATATATTACGAGATGTGATCGGTGGTTATTCCTTGCTCAATGAAAATGGCAAATATTTTACCTTATTTTTCTTTTAGAAAATAGGGTTTCCCCGTTCCATTCATTGAATGAAACAACGCAAAACAGCGAGTGCAATATTTCCTTGCTTTTTCTAAGAACATGGACATCCTGAGTTTCGGAACTGTTTTAGACATCACCCGTAACTCGAGAACCACAAGGAGTCTGCTTCATAGTCACATCAGCGCTATACGTTAGTCATTATTTACAACCATAAGTGGACATCCGTGCAACTTTTAGTATTGTATTGGCGCAAATCCTGAGTTCTTAGATTGTTTTGGACACAACCGGTAACTTCGAGGACTATAGATGCATTTCACTCTTCGGAACTGATCCACATGTTGGGCCATAGCATTTTTCAACCAGCCGTGTCAACAAAAAGGTGTAGGATTAACCCCGACTTAACGATGTTTAGACGCACATTCCCTAAAAAAAGTGTAAACGCACATCGAACAAAAAAACTGCCCTCACCTGGCTCTCGGCTCTCACCATCTCGCACTTGCCACCTCTAGAGCCCTGTTCAAAGGCCTAGAAAATATTTTTCATTTCACAGTTAAACTTGCTCAAACGAGAAGGCATACAGTTCGTAACTTGGAAAGGTAGCACGGTCTAGGGTTATTACTGGCCTGCTAATTAGGAGGACTAGAAATATCAAACGGATGAAAAGTAGAGCTTTAAAGATCAGACAGCTAGGAGTGCGAAATAACTATTGTGGTAGCATCCTAATCCTTCCGTGAATTGAATCTTTAGAATCATACAGCAACAATATACACATAGCTTCAAAAGAAGGAAAGCAACAACAAACACATCCGCCATGCCCTTATCTAGAGTTGATTAGCTGAGTTCTTACAGTTTACATGCGGGGACCATCATCAGAAGAATCAACATGTTAGAATTAGCATAGCATGATCCAGCTATTCACTGTGATCATCTTCTTGAAGGTGAAAAGTAAGAAGAAATGGTGGAACCCCGTTTCTTGGTGCTTGCGTGCTTTGAAGGACGGATCCACCCCTGTATTTCTCTCTGAATCTCCAGCGGCAGTTCCCCTACTACGGCTGGATCAATGTCTTCAACATTGACCATCCATGTGTTACCAGCAGAGTGATCTCCAGCAGTGTTAATATTGTTTTTACCATGTCGTTCAGCCTCGCTTGCTCCTGAAGAGCTCTCATGGCCTAAAATGGTGAATATTTGGCAACCAAGGAAATTTTCACGTTGGCTGTAATATGCAATGATCAATACATGTAAGCATAGTAAAGCAGTTGCCGAACCTTGATTACTGCAAATTAAGCCGTCAAAATTTCTTTTCTCATGGAAGGCAGATTGACTTTGCGAGAGATACTTCAAAATAGACCCAGATCCCTGTATGATTGTCAGGGAACATCTGGATGAGTACTCAGGTTAAATAAAAGGCAAGTATACTAGGCATGGAAACTGCAAGTAAACCTCTTTTAGGGCCTATCAAGACAAGTTTCTCACTTGACTCAAGAATTAGCTCAGCATGCCAATCACCCGTTTCAGTTGGAGATGAGTGTTACTGTGTTAGAATGATGGTTGGTTACGAATTATATGGAACGCAGAAGTGGCAGATACTATACCCTGCTTCTAGTGGAAAAGGACTAAATAGCCAAGCCCAGAAGCCATAGGCCGGGACTACCTAGCGAGATGCTAAAGTCACAGGAGAATGCCTGAAGCAAGACAAACTAAGAGGTAGGAATTACCATGGAGTTCTAAACTTAATATCGCTAGTAAGGAAGTGAATAAGACGAGGACCTGGAATCATACAGGAGGAATGGAAACTCAAAAACCTGATATTCGATTCTGGAATTCAGATATAACATCGTAACTTACTGACTACTTGGTACAATTTGCTCAAATTTCAGTACCAACACAAAACATTAAATGTTACCTTTTTTTAACCGATGCTACATGGTAACCTCATTTCCATCAAACATGGAGAACACAAACAAACAAATGTTGATGCACTAGGCTAGTTGCTATGGGCAAACTTCACATTTGGGAGATAGGTTAGATTCAAGGCATACTAACTGTCAAAATACCCATCCATTCCAAAACATAAGGCATAAAAGTTGAAAATTTTGTCTTAAGTCAAACTTTTCTATGTTTGAACCAAGTTTACAGAAAATATATGAACATGTAGAGTAGCAAATTAATATCATTACATCAATGGTGAAATATGTTTAATATTTTTACTTTTTAATATTCTAGATATTGACTTCTTTTCTATAAACTCAGTCAAATTTTAAAAAGTTTGACTTAGGACAAAATTTATACACCTTATTGCAATGGAGGGGATAGAAATTAACAACCCATGAAGCGCAAGTTGGGAGGAAAAAATAACTGACCTGAACTCTGGGTAATTTCTTTGACACGTCTTTTTCTTCAATTGCGCTACATTGTTTGGCTAAATTACTGTTGTCACAATCTTCCATTTTAGACGATGGTTCACACTGTTCCTCATGAACTGGCGTCATGTGTACCGTGTTATCTGGAGAAGTATGTTTACAGATAAGTACAGTGAGGATAAAGTGACGTTACTAGGGTTGACAATATTGAACAAATTAACCTCGAATTGAACAAAGTAACCTTACCACCAAATGCTGTTGACTCGGGTGTAGAGGAAGAATCAAGGATAGCTGATGGTGCACAGGAACTTGGGCTCTTGATATATCTTAAGATTGAGTTTGTTCCCTGAAAGAATTAGAATAAGAGAATATCTTTTTTATGCTTGTATAATAATATTAACTTCAGCCTGCACACTTCATATGGTTCCAAATTACACACGTGTCCTGCCACATGTGTTTCATATTAGAAATTTCACCTTTATGATTGACTGAAATAATACTATGGCTATAACAGAATACGGATTTAGGGATGAATTTGCTATTCCATTTTCCTTTAGCTATCCATCTTTTCTCCTATGTGTGAGAATAGAAAATACTGACAAACTTTCTCGAAACAACAGAGCTTTATATCAGCAAACAATGTCGAAGTGTTTGTCATAAGCAGGTAGCAATTAATGCAATGTCACCATGTAATCGTTATTTGGTTTGACACAATACCGTGAAATAGCTACTGCATCTTATCGAGGAAACAAAATGATCATGTTGTCATCCTACTTGTTTCTCTAGAGGGGAATGGTTATTTAAACAGAAGAATGTACATATTACTGAGAAAGTGATCATGCACATACACTTGGTATATCAAATATTTTGCTTGCTGTGACAGAAAGAGATGTTATGCTCCATCCAGTGTTCCGAGAACCCCAAAAATCATGAAGGCCATATTCAAATAGCTTCATTGCATCTTCTTGAATTTTGCAAGTCCCATAGCGCAATGGGCAAGATTTGGAAGGGAATTTCTTCCGAATTGCACTCATTTTCCTGCATATTGATTTGCTTTTATTGTAAATTAGCAAGCTGAAACTAAAAAACAGTGAGAAAATTACACAATGTACCTTCGATGCCCTAGCATGGAGAGTCAATGTTTGAGCAACTCTCTTGTTGCAGCTCAAGTCAGACTGAATCCGTTCACTCAATTCTTCACAAAGCTTATCCAGCCAGCTCTTAACCTAAAACGTATGAAACAGACTGTCAACACGATGTTTTCCCTCGTAAATTCATACACAAAATGATGTATTTTGAGACATCCTCGTACGTGGGATTCAACTCACTGATAACCTATTTAAACTTGGGTAGCATACTTAACCAGAGGTTCTTTAGATACGAGCTTCAGGAAAAGAAGAAGAAAGTTGGGTAGCATGCAGTATCTTACCCTTCCCTATGCCATTAATGTGTGATGTATGGCATCATAATGTTCTAACATAACTCAAAATGTGCAACATGCCAATAATCAAGTTAGTAGTCCCTGGTACAAGGCAGGTTGATAACAGTCTGTTTAAGCCCTATAAGTGTGGGAAAGGGTCAAAAGACACTTAATATGATATTGACCAAGGGGTGTGCAACCACTGCATAATACCCGTAAATCTGTGTCACTAATTGACAAATTCTTCTTACATCAGGTGATGGTCGGAGTTATGAGATGTATATCACTGAGCAAATAATTTTTGAGGTTTCTACTTACTGAGCACATCCATATAGTTGTGGGAGGAATTCCTGGATAATCCTTTTTTAGATTTTATAAGCAGCTCCAAAGCAGAAAAAGTTGTTCGAGAAGAAAAATATGACAGGCAGTAAGCTTCCTTACAGAAGAGTTATTCTTTAATGCTTTTGGGCCAGGAAATGTCTTTCCACAACCATGGCTCTTTGGTAAAAGACGGTCCTCAACTTCTTCTCCGCTAAACCCTCTTGCAGTCTTCCATAACCACGTTCTGTGCAAGGTGAGGTGCTTATCAGATGAGTTTTACAGGATATTATATATGATTCATATAATTATAAGTCTGCAAGCATAGCAGCATGCAAATTTAAGTCACACACTAAAGTAAAAATGAATAGAAATTAAGAAATCCAACTCTTTCAACGTGGTATCCTTAACATCAGGCACCTGAAAAATACCACAAAACAAACAACAATTTACCCTGTATTTACTCCATAGTACTCCTGTAATTTTTCTTCTGTAAAACCTAAAAGGTCACCAACTGTCTCGACCCCCAGATCGTCCTGCAAGGAGCTCCCAAGCTTGCCCCCAAGTTGTTTCCTGCATAACATTGCCATTTTATAATTCAGTAAATCAGTATCACACAGTTCTCCAATGTAGAGACTAAAGAGATATACAGTAATACAAAGTTTACTTGTCACGTGTCATTACATCTTCTTCACAGGCAATGATGCTAGAAAGTCCTGAACTGATGAAGATGGAACAACTGTTTGTTGAGCAGGTTTGTGCATCCCACTGACAAGTTTAGCTAACATCTGCACAATATAACAACCTTTGAGTGGATCATTGCAACAGGAAGAAGAAAAAATCAAAAGGGCAATTAACCGACATGGATAAACTGAGTCCAAGTTTAGAGAACTTATGAAATAATACTCTATGGATTACTCATACTTAAATTTGGAGAATGAAAGAAACCAATGTTGCAAAAGCATACTTTGATCAACAAAAGGAAATTCATCTACTCACTATTATGACTCGTTATAAACCTTATTGTGAGCAATGCCAGCAGAGCATGTAAACTGGGTTTCCTCCAAGACTTTTACTCGTAACTGTGCAACAATTATAGCTCCACATGCCAGCAATTTATCCTGGTAATCAGCATCTGCTCGACAAAGCCATGCCTTCACATTGTCTTCCCTGTCACTGACATCCTGGACATATAAAGGTCTACGGTCACACTAATGTCAAATGTAACAGCAGCCCCAAGTAATTTATGGAAAAATAATCTTACACAAGGAAGGTCCAGGATATTTGACTTTGTGGCCTCCTCAAAAATAAACTCTGATGACTCCGGAGGAGATTCTAAGAGCATTTCCTTGGCTGCATCAGTAAGGTCAAGATAGACTTCATCAATGGATGCTCGCTCGCACTTCCCCTTGGTCGAAAGGATCGCTACGACCTGAAAGATTGAAGTCAAAACTCAGAACTGTCCATGCCATTGAACCGTCTTAGTAAATTATCACTGATTGGCACTATCAGTTGTTGCAGTGACAGACGGACCTCGGTTCCGGCACTTCTGTAAACATTAAGATCGGCCTTGTCACGAGACACTGGAACCTGAACCAGGTTTAAACCTGGGCAAACATTCTTGGCATCATCCCCACGCATGGACCTGGATCCAGAAAGCATCACAAAATGTTCATCAGGAAGTCTGTACAGAGGAAATAAATTCCACGGAGACGGGAGGAAAGCGGCTCTCACCTCTTCACGCCGAACTTGCGAGCCTCGTAGCTCACCGCAATCAAACCTCCGCCTTTCCAGTCGTTGTACTGCACCACGGCGGTCGGCTGCCCCCTGAGCGCCGGGTTCCGCCGCTGCTCAACTGCAGCAAGCAAGAGTTACTCTCCTCAGTTCAGAGAGACTGCGAGGAGGGAGAGAGGGGTTAGGGGTAGGACGGTGACCTTGGACGTAGAAGCAATCCAAGTCGAGGTGGGCGATGACCCGCGGCTCCTGCGGCTCCGGCCTCGCCACCGGCATCTCTCCGCCGCGCCAAAATTCCCCTTTCCCCGCCGCGCCAAAATTCCCCGCCGCCTCCCGCGACTCTGCCCTCGCTTTCGCTTGCCTGTTTCCCCTTCTCTTTTCTCTTTTATTTTTCCGGCTTCTGCCGCGCGCGATCAGAGCCGTCCGTGTCGTCAGTTGGAGAATGGAGACCGCGTGGCGAGCATCCCAACCTCTAGGCCCCACGCCTCCCCTTCTCCGCTCATCCCATTCCCCTTCTCCTCCACTCCCAGCGAGCAGAAGCCTCGGCGGCGACCGGACCTTTGCCGCCAAAGCCGGCGGCCCCGTGGCACCAGGTAAGGGCGCTATTCTGCTCCTCCGTGCGGGTGAAGAAACCATTTTTTTTGGGCGTATGTTCCAATCAGTCAGCAGTACATGCTTACTGGAATATGTTTCGTGCTGCAGATTACAGTATGTTTTCCTTGAGATATGGGACGCCAGCATTTGGTTTAGCGTTGGAGAGGACTGCTGTTCCACATCCTCGGAACTCGGAAGTTCAGCTCTGTAGTGGCGAGCTCCATTAGTCTCTGTTGCAGATTTGGTGGTTCTGCTGCTTATCCTGACCTGATACCGCGAACTTGTACTACAGGTGTGTGGTGCCCGGGGGTCCGAGACCAAGGTATCCTCGTGTGTGGAAGAATGTGTGAGGTTGTCAAATGTGTGAGGTTCTTCTGCATTTCGCCGTTGTAACTATATATAAGTAGAGTCTGTTCTCGATTGCATTTGTGCATATTCCTGCTGAGGTGCTAGATTGCCCATAAGTCGTGTGTCTTTTACAGATGGTTTGTCTAATGTAAAGGAGGAAGTTTATGGTGCTCTTGATTCGTTTGTTGCGTGAACTGGAGTTTCCTTGATAGCCGTAAAGAAGGCACTGAACACACTTGAAGATGAGAAGGAATGGAAACGAATAATTCAGGTATTATATCGGTTTTCATAGTTGTTGGTGCCAAGGGTTGATTATTTTATCTGATGTATTTCTATCGAAACTGTCGGTAGAGGACTACAATTAGCTCCTCCCTTTTAATAGTACTATTTTTTCTGTCTTACGATAATAATCACATGGTCTCTGATTTAGGTTATTAAGTCGATGTTGAACAAAGGTCAAGGGAAGACCATGGGAAGCTATTACACTCTGTTAAACGCTTTAATTGAGGACGGACGAGTTGAGGAAGCAAGAAGAGCTATTTGGAAAGATATTCTCGAGATATATGGAGGGTTTGCCCCGTACATTTATATTTAATGTACAATTATACATGTAAATTTTATACCATTTGATCCTACTTGCATGGACGGGCAATAATTATACTTGTGAAAACTATCTGCATACTTAGCTGACATAGTAATGGTATTTATTTTGTTTCCACCTAATTGGGTGCTGGTCTTAGAGATTTGGAGTCTGGGTCTATTGTATTCTACATGAATTGAAGTTACACTGGATGTGATTATCTCTACCTTTTATTTTTAGGAAACATGAGTATAAAAATGATGCTTATCACTATAGTTATTCATTTACAACAATTTTTTTTTTTTAATGTGTACCTCAAGAATCGTCCAGGCTTTTGCTGATATGGAAGAGCTGGGTGTTCAACCTGATCGTTCAATTGTCAAGATGCTTGGTAAAGTATTTCAGAAGCTAGAGATGTTGGACAAATACGAAAAGTTACATAAGAAATATCCACCGCCAAAATTTGCATACCTAGACATCAAAGGCAAGCGCATAAAGCTAAGGGTTTACCCAGACGATATGACTGAAGAGGCGACAAAGAGAGACTTCGAGTCTGACGCAGATGAAGTGGAAGAGGTAGGAAGCACAAACCTTGGCAATTGATTGGACGAAGCAACAATCACATGCCTGTGCAGGAATGTATTAGGCGATGCAGCTTGTGGACACCTTGGATTTGTATAGGGCAAAGCTTAAATTTGGTGTTTCCGTGCCTGCTTCATCAAAGCAGGTAATAAGAAAGTGTCTGGTAAGCTTAGCCTAGTTTTGTTATCATGAATCGTAAAATGCTGAACTATATAATGCCATAATGCCTGAAATTATTGCAGTAAGAAATTGGCAGGCCGTTCGGGTCCATTCCCGGTTTAAAAAAATCATGATAGCATGCTTTTGGGAAGTAAAGAAATAATATTTTTACCAGTGTTTCTCAAGTTCTTTCTAGCATTCACGAAATACATTTGAGAATGTAGTTTAACTGTTTAACATGGAATTAAAGAATGTTGTATTTAAAATATTAGATCAAAAGTTATGTATGTAGTGTAAGGTGTTTACCATGGAATTAAAGAATGCCATGTTTGTTCTGAACCATAATCCTTAACAATTCGGAATCTATGTGGTGGTTTATTCTGTTTACTCTGTATTAGCATTCTGCTTGCATATGTCCATGCTTCTAATTGGATTTATACATATATGTAGACACGATTATGATAGCACAAACTTGTTCATATTTCTGAAACCCATATTTTGTCAATATTTCAGCAGATGGCGGATGATCTGATAATATCTTTCCCTGGCGCAGGCTTCATGTAATTACCTCAGAAAGATTTGTAGTGATTAAAGGCGGTGTCTTTGACAGGATACAGTTGATGTACAGTGGCGGAGCTAGCAATCTGGCAAGCTCTGGCTTCTGCCACACCTAAATTAATATAGTTTGCATAGTATGTATATGTCATTGTGCATAGATTAGTTAATTTTGTGTAGTATGTATATGTCATTCATATAGTTTGCATAGTATGTATATGTCATTCCGCTGCTGTTGATGTACTTGCCTAAGTTGCATTCACATATATCCAGCAAAAGTTCTGCATTGTGCTATTATGCGAGAGAAGCTCAGTTGGGATAGATACCAAGCCGTACGTCAAGGTGCAATGTAAGCAACTTCTGCTAAACTGACTGGTCGTTCCTGAGACGAATGGTGGATTCCTCACTGCGTTCACATGAGATGTTTTTTTCTAAACGAAGCATCCACGTTCATGGGGTATATGACCTTAATGTGTTCGTCCTTTTCAGGATGAAGGGGGAGATGGTTCTCTGACACCGAAACATGCCTTATGGACATCCCGCGGAAACATGCACAAGTATTATTTGTAGCACTACCAGCGGGCAGTAGTATCTATCTCTGAAATGGTTGTACTACAAACCTCTAGAAAATCTTAAAGAGTGAAGTTAACTCAGAGAGTAGCATTTCTGTCTACTTGTGAATTAGGATCAGCATTTTAGGGAAAAAAGGATCATTACTCTCTCATTGGCCAGCCTCAAGTTTACACATCTTTCTGAAGCCTGGATTTTTTTTTTTTTTGCGGGGTCTGTGGTTTGGAGTTTGACTGTTTGTGTGCCATAGATCATCATCATGTCTAAATCTTAGCTCTGTCGAAATGGTCTTCAGCTGCGTGATAGGCTTTCTGGCTATGAACTCGTAGGTGCCGATTGCGTATTGGATGTATATTATGTTTAGCACCTAGAACACTTAACTGGACTGGGGAAACATTTCCGTCCAAGAAATAACTTTAGACGCCAAATCTTACTTACTCCCTCCGTTCTCGAATAAGCTAACTTTACCGTGAGCAAGTTTGTCTCCCAACTGCTCGGTTGTTTGTCGGCATTCACCATCTATTTAGTTCGAACCATTTGATAGAGGGAGGGATAAACATTCTACAATATGCGGATGACACCATTTTTCTTTTAGAAGATGATATAGAAAGCGCAAAGAACCTTAAATTCATTCTTTGTGCTTTCGAACAAATGTCGGGTTTAAAGATCAATTTTCATAAAAGCGAGTTGTTCTGTTTTGGAAATGCTTTGGCTAAGAAAGATACATATAGTAGGCTTTTTACTTGTGCTGTAGGGAAGCTTCCCTTGACGTACTTGGGAATGGCTGTTGATGAAGTGAGAATAAGGAATAAAGATTGGGCAAGACCTGAGAGTAAGATGGAGAACAAATTAAGCTGCTGGCAAGGGAAACTTGTTTCCATTGCGGGTAGAGTTACTTTGATTAATTCGAGCCTTAGTAGTGTTCCTTTATTTATGTTATCGTTCTATGAAGTTCCTGTTGGCCCTAGAAAACGCATGGATTTTTTTAGGGCCAGACTGCTTTGGCAAGAGGAAGAAGGTATTAGGAAATATCACCTTGTTGCTTGGGATAGAATTTGTCGCCCCAAAGAACAAGGGGGTTTAGGGATTTTGAATCTGAAATTTATAAATTTTGCTCTTCTTGGTAAATGGCTTTGGAAACTGGAGACTAGTACCGGGTTATGGCAAGAGTTGTTAATGAAAAATGTGTTAAAGGGAAATGCATCGCTGGTCTGAGATGGAAGACGGGCGAATCTCTGTTCTGGGCTGGCTTGATGCGCTACAAAGAGCTATTTTATGCCAATTGTAGGAAAATTATTCATAATGGGAGAAGCACTAGATTTTGGGAGGACTGGTGGATGGGAACGGCTCCTCTTAGTGTCCAGTTTGCTTATCTCTATGATGCTTGCTTTGATAGGAATATTTCTGTTGCTTCTGTTCTTAGCAACAGAGGTAGAAGTGTTTGTTTTCGTAGAACTTTGTGGGGAGAGAGATTGCAGCAATGGAATGGTATTCTGGTAAGATGTGATGAAATCCAACTTACCAAGGAGAGGGAAGGTTTGGTTTGGAATCTGACTAGTAATGGAAAGTTTACGGTTAAGTCATTTTATAATAAACTTGTCTGGACTGATACGGATTTCCCACAGAAATTCCTGTGGGAAGTTAAGATACCTTTGAAAATTAGAATCTTTTTGTGGCTTATCACACAGAAAAAGCATTCTCACCCGGGATAATCTCAGAAAGCGAGGTTGGCCTGGGAATATTGGGTGTTCCTTCTGTGGAGAGGATGAATCGATTGATCATCTGTTCCTCGCTTGTCTGATGGCACGTTTTATCTGGAATGTTATGAAGTGTGCTTTCAGTTTACCTGATTTGCCTTCTGAAGTTCAGCAAATTTGGACCGGCTGGATCGATAACTTTGTCGGACAGACGAGGCATTTAGTTTTAGTTGGCATTGCTGCTGTTTTCTGGGCAATATGGACTACCAGAAACAACATTTGCTTTCAGCGAGTTAAAGTTTCGGATCCCTTGTCAGTGTTGAAACTAACTAGACACTAGTTGAATATGTGGTCGCTTTTGCAGAGAAAGGAGGCACCAAAAAACCTGCTGTTGTGGGGAACAAGACTCTTCGAACAGGTGGCAAATGAGGTGTTTGACGCGTCGAGAGGATGGAGACCTTTGCAACAAAGGATCGGGATTGGATGAGAAAGAAAAACCGTTCGGAATTACTCTTGTGGAGGCAGATTTCCTGTATCTGCTCTTTAGTTCTGGTGATCTGTTTCCCAGTTGCAACAGCCTCTTCGTAGGAGGTTTTGTAATGCATGTTCGTTTTCTTTTCTGTTGGACCTTTGGGATAGAGTTGATTCTCTGCCCACGCACTTGGTGTTTGTAGTCGGTTTCTAATAATGGAAATCGGAGGGGCAGCCCTCTCTTTCAAAAAAAAATTAGTTCGAACCAGAGTCCGTAATCGCTATATTTGTGTCCTGGGTTAAACCCAGCCGCCGTGTTCCGTCTGGCATGTTGTGCTACTCTTGTAAACCCTGGATCTGGGGTAAACATTCCTCTGAAAGTAGCTAAGTCATATATGTTCGACTTAAGTTCCTAAATCTTTTTTCTTCTGTTACTTGCCGGAGCTTGCGATAGAGGGCCACCGTGTATTTGTTGGGTGGATGTGTGAAGGGGCATGAAGAAAACGGGAGACAGAGAACGCCGACTGCGAGATCGGCCGGTCGAACAGAGCATTTACCGGATAAAATCATATATTAATATGGCAACAAGGCTCGAACAGAGCATTTATTTACTGTAATTGATACTTCTTCGGTAGCAGTGCACCACCGAGGTACTTAAGGAGGCGTGACACGTTTTCCGCAGATCCAGACCTAGTGAAGAATCACTCAGCCTCACCCCCAGGGGACGGAAAAGCAAAGCCCCCCGACACTGCCGCAACCAGCCATCGCTTTTCCACCGTACCCGGACGGAATGCACGCCCCCCTCCCGGGTCCCCTACCGTGCGACGCAGGGCGAGCTCCGGCCGATCGATCGGTCCCTCGTCTCCACCGACGGCGTGGTCGGACAAAGATTCACGCTCCGGCCCGGCCTCCATGCATACACTCCGGGGGGAGGGTGCGTGCCACCAAAACAACACCAGCATGCTTTCCTCTTGTCTCAAGGCTAATCCTCCTACCACGCACGATGGACGGAGTAACCAGCAAAGCGACTGTGTGTGCACTGATCGATACACACGATTAAGCCATGGCTCATATTCCGAGGTTCAGTGCGCTTGATTGCACCTCGAGAGGCAGGATTTTTGGAGGCAAAGAGCTACCCGCAGCAGAGTCGATTCTAGAGCGGGAGGGGGAGCAAATCTGTTTCTCTTTGTCCTTCTCTATGTGACAATGTGTTTCTCCTACTCCACTTACCGTCACCATGACATATAATCAAGTCCAATAACAATGGGTTATCTTATACTCCAATCAGGCTAGTGTACGAAATGCACGTAGAGAAGGTTTGTCTCTAGTTATGACGGTTTGACACTTTGACTACTGATGAACGACGGAGGGAGTACTTGATATACTTCCTCCGTTTAGAATTACTTACTTGATATATACTTTTGTTTAGAAATAGATATATTTCGACACTAAATAAGTAGTTTCTAGATAAATGTGTGTCAAGTATTTTAGAACGGAGGGAGTACCATCTAATCTTATTCTAGCTAGGCAGCTATCACTTTTGACTTTACCAAGACAAGCACGAACGACTTGCTGTGAAGTGCACCAAACGCAACATCCAAAAATTACCTGCAAGGATGCATGTGACGTTTGCGAGGTGTTTTTCTTCTTCTATGTGCGTACGCTAGTGTTTGTTACTGGTGCGCACACCCTTCCACAAACCGCAACCATGCAGTAGCGACGTCTGTACGGGGCCATCGATCGGTGGAGCAACTCCATCCGTTACGTGCTTCCCTGCTGACTACACAAAGTAAACCCGTTTAGGCTACGTTTGTTTCTAGTATTTTTGTGGGAATAATCCTCACAGGGATTGGGTGAAACTCTAACCCTAAACGGGTTTACTTGTCCTTCTTGGCTCAAGGCTACCCAATCCCTTCAATCCCCATTTATCCCCAATCCACTAGGTGGGGTAGTGTTTTGGATATTTGAGCAAAATACACTAGAGTTTGGAGATTTGAGGGGAATGTGGGGATAAAACCTGCTAAATACACTAGAAACAAACGGTGTTGCCTTAGTTTTCTCGAGAAGAGATCGTCGATCGACTAGCGCAAGTGAAAGAAAAGTGTAACGCGTAACGGCTACAGCAATAAGAAAGGAACCAAACCACACGCGCGCGCACTAGCCTGGGACGCAAAGCATTTCTTTGGCACGTTAGTTGTTAATCTCCTTCTTACTCATCCTCCCACTTCTCCTTTGTCCTCTGCTGCCGCCTCTCTTCAGCATCGATCTCAAAAGCCTCCAAAGTTCCAACTTCCAAGGGAGCCCTACGTATTCTCCTTGCCTCTTCTCCCTCTCTTTGGATGTTGCTCATGTCCAGATCGATTTCATGCGTACTGTCCTTCGTGATCTTATTGCGCATATATATGTTCTGTGTTGGAGTAGGTGTACGTGTCGCCATCATCGGTGCAGCGATCATATCTGGATCCATGCTGATTTTGTGCTGTACAGATTACTAGAGAACATGTCGATCAACATTGGCATGAGGCATCGAGTGATTTGGTACGACGGTGACGTCTCCACCGTGTAAAATAGGATATCCCTTTTAAAAAATGCTTGCACCCAAACTTGTAAGTTGAAAAACGAAGGTACAAAATATTGGCCTTTTTTATTCTTTGATTCGTAGGATAGGAAAATTGTAAGAATAGGAAATTATAGAATTTCAGTGTCATGCACACTCTAATCTTATAAGATTTTGCATGTACCAAAATTTGCTAAATTTCAACAAAGGAATTGTAAAAAGTGGTTGGAGTGAATGTTAGAATTCCTACGGGATGTAGTACAAAGATTTCTATGGGAAAAATTCCTACAGGAACTAATCTTATGAATCAAACGACTAACATATGAAAATTTTCTATAAATAAAATCCTTCAAGAATAATATGAATTTCCTTTGAATCAAAAGAGGCAGATTCTTATAGGAATTTTTCCTATAGATTCCAATTCGTACAAATCAAATGATCGAGATAGGAAATTTCCTATAGGAAATTTTTCCTATAGATTACAATTACTTTGAATCAATTCCTACAAATCTGGCGCCCAAGACTTCCCTTTCCACCCACTCAAGAAGTTTAGCATAGAACTTGAGGTTTGTCTCTTACGTCTTGCTCCATCTACAAAATGCTCCACCACTGAATTCTATTGCAAAATCCGAATGTAACTGAACAGGTTCATCAACCCACCTGCCCTAGAAATACGATGCATTTCAAGCTTTCCAAATCCTCTAAAGCATCGGAGCAACACCTAATTCCATTAAATCCCTCTTTGTACCCCAAAATTGTTCAGCCAAGCAATACACTGGTCTATATCACAGAAATGGGTCGTGCAGGGTGCAACACTTGCACACCAAAAATAATTATCTAGTGTCGCCACACCAACAAAGATCCAACTCTACAAGGAGCCTATGGAGCTTACGACTAGATGCGCAGGTGCTGAACTCGATGTGGCGTGTCGGGGCAGTAAAAGTCTTGTACCACTCGTCTTGGACAACTCCGTCGGCTTGAAGTCACCGTCTTCGCCTCAGCAACGAACAACTTGAAAGGGCATATCCTTCCCCAAAGTGGTTTGATGTTTGTTGACAACACACTTAGATGTCTAATGTGTGTGCTAAAAGTGTGCAGGAATGTATCAGTTTATGTTGCACAGGTTTTGTCTCAAGAAAAGGAAGAAATGCTGACTTCTTTGCATCAGCCGGTACTACCGGGTGGCTTCAGGTTTTAGCCGTGCGGAACTACCGCGGTCAGTACCGCATCCAGTACCGGAGCTCAAATAGCGTTCTGTACTCGCGCGGTTTTTATCCGGTAGTAGCCCCGGTAGTGGCGCGGTACTACCGGGTAGGGAGCACTACCGGACCCGGCGGTCCGGTACTACCGATGCGCGCCTGGGAGGAGGCGTTGACCAGTCTTCGAGATGCCGTCAAATCCCTGCCGGTCAGTACTACCGGGCGAGGCCCGGTACTACCGCTGCGGGCTGTTTTTCAGCTTCAACGGCCAGATTTCTGGGAGGGGTATTTATTCCCCTCCACCTACCTCCGGCTCCCTAGCTTGACCACATTGAAGAACTCCATTATTGCAAGCTCAAGAATTGATAGATCTCCCAATCCCTCCACTCAAACTCGTTGATACTTGGAGGATTGAAGGAAAAGCCCCGGATCTACATCTTCACCAAGCCGTTCTTCATTTCCCCCTCATTCACTTGAGGGACCTTTGCTAGGATTTCCATTGGGAAAACCTAGCCTCTTATTGTACCCACTTGTTGTCTTTGTGACAGATTTGTAGCTGTTCGGGAGCCCCCAATCCTCTTGTGGGTTGTGCCCCGGATCGTTGTTGTAAGGGCTCCGGATTCCGCCTTGAAGGATTCCGATAGTGGAAGGTGAACCAAACCTTTGTGGTGCGGTTCATCGGAGAAGAAGGTGCGTCCGCCTTTGTGGCGGTTGAGTTTTGACCTTCATGGTAGCTCACACCTCTCCAACGAGACGTACTCCCCTAAAAAGGAGGAAATCGGGATTACATCCGTGTCTCCGCGTGCTTTCACTTCGGTTACTTCTATCCTTATTTACTGTCTTTACTTAGTGTACCTTACTTAATTGCTAGCTTGTCATATATGTAGGTAAATTCACCTTAGTTGCATATCTAGAGAATTTACCTTTTGTGTCAAGCCTAAATTTAAAAAGTACTAAAATTGAAATAGCACCTATTCACCCCCCCCCCCCTCTAGGTGTCATACGATCCTTTCACAACTGATGCTTCCGCCGGTGGTACACACGTACAAAGTGGAACTCCAGGCGGTGAGCTCCTAGGACCAACTACCATGAACTTAGGACTGTGCGAGATGGGCAGTGGAGTGATGCGGGTCGATTCCACTCACTAGCATGTGTCCTCCCGCCGCCACTACCCCTACCTATATATAAGAGACACATGGTTTGAGGGGGTAATCGTGGAAACGGCCCCTAAATAGGTGTTGACCTAGTATACAATTGAGATCAACTTTTCTTTGAAAAAGGGGAACAAAGCAGGCTATGCATTGAAATGACGCACACATCTTTCATTTATTACAAGGTTTATAGATTGAAAGTATACATTTATTGGCAACTCAAATTCAAACCTTTATTTTCTTATCAATCCCGTTTTGTTAATTTCTAAACATAATGGAAATTCTTGAAAATCCTTCTGTAACGGACACTAGAGTTGTTACTCTGAAACCGAGAGGAATTGTGGATCTGATCACGATAATCAATACCTCTGGGATCATTCAGTAGATCCATCCCGACAACTTGAGATCAACTGTGTGCTACTAGTATACACGTACATGAAAAATGTGTAGTACCAAAAGGAGCATTGCAAAAGGCTACAGCAAGAAATATTTGGAGTGTAGGAAACATTCTTGAGGATCACATGCATATTCTAGCCAAACTCTGATTGCTTCAAAAGGTGCGTACAAACAACCTCACTGCTCACTACAAAAAGTGGGTAAAGTAGGAGTGGCTGAACCCTGAAGCATGTGCAGCTCACAGACGGTGCTGTAAATCAAATGAAAGTCCATGGAATGCCGCCTGGTTGCTTCAAAAGCGGAGTAAACATCACTCTCTTGAATTATTAGTTGTTCCTCCGTCCAGAGTTCGCGACGACAAAATCCCCTACGTGCGCAGCATTTTAGCAGTAGAAACAGCTCTGTTGGTCACCAGATGCATGTCTGCCTTGCTATTTTCTCCGTCGGCAGCCTGTGAAGCAGCGGCCACCCCGTGTCACGTAGTACGTACAAGCAAAGAGCAGCAGTGATCACCGACGATCGATCACCCGAGACACGCAGCGCAGGGAGGCTCCTCCTTCTGCAAGTTGCCACCGCTCATGTGGGGGCAAGGCAAGTTGGCCCTCATTGCTCTCGCCTGGAAAAAAGTTTCATTTTAAAACTTGAACTATGAACTATGAATAGTAAACTTGAGACAGATTAAATCCTAGAGTTGAAATCCCTATCGTTCGCTGAACTATCAAATTCTGGTCTAAATCAAAGCCTGCACCTATTTGGCGCATAGGGAAAAAAGCATCTCGACCAGGATTACGGGCTACAGTCACTGACAGCGGGGCCCACATTGTAATATTCATCTTCTTCCTCAATTTCAACCGTTCACTTCAAATTTATCTCGAATGAGTCCCTCGTGTTGATCACCCCGCCACCGACCACTCTCCCAGTCAATTTGTCTCTTATTGCCAAACATGGAGGCAAGCTCGACGCGGATGCGAGCGCTCCATCCGAAATTTGTCTCCGTTAACGCATGCCATCGGCAAGTTCATGCAGTGGTGATGACGCCACAACAATATATGTCTCCATTACCGCAGGGCGGCAACAAGTTTTTGCGACGGTGGTGACGACACACAACGCGGGGGAGGGGGGGGGGGGGGGGGGGGGGGGGGGGGGGGGGGGGAGAGAGAACTAGGAAGAAAAATGATGTCAACAACAGCGACAATGAGGTCTCATCGGGAAGGTGCTTGGGGACGCGTGGCTCCATGCGGAGGGCTTGGGAAGTACCACTGGAACTTTGTGGTAGTCCAAAAACCATCGGAGAACACTAGGACGTGGCAGAGGGGACGAATCAATGGCGACAAACCGGCGAACGACGTCGGGGAATAAGAGGACGGATGCGAGGAACAGAGGAGTCTCTGTTCGATTCCTTCGACGGGGACGTCGATGACGTTGCGACCGAGCTCTCTGCATGCTCGGACGGATGTGGGGGTGGCCGGCGCTGTGATGCGGATAAGCGTGTGCGTCCATGACCACCATGGAGTGGCCGAGTTTCACGGTCGTGTTGACGGGTTTTTTGTTTTGTTTTTGACAACAGTCGTGCTGACGGGTTCACTTGTGACAGGGAAATAGATGGATGGCAGGTGAACCCTTATTATCAGCGGGGTAGTAATTTAAATGTTCGTTTGGCGTGAAAAATAGGTTCAAAGTTTTATTTAGACTGGGATTCAATATTTTAGGATGCGGACGATATGGATTAGATTGTATTTGAGGTTTAAAACGGACTTTTTTTCTCAGCTTGGCGCCACGGCACGTCGGAAACCCAAGCCCAACATGAAGGAAAAACCAAAAACGTGTCCCCTTTTTCGTTTTGTTTTCACTAGGCGCAACGTTCGAATCCAACGGCCACGCGCCGCCCACATTAAATCGCTCGGGTTGGCTCTTCGCTGCGTCGCTCCGGGAAAGTGATTTGAAATTTGAAACACCGGTCCGGTCGCCCTGCGGAACCCCTCTCTCTCACTCCATTTATTAATCCCGTTTTCCGGGAGAGCGAGAGAGTGGAGCGGTGGACTGACTTGACTGGGATTCACTCCTTTTCTTGCGCCGCCGCGAGCTTCTTTCCTGCCCTGCCCGCCTTTCCACGACGAGCCCCCGTCCCTCTCGTTCGTGCTCCTCTGATCCCAGGACGCGCTGCGGACGCCGAGATTTCTACAGCGCACCGAGCACCGGCAATGCCGAGATCCAGGTCCGTGCCGTTCCGAGACCCAAGCTCCATTTCCTCCCGAGGTTTGTTGTCGTTGTTGGGTCCGTCACATTTCTGACATGACATTTAATCACAGGGGCTCCGAGCTGCCGGCGCAGCGGGGGGCGTCGCCGCGCGCGCCGCTGCTCCTCAAGACCACCACCACGGCCTCCTCCGACCCCAACGGCGCGCACCACCGGGACCGGAGCAGCCCCAAGGTCGCCGCCGACCGACACTCGCCCCGCAGCCCGCTGCCCGAGGTACTACTCCTATTCATTTCACAGTCTCTGTCGACGCCAGCGAGACGTGGCTCACTGACTGACTCGGCGGTGCGATTTGCAGAAGAAGCGGGCGGGGACGCGGGTGGCGGAGCTGGAGACGAAGCTGGGGAAGGTGCAGGGCGAGCTCAAGAAGCTGCGGGAGCAGCTCGTCTCCGCGGAGGCCGCCAAGAAGGACGCGCAGGTCGCGCTCGAGGAAGCCAAGAAGCATGTCGGCACCACCACCACCACTAAAGGGAGCCCCAAGACAGCGGCGGTTGATGCATCTCCTCCCTCTCCCACTCCACCTGTCCCGCTCGAAGACGAGAAGACAACTGCTGATGAGGTCAAGGTTGTTGAACAACCGGCGGTAGAAAAGGTCGAGGAGGAGAACAGCATAAACTCCCCGGCGACGGACGTGTTCGAGGTCGTCCCCCAGACCGAGTCGGGCGACAAGGAGAACCAGAGCGGCGAGGTCGTCGCCGAGGACGGCGAAGAGGTGAGCTGCGGCGACAAGGCGGCGCTGGCGCTGGCTGAGGAGGATGTGGAGGTGGAGGAGACCAAGACGATGATCGAGGAGGCTAGCAACAACAATGCCTCTGCGGTCACTTGCGGCGGTGAAAAGGAGAACCCGGAGAAGGAGAGCCCAGAGGTCGTGGAACTGAAGGCCCAGCTGACGGCCAGGGAGATGGAGGTCGCCGTCCTCACGGCCGACAACGCCGAGCTCAAGAAGCTGGCCGGGGAGGCCGCGGAGGCGGCCAGGAGGGCGGAGGAGGACGCCGTGGCCAAGGCGTTCCTGATCGAGCAGGAGCTCAAGGAGAACGCGGCGCGGGAGGCCCGGATGGGCGAGCAGCTGAGGGCGTCCGACGCCGCGCGCGAGGCGCTTGAGGGCGAGATGCGGCGCCTGCGCGTGCAGACCGAGCAGTGGCGCAAGGCGGCAGAGGCGGCCGCCGCGGTCATCGGTGGGGACGCACATCTCGTCGGTCACCACGGCCTCGCCGGCAATGGCAACGGGTGGGGGTCCCCCGCGACGATGCCGGACGACGGCGACGACGAGGGGTTTGGCAGTAGGCGGAAGGGCGCCGGCATCCGGATGCTCGGCGACCTGTGGAAGAAGAAGGGCAACAAATGAAATGAAGGTGCCAATGACCACCAACGCAATCTGGCATGTCTCTTTGCCTAACTGCTTGTCTCGGATCAGAGATTCACAGCTCGCCATGGCGAGCTAGCTCAGCTCGCTGTCTCCAGCACATGCATCGGTCGATGCAGTAGCTCTAAGCACGCCATCGTTTACTGCATTTTGGTTCGGATTTCACTTATGTTTGTATGATGATGAGGTGATGATCGTGAGATTAAAACTCTGTTTGGTACCGGATGATCGATGCTGCAATGCTAAGTGCAGCACGGTAACGAGCGCAGCCAAGATACTAGTTCGATGTTCTGTTGTATGCTGTTGATGCTAGAGTTATTGCTGTTCTAGGGTACATTTTAGGATGTTTTAAGCTTGATGCCTGGGAGAGATGGTGAACACTGAAATTTCTGGCTCATTTCATATACGTTCACTTCCCCGAACCAGCATTTTCATAGCCACCGCATCCGCTGGGGTTGTCAATCAACATAAACTCAAATGGAATAAGATGCTGAATAATTGCAATGTTGGCTTACTTGATGATTGTTCATGATGGCCTCTGAAGATAACAGTGTAACTCTTTTCATATATCTTCAGTTCCCGAACCAGGATTTTCAAAGCCACCGCACCCGTAGGGGTTATCAATCAACATCAACTCAAATGGAATAAGATGCGGAATATACGTAGTACTAGATCATTACAACGTCTGCTTAACTTCATGATTGTTAATGATGGCCTCTGGAAGACAGGATTTTTCGGGGATGCGGCCAAAGATTTGAGCAGCTACTCCTACGTAGCACACTCTTCTGCACTCGTTTTGAAACGCCTTGGCGACAAAGGTCGTCGTGTGTTGGACTTGGACCACATTCTGAAACCATGGAGGTGCAAAACAAAACCAACCCTTTGCACTTTGCAGTGCCAAACTGCAAAAAGAAGGAGGTTTGGGCCACACGAGGCGAGATCTGCAAAAGACACACATACGTGTGGGGCACACGAATGATGGAGTAGTCCAGAGAAAGTGGCTAACCAAAAGAGTCAGATTAGGACTCAATGTAACCATCATGATTAGTCTCATCTACCAAATCCGAGAAAGATCCAGCACCAAATTGACAAAAGAGAAGGTTACCCACTCCACTCGGCTAGCAATCAGTACTATCAAGTGAAATGATAAACTAGTTCAATTAGACAAGAGAATGAGCTAGGCTTAGAGGATTACAAGGCAAGGATGGTTAGTGGCGACGGTAACATGCGAGCTCCCGGGCTGACTTGGGTATAGGCTAATAATATATCTAGCAGATTCCGAATAAGCCCCGGTCTAGAAAATTCTGACTGACATGCGGTTTGAACCATTTTATCGATCGAACATGCTTCACATATCAGTCTAGCACGGAAAAGTTTATCGAGGACACCAGAAATGATCCCCCCCCCCCCCCCCCCCCCGCACTATATGAACGATCCTGTGACCGGAGGACATTTAGGCTTTGCCCCCCGGTTCCCTCCACCGCGATTTTGTTTGCTCTCCGTCGGCAGGGCTAGATAACTCCGGTGGGCAGTTATTCGCTAGGTTTCCCATTTCGTCCACTTCTCTGGTAGATCGATAGCGGGCTCGTCCAGGCGTGGCAGTGGCGGGCATGGCGGGCCCGACGGAGGTCGTGCGTCTCCGGGCGATGAGGAGGAGCGCCGCGTTCACCGCTAGCCTGGTGCGAGCAAGTGTGCTCGCCTTCGAGGGTTTAGGTGGGTGTGGGCGTTGCTGGGCGTTCAAGCATTACCTCAGTTTCGAGCGAGCACGCTGGTGAAGAATAAGACCGCCGTTGTTTAGTTTAGTTCTATCTATGTTGGTTCTATATATAAAAAGGTTGGTAAAATTTAAAACGTCTATTTGCATGTCGCGCGAACTTTTTTATTTAAACTTCCCTACGAATTTAGCGGATCTGTTCTGGCCGGCCGAGCCCGTGCCACACCGCAAGCTAGTTTTCGGGGTCATCTGAAACGCATTTTCTGGGACAAGTTTTTCCGGGATGTGGTAGAGATGCTCTTAGCAGTGCACACCATCAAATCAAAATCTGTGGAAGCTCGCTGCGACGCGGCAGACAACTGCGCGGTGGCAGCCACAGGACCGAGCAGGGCTAAGCGACGACAGGGGGACTCAGGGAGGAGACGAGAGAGACGCAGTGGCGGGCAGGACAGGAGCTGCATGTCGCTAGCTGTTGGAGCTCTGTTGCCGCCTGGCCCGCCCATGGCCATGGGCTCCGCCGGCCGCGCACGCTGTTCCGGTCCGGTCCATGCATACAGAGCTTGGACCCGTTGCTGCCATTGATGAGGACAGCCTGCGGTGCTCCTGCTCCCGGTGCAGGTAGACGGTGGCATGCATCTGCATCGGGAGTTCAGACTTCAGACCCGGGGCTCAAGCCCAACTTGCTGCTGGCCCATGCATCCCATGTATGTATACGTTTGAAGAAGCAATGGCGCGATCAGGATGAGAAGATGCGCCGTCGAGACCGGTGACAGTGAGTGTGGATCGTGAACTGGATTTCAGCGTCAGCTTTGCTGCTTTATTATTCGTGTTGGCGGTGGTAGCTGGCCTCGTCCCCGGAGTGGTTGTGCCGTTTTATTGGCATCGCGGCCTCTGTCCCTCTGTACGATGGAGAAAATGTGCGCTTGCTGCATGTGATGTGCCGAATATGATCCAGGAGCACATACATACATACGGAGTACATGGTACCACCTCTTTGTTAACCACGTGCTGCTGATCGATCGATCGATGCGATTCGAGCAGTCGATAGTTTCCTCTCTGCATTATTAGTTCTCTTGTATGGGCATTTACGTTTCAAGTGTGAAAATATGACAAAACAATCTGCAATGGCTGACAGTAGTTCATAATAACTCATAATCTCATAGGCATACAGATATAGAGTGGGAAAGCATAAATATCAGCAGGTTTACATCAGGGTCAGGAAATTCCAGAGATCCGAAATGCTGGAGATCGGGAGACAATGTCTTGATGCAATGCATATGTGTTGTGCAGGTTGCATGGTTCCTGATCATAGATCCCTAGCTACAATGGGGCCTGCGGGTGATGCGTGCGCCGTAAACATCTGTAGCAGCGTACACTACAGTGTCTATGCTCGTAACTGTAGTGGTTACTGATACTAGTACTCCCTCCGTCCCAAAATAAGTGTCTTAAATTTGTCCAAAAGTGGATGTATCTAGACATGTTTCATGTATAGATACATTTATTTTTTGGCAAACTTGAGACACTTATTTTTGGATGGAGGAAGTATATTTTTCCAGAACAGTATATAGCTCTGTATTAATGTGGCATTGCGTTGCCTGGTGTAATGCACAGTCGGAGTCACAATCGCTGCCACAACGCACAGCGAGAGCTGAGCACGGCGCCGTCGTAACAGATAAACAAAGGTTGCCACACTCAACATTCAAGTGCTGATCGCGCGCGGGTGTGGATTGGATCGGAGGAGGGTATCTTCTTCCCCTCCCCTCTTTCTGTTTCTGAAATGATTGATCAATCCGCTCCATCCGTTGCTGAGCATCCGTGTCCAGCATGCACTGGCCGTGCGTGAGTGCATTGCGCTACTGTTTGTAAGCTTTTCCAAGCAAAGAAGAACTTGAGATTTGTCCAAATACGGATGTATGTCTCTCCCCTACCGCCGCCGGCGGCGTAGACCGCCAGGCTTCTCACGCGCGTGGCTGGCGGCGGCGGGACGGCTTCTACCCGCACGCGCGAACGGAGGGCAGGACCTCCTGCAGGCAGCGGTGCTCCATAGCTGAAGACGGTCCGGCTCGGCGGCGTGAGCTCCCGCGACCGGGTGGAGTGCGCCGCGACGGCGCGGCCGTTGGTCGCAGGGAGGCGCGGTAGTTTGCAGCGGCCGGCTGGCTGCCGGAGGGTGGCCGGCGACGCCCTGCCGGCCCAGATCTGGGCCCTTTGGGGCCCATCTGGGTCTGGGCGGGGCGCGGCAGGCGTGGTGGCGTCTCCTCGGTGGACTACAAGCAAAGGCAGGTGCTTGGGATGGCGGCGTCGGCGGTGCCCCTGTTGCAGTGCGGCGGCGGGACTTCACGAGCCCACTTGGGCTCGACCGGGCCCGGTGAGGGCCTGGTTTGTCCTGCTGCTACATCCGGTCGGCTACCGCCTCCCGGCGGTGGAGGCAGTTCCCTCCCGCGTGCCGCTGTACCGCTGACCCTCGCCGATGTTTTTGCTTCTCTGTCTTACTGGCCTCGCGACGTGGGCCACGGTGAGACGGTGATGTTGATAGCAAGACCGTGGTGGCGTGCGTTGGTGGGTGGCAAGTTTGGTGGAGCGTCCTGGAGTGCCCGGGGATGTGGTTTTTCGGAGGTCGGGAGAAATCCCTGTCGTTTTGGCACCGACGCGGTGACGCCTGCGAGTGTCTCCGTCCTTCTTGGAGGGCGTCGGGTGTATCTCTTACCCGCCCCCGTTGCGGACCGGGGGAACCCTAGGATTTGTACCGGGGTAACCCTAGGTACAGTTCGGGCAGCGGCGGCGGCGTCGTCGCTTCCTTCCTTGGAGGTGTTGCTTGGTTCGCGGCGATTCAGAGCGCTAGGAGCGTGGTGGTTATTCGGAGGGCGCAGCGGTTGAGAGTCATCTTCGTTTTCGTCGAACCACCGGGGTCGACTTTGTTTTCTCTTTTTTTTCCTTTTTTGTTTCTTTTGGTCTTGCTTTGTGCTGCTTTGCCCAGCAGTGGTCTCCCAGTTGTATCGGTTGGTTGCTATATTAATATAGCGGGACGGAAGCCTATTTCGAGGATACATCCGTATTTGGACAAACCCAAGTCAAGTAATTTGGAACGGAGGGAGTATATATATCACTGTCTTTTCAGAGTAAGCTGTAACCAAGCATTGAAATATCCAAAACGTTTTTAATTTTGGAGCTGCTTATTTTTTTTCCTTCAAATGAGTACTGTACTTTTTCACAGCACATAGAGCATAGAGCTTTGCCTTTTTTTTCCATATTCGGATAAATCTATTTGTTGCTCATATGTCCTAGACACTAAGCTATCTCGAGTTTTCGAGAACCGAACAAAACCTGAGTGAGCAAACAAACTAATTTTGGGCTTGTTTTTCTCTAGACAGATGGTTCACTCACTATGGGGTATCTTTCAACAGTGTCAGAAGAACACAAGACAAATGTCATGTTAGGCACCATTTGCAATGCATGAGCGAATAGTTTCTTTGTTATCGTATCGTCATGGAAACACCAAGATTGAGAAAGCACGAAATGAGAACCATTGACTAGCACAAATTAGCCCCATAACAGCCGCCGATGTCTCCAAACCGGGGAAGTACTCTTGATGGACCTCGTTTGTGACATCTAAGCACCACCGGATTCTTGATGTCAGTCGCGACGACTACAAACAATGGAGATACAGGTGATGGACTCTTATCTTGTATGACTAGACATCCCTCATTGGAACGCCACGTCCAATTAAAACATACAAACTTTTCAATAAATATCTTAATATCAACGTCAAGTATTTATCCATGATTTGATTTCCTTTCATCACTATAGAACACCAAAGTCTAGCTGAACCTACAAAAGCACGAACCGAGAAAATATATAAATGAAAAATGGCGGTCGCTTGTAGCTTCGTAGGCTTGTATTCTCGACGTTTCGATCTAGTGATGTTCTTCGTTACGACAAATACGAACATGGATAGCATGTAAAATATTTTGAAAATGGGTAAGCAAAATTATATATGCAAAAAATCCTACCCATGAGGCTTGTGGCAATATTGGGCCAAATCAAAGTCTTAAAAGCCCAACCCTGATCAATTTGTTCTCCACGAAATTAATGAAACCGACATGTGTGTACTTGCCCATTCATTCACCTTCTTCTACGCGTGCTCATCGCCTTCCATCTTTGGTTAATTCCGTTCTCATATTTACTTATGATTAGTTACTTCAATCTTGTTATCTTGTTTACTTGATCGCTAGTGTTCATATAGGATTGTTCGTATAGTCACAATTTAAGAGAACCTTACTAACATGCAGTTATCCTCAAATCAATTGAAATTGTTAATATTTATAGTCACGTGTTCACCGCTCTCTAGTCGGCTTCAAAGATTCTTCTTTATTATAGATTTTTCAAAAAAAACATGGGTAGACAAATTCAAATTCATTTCGGCCGAAATCCAACCCTTCGGGTCTGTAGCAAATACTGGGCCGAAGTCAAGGACACGAAAGCCCAACCCGGTCCATCATTCTCCGTGAAAGTGATGAAACGGTCCGGAAAGCCCAACCGCCCGTTCATTCCTTTCCCCATTCTGGCCTCCTCTAGAACCTTCTCCATCCTTCCACCCCAACCTAAACCCCCCACAAACCTGTAACGCCGCAAGAGCCAAACCTGCCCGCCCCACCAAGCCACGAGCGAGTTCCAGAGAGAGAGAAAGCGCCCCGGAGATGTCGGCGGACGAGCTGCGGCTGGACCTGGAGGAGCTGCGGCGGCTGGAGAGCCTCGCCACGCGGCCCCGCGTCCTCTCCCTCCTCTCCAACGAGATCCGCAGCGTCGACGCCAAGGTTGCCTCTTTTTTTTTTTGTTCTTTCTCACCCTGCGCTTTTCGCCGATCGATTCCGTTCTGCGCGCCGGCTGGATTCCGATTTTTATCTTTTGTTGATGTTTCTCTCGTTATCGACAGTTGGCCTCGCGGACTGCGCCTGTGCCGGCGCCGCTGGCTGTCGCGGCGGCGGCCCCTGCTGGTGTGAGTTACGTCACGTTGGGATCGTTCAGCTGGGACCAGGAATACGAGAAGATCAGGGTACGTTGCCGCGAGAAATGGAACATTTTTCTTTGGGGGAAGAAATGGAACATTTTTCTTTGGTGGAAGAAATGGAACATTTCTTGATTGTAGTTAGCCTGCCATACTGTGGTGCTAATTGATTGATCTTGTCTCATTATGTTCTCTACTTTAATTAATATTGGTTTTCTCCAATACTAGTTCGTAGTTAGTCCGCATCTTTCTCCAATACTAATTCGTACCATGTTACATGTTTGACTAGTGTCACCTTTTACAAAAAAAACTGAAAATATAGGCGCACTGGCTAATAAACTATAGTGCAAAAATAATTGATGATGCAATATAGCTTAATTAGGATTCTCCAAGAAAAATAAGCGGTTATCTGATTTTCAGAATCTTGCTATATGTTAAGTCATTTCTGTTGTCATCTCAAAAAAAAAAAAAAAGTCATTTCTGTTGTCGGTACTGAACAATCTATTCATATGTCAACCCATTTTCTCCTTGAGGACAGTTAGACCTGCCTTACGATTTATTATTTGAGTAAGTCTCTTTCAACTACTGTGCATTTTTAACAGAAATTAGGAGCACAAGAACAGCTTATGGCTGGCATTTTGCTGGGCATTAATCTACAAGCCAAATTTTTGTGTCTCGTAAATTTATATGGATTAGTCAGTTCTTAGGTGTCTGAAAAATGATTGTACATTATTTTTCCCACTATAATAATTTTGATTTGATGATTTCCCATGCATGTAGTTTAGACAACAGTTTTACCTTTGTGTTCTATCCTTTCAGGTCTATGTATTCCTCGAGAATGTTGACCAAGAGAAGGTTGAGACTACTTTTAAGCCAACTTCAGTGGATATCAAGATTCATGATGTTAAAGGCAAGAACTATCGGTGTGCTATACCAAAACTGAACAAAGAAATTGTTCCTGAGAAATGCAAGGTTGTGGTCAAGCCTACAAAGATTGTCATTACCCTCTGGAAAGCTTCTACAGGAAGTTGGTTGGATCTGCACTACAAGGAAGACAAGGTAATCTCTATCCCAAGCTATGCATTAGTTTGGTTTGTAATGCTCATTAAATGGCAGTTCACTAATTTCCTGAAATCTGTTAGGACCTATATTGTGCACACAGAATAAAGATACCTCTATGGACCAATACTCACACTTCCCATGAGTGGTGGATTCTCGTGGATAAACAGTTTTTGGTGGTGATAATTTCCCAAGCGGTAGCTAGAAAATTCATTAGAAGAATGGAGTTAGTAGGAACCTCATGTCATGATAATCCAAGCAATTTTGTGTCTCCTGTATATCAATCCACTGCACTAATGTTGTGATAGTTAACATTCTCACAGAGTGGTCCGGCAGTGAAGATCTGTATTAAAAGTGCTAGATGGAGGACATGGACTGGGGGAGAAATATTCTAGCAGTGGGTTCTGAAATTTAGGAACTGAGAACATTGTTTGTACTTTAGTCGCTGCTTGATCAAAAGATTACACAGCCTGAATTTTCACTGTCCAACATAACCATGATACAAATTCCTTCTTGAAATTGTCCTAGACTAGGAACTCTTCCTGATTCATAATTAACTCTTCTTCCTAACAGCTGTATTGTGTCCTTGCCTTGTATCGCTCGTGTTGCTTGCCAGCCCCAACCGAACCCTTTTGTAGGTCAACATGGTTTGCACTTGTATGATATACAAATTCTAACCTACTATAACTGAAACTCTAACTTATGGACTCTTCCAGTGTTTTCTTATTTCCTAGCCAGTTCTTCTGGGTTATCCATTCCCTCTTTCCTTGTCTCGTGGTCTTGGTTCTGTACACCAAGGCTGGCCACAGCTGAATTAGTTTTATGCAGCACACACGTATGTGCGTCAATGGAAGTAAACTTGATCATTATTGCGAAAGTAACTTTGCTCATCTCAGTGCAAATCATAAAACATGACTACTATTAATATATTATTATAGCGCCTGTGCTTTTTAATATAAAATAGCGATTGTGCTTAGAGGCTGTTATTGACAATGTTACTATACTGCTCGTAGATAAGATGGACTAATTTTATTTTGGTGACAGTTCAAGCCAAGCATGGACAAAGATAAGGACACAATGTCAGGACTCATGGATTTAATGAAGGTAACCATACCTTGATCCTCATGACTTGATCAATGTGTATTTTCATTCTGATCTGACAGTGTGTGCTGTTGTTTTGACGTTCAGGGAATGTATGAGGAGGGGGACGACAACATGAGGCGCATAATAGGCCAGTCGTTGACCGACGCCAGGTCTGGGAAGAAAGCTGATTCATTGAGGGGATTACCTTGAGCTGGTAGTTTGCGCCAAGAGCTATTTTATGAGCTAGACTAGTCCGTGCAGTCAGTGTGCTTTGCTGAGACTGCGACCTGTCTGATAGAAATGCTTCGTCTCTTTTTTGCTGCTGGATCATTTTAGTTTGGGAATTATCACGCCGAACCTATTGCAATGTCGAATGCATGTTTGTATGCGTGGTTTTTGGGCAGATATTTCTTGATATAAGCCCATTGGCAACTAATTTGCGGTCCAACGTCTTGGCATGCAATGTTTGTACACTCATGCTGGTGTGTGCTACACCCCCTTAGTTTTTTTCTGCGAAAATGTGATGCATGATGTGGTGCGTTCAGCTACAGCTACATCCAGCAACGGTGTTCTTCTGCATTAGCAGCAGGTGTGATCCAGCGCGCGTGGGCGCGCGTCCGGGAGCGCGGCGTCGGGCGACGCCGCCGCGGGAGCCTCCGGCCGGTTGTGGCCACTGTGCCGGTTGTGGCCACTGTGACGTCATCGCTACGTCACAGTGGCCCCACACGTCAGATTTTTTTCTTTTTCCTTTTTTTTAAATTTTTTTTTGAAAAATGTAAAATGCTGCAAAATCAATACATGTAAATATATCTATTAGGAAAATTCAACAAATATATAAAATTGGGCAAATAAAAATAAATGCTGACTATTTATGTCCTCCGATAAAAATTCAAATTTTAAATTTCAAAATTTTGAGTGCCCTTCGGATTTGCCCATTTCGTAAACGTTGAATTCAAATCCGAATAATTTCCAAATTTGAACAATCTTCGAAAACTGAACATCCTTCAAATGTAACATTTCAACTTGGCAAATATTTAGACAAAGCCTAAATGCATTCCATCTAAATAAATGGATTTGAATTTGCAAAATACTTACATAGTGTATTCCTACTGATTTTGTACATCAAATAAATATCTATATCAAACTATAATCATATTTGAACATTTAAATTTGCTAAAAAAACTGGAGATGCTCGAGACGACAAATTGCGACAAATTTTAACATTTTAAATCCCAACATCCCGATTGGGGTTTGCTAACTGATGGAAAATAAGATCTGCTTTTGCTTAATTTCAACGAATATTTTTTACGATCTAGAAAAGCTAAAACATATGAAATATTCTAAGTTTTGTTTACACAAAAGAAAAAAGAGGAAAAGGAAAGTATTGTTTACCCAATGTTCCAATTGCTCAAACAAATGGTAATGAAGTCATTTTTTACAGTACTCGAAACGTTTCACAGCTCTCTTAATAATAGCGTTTCACGTCTCTCTTAATAATAGTCATTTATCTAAAAACTATAAATAATGTTCCAATTTATAATAGCGAAGTCATTTGTCTAAAAAAAATCACAAATATTTGGAGTACTAATTGAGCAAAATAAAAAGATATGAGAAACGTCAAACGCGAAGTATAACAAAGACCTCAAATCAGTCCATCAACAAAACATGACAAAAATATTAGCATAAACACAAAAAAATAAACAGCATTTGAATTCTTCACACCACGGTATTTACAAATATGACAAAAATATCACCACGAACACAAAAATGAACACTGACTATTTATGGCGTGCGAACACAAAAATGAACGCTGACTATTTATGGCATATGATGAACATTCGAATTTCGATATTCTAAAATTTTGAATGCCTTTCAAATCTGATCGTTCAATAGCCATGAAAAGAACTCAAAACTTAAAAACCTCTCAGTTCGTACAATTTTAAAAAACTCACTAATTCTTTAAACGTAAACTTCCTTTCTATTTCAACAATTTTCAACTTCCCACAATTTAAAAATGCCGGCAATTCCAAATTTTAATTTTGCCACACATGCGCGCGGCATTTCCACTCTTTTTTAATTACAACCATTTTCAAATTTGAGCAGTCTCCAAAATCCGACTATTTTTAAAGCGATTTTTTTTCCCAATTTCAATTATTTCCAAGCTTAGACAACTTTAGAACATCACCATTTTCAAATTAGAATTTACAAGCACGGGCGCGCGGCATTTGCCGCGCTCAGATGACTAGTACAACTTAATAGATGAATAACTGGACTATTTCTGAGTAACATTATTACAGGATGATATTCTAGTCTAGCCAAGAAGAGCTGCAACTGCAACAGCAACATCAACTAGTTTACAACAATTTTTGCTTCCTGCTTGGGTGCTTGGGTGACAGTAAAATGATAAAAATAATGGTACACGTAGGGCTGCTTTGGTTGGGGCAGATTTCCAGTTGCATGTTCAAATACAGCTTCATCATGAATCCAAGCCTGAAGAAATAGAACAAAATTAATCTTTAGCTTCTCTAAGGTGATCTGAGTTTGTTTCCAGAAAGAAGGCTTTAGATCTCAGTTCTTTTTGTTGAGCACATCCTTGGCCAGTCAGATTTCATGTAATAATAACCTGAAAAGCTGATCATGCTTGCTCTTAAACAAGAAGCTGGCTCCCGTAATCCTGGTTGAACTTTTCATAGCGATGTGCCTGGAGATGAGCTGATGGCCTTGTGTTCCTCAAAGCAAGTTCGACGTCATCAGGCTTTAGAGGGCCAACCTCGGGCAGTTCTGCGTCACAAAATCACATGTTAAACAGAATGAGTAACAATAGATGGAACTCGAGATACCATACTTAAGATATAAACTCAAGTGCTATAATATTTCACAGAAGAGTAGAAAGAACTTTAGTAGATCAAAATGTCAGAACTAACCTTCCTCTGGCACCAACTCCTCGCTGGCTTCAAGAACTGACATTAGACGTCTTAATGGCTGCATGGCAGCTTCTTTGCACACGAGGCGGATATCTGAACCAGAGTATCCTTCAGTCTTTTCAACTAAAGTCTCATATGGGATCTCTAGGCTCGAGGTCATGGATGGTAGAAGTCCCTCAAACATGGCATGCCTTGCTTCAGCTTCAGGAAGCGGTACAAGAATCTGATGAAACAAGACACACAAAAATGAAACTGCAATTAATATTTCAAATATATGATACACATGGTCCCTAAGTTTTTTTAATTGCTCCTAGTCATGCAAGTGTGGGGTCCTACTTTGTGTCCATCCGTTTATATGCAATTGCAAATCAGTGTTTCTAGCTATGAGTGTCAATAAACTATACGTTTAAGATGTCAATAAACTATATACAAAGGAACTATGCATTTGCTATATGTTAGTGTTTTTTTCGAAATGCTGCTATATGTTAGTGTGCCATCTTCTAATATTGATTATTAACGAATAACTTTGGATACATCTCATACATCCGTTTCCATAGAAGAAAAATATGCACTTCTTGAGACTGAAGGAACTCCAAATAAATCTTGACCTAGACTTAAACAACTTGAGGTCTAACATATAAGCCCGAGAAAAGAAGATTCAACCAAGGCATTAGTGAAATGGATGTTATTAAAATTAGTTAACAACTCTAATTGGTTTGAACAATTTCATCAATGAAATTGGGAGCATGTCCTCCTTTGTGTGGAAAACAACTTTACTTGGAATACAAATACATTACATCTACATTATAACTTATAAGACGTACCCGCTTCTCAAGCCGACGAAGCATAGCTGCATCCAGTTCCCATGGAAGATTTGTTGCTGCAAGCACAAATACTAAGTCGTTCGTTTTTGTCAATCCATCCATCTGCAGTACAAATTGGTGTAAATACGGAGATGTAATCTGAAATCTGAAGCCATGTATGCTTCTAGCTAAGAGATTAGGAGACCATCTAGTAGGAAACCATGCATTGGAATGCTAAGATAGCTTGCTTATTTCATATCTCTGAACAAGTAGAAACCTGAATAAGTAGCTCAGTCTTCAAGCGTCGACTAGCTTCATGCTCACTACGAGCTTCACCACGTTGACTAATAATAGCATCAATCTCATCAAGAAATATCGTGGATGGTGCATGATGTCTTGCAAGCTCAAAAAGAACTTTGACTAGCTTCTCAGAATCTCCTGCAGTTGCATAAAATAGAGCATTTACAGTAAATTTTCATCATTGAACAAGCACATACACACTATAATGTATGTTACGATAGAAAATATGATAGTTCGTTGCCTGAACAAATTCCATAAGTGTGCACATGAATAAATTCCATGACTGGTATGCAACATTAACTAATATAATCAAATAATAATTGTATCAAAGGACAGGATAAAGTTAAGAACACGCACCACGCCATTTGCTGACAATTGATGAAGCTGAAATGTTGAAGAATGTAGTGTTGCACTCAGTTGCGACCGCTTTTGCGAGCATTGTCTGAAAAAGGTACTGCTTTAAGTTGGAACACAAAGCATGACTTAATAGCAAAATAGCTAGTTGAATGAGCACTCCTGCATGGTCTCGAAAAAGAAAAGAAAAACTATAGACCTATAAAACAGCTACAAGTGCCCAATACAATAGTAAATTTTTGTACCACATGACCAATGCTTAAAGTATGTAAAGAAAATATGGACATAAAGTTTGTGTGCTAAGTTGCAGAAGTATCATCTTTAACAAGTGTACAACCTTCCCTGTTCCTGGAGGACCAAAAAGTAAGATGCCTTTCCACGGAGACAGTAGACCAGTGAAGTATCTGAAAACAGTAAAAAATGGTAGATTGATCATTCATGTGCAGTACAAGTCTTTAAAGGTTTATTATAGAGGTAGACAACTGGAGCTGGACCATTCCAAGATCCTCCAAACCGACAGCTCTGAACTTTCTAAACCCCATACTAGATCTGATGGAAATTGGACCAGTGAACTATTTATGTAATAATGAGTGGTCACTAATGTGCGACTGGACCATTTTTTGTCCAATTCTATTTTAGAGAAACACCAGGGATAAAAATATGATAAGACTATTTTAGAGTGCAATAAGAGTTCAACATAATCGTTCTTCTCTAATATGCATAGCAAAGCCATTATTTCACCTTTCTATTCACTTAAATAAGTAGGATAATTCATCGTACTTGGCTACTCTGCTCCCTGTTGCTAATGAATCAAACCAATGACTAAATATCAAAATGTATATGATACCAGGCATCAATTTCACTCCGTGATATAAAGATCTTCACTATCTTCCTTCTCTCAGTTTGTTACTTATTTTGAGAAGAGAAGAATCATCACTTAAAGAAGATGAAAACCTTCAACACCACTAGCAAAGGGAAATTGATGGTACAGCTGAACACACTATGAACCCATGTCCAAAGATTAGCGTTAATCTTACGAAGCATGAAATAAAAAACTTACTTTGGGTACTTTATGGGCATGACAACTGCCTCTTTTAGGAGGCGTTTTGCAGTCTCTAGTCCCTTGATGCTTTCCCACTGCACATCTGGGCTACCTCGGATAATATCCCTGAAAAGGATGGAATGAGGCGATATCTAAACAATGACATCCCAAATTCTTCAAGCATTTTTGGGCTTAGATTACTCCTTACCGCAACAATGACTCTGCTAGATTACGCATTTCGGCTGACTCAAATGGAGGCAGGAGAGGCTTCTGGCTGCAAAAGTGACCTCCATAATTGTAATGTTCAAGATGATAAAAAAATGTTCTGAATAACTATGATTTTACATGGAAAAGATATTTTTCAGCAAGGGAAAATGTTGTAATTGAAATGAAACATAGTAGCAACTCCGAACATCTCATATGTTAGTTTTGGATGCCATGTTTTTGGGGGGAGATACATGCCCAACCAGTAAGGCGTACCGTCCAAGATTCTAACTCTCCCATTGAACTATGGTGCCACCTGATGTTGCTGCCAAAACCTCTTCAGAGGAGCTACGTTGTGCATTCATACGCATAACAAACCAGTTTGAAATAGGACGAGTTGGCATCTCACTCTAGTACTCTTTATAATTCCAAGCCAATTAACTTATAACTTTCTAAGCACATTCCAACAGATTACTAAGTCAAACCCTGAATTCACAAGATCTGCTATGCAAACCCCAGCACATGACAACTCCAGGACCGAGGTAAGTCAAAAGGAAGAATATCTCACATCACATCAGCATTCCCATCGCGAATCGCCGCGGCCCGCGTCTCCGGCTGTCTGGCCTGCAATAGGAAAAACGATCCGGGGTCAAGAACACCTGCATGCACGCATTGGATCGCCAAATGGGACAACAGTCAACAGAGAAACACAGGGCACGGACAGACGGACCTGCTGCTCGAACTGCTCGTAAATGGCCAAATCGGTGGTCCTCTTCTTGACGCTGCCGTTGGCCTCCCCATTCTGCTCCGGCTCCTTCTTGCCCCCGAACTTGGACTCCCAGAACCCCTTGAAATCCTGAAACGACGCACGGCTGAGAAAACGAGCTGATGGACTGTCCGCAAGATCGGGGGATACGCGGCGCGAAAGGGGAAGAGAAAGGGAGAGGCGAGAGCGAGGCGCTCACCATTGTTGCTCCGATTCGCCGACCGGCAGCGGCAGGGGGGCGAGCGAGCGAGTGGAGGGGTCACGAGTGATCAGTTCGTGAGCTCGCTCAGCTCAGGTCAGACTCCCCGGCGACTCGGGGGAGGGAGGGACAGAGACAAGTAACCGGAGATCGGAGGGTGGGCCCCGCCGCTGATTGTCCTACGCCAGCTCGATCGGGGAGGATCCAGATCCGGGACGATACGATACTATTTGCCGTTTGGACTCCATGCGTTCGCCACATGGGTTCACCAACCGCATGGGTAGCCAATCACAAAGCTTCCATCCAGCTCGGCCCTAGTCAGCCCACTGACCCAGATACAGGCCCAGGAATGCAACCGGCTCCTCTAGTCCTCTGACGTAAACATCTCAGCGACGCCAATTCCTAAAAGCGCCGCCTGAAGGAATTCCTCAGCGGGACAGCCCATTTAGATGGCTTCGATTTTCTTTTTTGTCCGTTCTTTTTTTCCTGTTTCTTTTCTCGTTTCTCTTTTTTCACCATTATATGATTTTGCAAAAAAAAAAAAAGATTTGAAAATTTTACATATTTTAAAACATTCAGGTTTTGCAATGTTCTTTTAAGAAAAAAGTTCAGATAGGAAAATGTTCAGATTTGAAAATGTTTATTTTAAAAATATAATAAAAATATGCTCAGATTTAAAAACTGTTCATATTTGAAAAATGTTCGCGGGTTTGACAGTTGTTTTTGGCCGTACGTTTAGTTTGTTTTTAATGCCACATGTAAACTTAATAGATGCATGTGAGCTTCACGATGTCATGTAAACTTAATAGATTTATCACTTTTCGTAGTACAAGATACAATACATTTAACATTTCTAGTTGTAATTTACAAGTTGGTAGAATATAACATAATCTACATCCGGAATTATTTTTCCTACTCTGTTTAAACTTCAAAATATGATCTCCTAAATTTAAAATAAAGGATACATGGAGCGCGCTCGGGCTCCATTTTTCCGTACTCAAACGAGACAAGCTTACTCGCTCTGGCTATATACGTAAAGGCGTAGCCAGGCCCAGGCTACACGGCCACGGCCTGGGGCGTGGAAAATTTGCCAGCCTATGTTTTACAAGTTGGCCTGGGCTGCGCCCAGTTAGGCACAATCAGTCAACAAAGGCCATCAGTTGCCTGACGTTTCACGAACTGGAGACACATCCCACGAACGGCCGCCTACAGCATACTCGCATTCGTGCTCGGCTGCTTGCTCGCGTAGACGTAGGTTAGCAGACAACAGCTGCCCGCCGCCGCCCACTCGCCAGGTCGTCCGGGAGGGCGTCCCTTAACCGCTCGTCCAGCGACCCCGCCGCCGCGCCGCCCGCTCGTCGAGGAGGGCCATCGCCGCCCGTTCCTCGAGCTCCGGCCTCCGCCCTCCGCGCAATATTGTGTTCCAGTTTGTATTAGTTATTCAACTTAGTTTGTCTTCTGTAGTATTATGCATTGAAACTGGGGTGATTTTTTGGATGATTTTTTGCCCTTAAGTTTTGGCCCGGGGCGTCGGCCATTCCTGGCTACGCCGTTGTTATACGTATCTCAAAATGCCCCACATGTCCGTCTTTCGGCATATCACCAAACTGGCTCATGTATTTATGCTTAGATCTTGTTGTACTTGTTAGCATTTATCATGAAAAGTTACTTACATAAAGGTTATCAATTCTGTTCGCATCTAGCTAGTACACAAATAGTTGCATTTTCGAAGTCTCTTACTCCATTGGTCATTGCTTTAATGCAACATCCTTCTAAAAGTTTGTGACTTAGGGTGAATCATATATATATATATACTAGGGAAATGAGCGCGGCAATGCCGCGCTTGTGAAGCAAATGGAATTTAAATTTGGTAACATGCATATTTGGAAATTGTGTAGGTTTGTAAATTAGTGAAATTCGGAAAAGATTGTGTGTGGAAATTGTTTAGTTTTGAAAATTTGTGCAACTTCGCAATGCCGCGCCTGTTCGGTGAATTTGAAATTTGGAAATGGTGACATTTAAAAGTTTTGGAGATTTGAAATTTTTTGGAATGCGAAGAAAATTTATGTTTAAAAATTGTTTAGTTGTCGAAAGTTGTAAGTAGAGATAGTTTAGTTCTATTTGAATATTTATTAATTTCAATTGTATAATTGGAGGGAGTTTAGTTGTAATATTTGATTTTTTTTGTCAAGTTGGTGTAATATGTTAGTTTTATATTAAATGTGTAATTAAACTCAATAAGTAGAGGTCATACATTATATGAGCATCTATTTATTTCAATTGAAATTTAATGCATAATTGGAGGAAATGAATTTGCATTTCGTCCAATTTTTTTATGTAATGAGTTTTTTTTTAAGTTTAACTACATTATTAGAGAGTTTTAAGTTATATTCCCTCTAAATAATGCATTATGTGGGCATTTATTAATTTCAATTGGAATTCAATGCATAATTGGAGGAAATTAATTTGCATTTTGTCCAAATTTTTATGTAATAAGTTAAAAAAAAATTAACTACATTATAAGAGAGTTTTAAGTTATATTTCCTCTAAATATGTTAGCCTAATTGAAGTGTTAAAGTATAGTTCCATTATGCTATATATATTTTTTATTAGCACCATAATAAGAGGAATTGTACTTTGGATTTATGCAAATATTAACCAATTTGAGCATTAATTTAAATTTGAGAATTTCTTATCGAAAAATAGCTTTAGTTTTTGGAAAATATTCAATGCATAATTGGAGGAAATGAATTTGCATTTTGCCCAAATTTTTATGTAGTATTTTTTTTTAGAAATTTAACTACATTATTAGGGAGTTTTAAGTTATATTACCTGTAAATGTGTTAGCCTAATTGAAATGCTAAAGTATAGTTCCATTATGCTATAATATTTTTATTTAGCACCATAATAAGAGGAATTGTACTTTGGATTTATGCAAATATTAACCAAACAGGGAAAAAAAAGAGCAAAAAAAAAACCCCGGCGCAGCCACCCAGCAGCCAGCCCGGCCCACGTAGCGGCCCATCTGGCCAGCCCAGGCCCGCTAGGACGTCGTGCTGACGTCACCGGCGGCTGGAGTCACCGCGGCGGCGTGGAGCTCGCCGGAGGCGCGCGACGGCGAGCTGGGACGCGCGGCTGGGCGCGTCCGACGCGGCTCGATGCGGGGAGCCCGCGAGCGGCGTCGCCGCTTCCTTTAGGTCGCCGGGGCGTCGCCGGCGACGTCGAAACGTGGCGGAGGGCAGCGGGTGCGGCGGCGGTGATTCCCGCGCGGCCGCGGCGTCCCGGCACGCGGCGCTCGGCCAGGAGGTGGAGGCGGCGACGGCGGAGCGTCCGGCGGCCGTCGATCTGTGCGGGGAGGAGGGGAGCGGCGGGGGAGCGCGGCGTCGCCGCCGGCGATTTCCGGCGCCGCGCATGGGAGAGAGAGATGGGGGGGGGGGGGGATGTGGGGAAGGTTTTGCACGGAGGTCCCCGGTTTTTTGCGATTTGCACTCAGGTCCTTGGCGGGGTGTTTTTTGGAAAGTGCGGGGGGTTTTCTGTAAAAGGTTGCGCCAAAAACCATGTGGGGCGACGTGGCGAGCCGTGATTGGTAGAAAGTCGGCTGCAACAGTAATACTGTAGCAGCTACAGTGCTTCGCGGGTTGTGGTGCGATCTGGACCGTCCGTCGACGCGATCGGACGGCCACCATTAAAAGGGCGATGTGGATAGCGAAACAGAGGGCGAATCCGACGTACTTTCATATATAGTAGGATATATATATTTTTTTGAGTAACATTGCAGTCGATTTGCCTTCCGATTAGTGTGAAAAGATTGTTATTTACAGAAGTTTAAGCCAGGGAACAATCCCTTAGTATTTACAAAAACCGACTAACTACGCGTCTCCGGGATCCTGCGTGTGGGCATAGGCCCGCTGCGCCACCTCTTCCCGCACCAAAGCGGCGACCTCCATGGGCGAGATCGCCACATTGCGGAAGGTCCTCCGGTTCCTCTCTTTCCAAACCCCCCACATCGAGTAGATGATGGCCCCGCTCACCGCTCTCCTTGCATCCGTTTGAATGCCTTCCAACGCCTCGTCCCACCAAGCGTTGATTGTCTTGTCCATTGGTGGTGGTGGCGTTCCAAAGCCAAGAGAGACGAATACTCTCTCGCGGACCTCCGTGGAGAAACTGCACCCAAGGAGAAGATGGCGAGCCGTCTCGGCGCTAGTCCTGCAAAGTTTGCAAATGGGGCCATGCGGCCACCCTCGGATGGCAAGATTGTCCGCCGTCAGGATCTTGCCGTGCAGAGCAAGCCAAGCAAAATACCGGCACTTCGTCCCCGCCTTGGCCTTCCATAGCTTGCTAGAGTTGAAAGGCGCACATGATCCTGTGAATTGGCAGCGGTAAGCCGAAGCCGCTGTGTATGTCCCCGAGGCCGTCCAGCGCCAAGAGATGGCGTCGGGAATGGGGCGGAGCTCCACAGCCGCTCAACAGTATTTATGTGTTTGTGTCAGTCATTATAATTATCCATGTTTAAATCCGACTCGGAGAAAATTATGGTATAGAGCGCATATCCGTCTGTATCCGCTTTGATTTTATGCCTACACTCTCACGCCAGCTATAGAATGCCGTCATGCTGCTAGATTCATCCGTCAACCTGTATAAGTAACTAGTGGAACAAACTAACATGAGGGGCTTAGGCTCGACTTTGAGGTCCATGCTTTCGCTCAAGGCATTCTTGGAGCATAGATGAAAGACGGAATGCATGTAAACATTCGGAGCGGCGATTGGTACTGCAATTGTATGGTTTTAGAATTCACACTCCTTTCTCGCCAGACATTCTGTTGAACTGTAATGGCTCCCGTTCGTCGATGCAGTCACTCGGAAATCGGAACTGCAGTAAGTTCGGTCACTTATTAAAATAGAAGCTAGAATAGAATCCTATATTTTACTTGGCCGGAGAAAGATTCCACTTGTCTCTCCATTCCCGATCGAGAGAATTCGAGATGTGATCTACCGGGGCACGTTCTGACGTTCTTCTGCTTTGCTTCCCTGGCAGTTCAGTCCACGGCGACGGCCAGATCGCGATCAACGGACTGGAACATTGTTCTCTGTCCTCGGCGACGGCAAGATGCCATATGGCACGCTACGGCGAGGCAGCCTATCTTCTTCACCTATAATTCATCTGTTGGTAAGTCCTCCTGGGTCCTCAGCCCTACTACGGACGGAGCCCAACCGAACGGAGCTTCCAAATGCAGTGTACTTAAGCCGTCCCGAGACCCCAGCTGACAAGGCAATAAGCAGCTAATCGCACTCCAAATCGCGTAATGATCATGGCTCCATTGCGGTGCATGAACCTTAATTTCAGGATAGGGTGGGTGATACGGGAAGATCATGTTTTCCCCTTTCCGTTCCAGCTTCGGTTCAGGCCAGGGGGAAAGAACAAAGAACAGGAGCTCTGGCAGTGCCAGCTTGCTTGGTCTCGGACTGCTCCAGTTTCGTTACAACGTGGACCGGCCTGGCCTAGCTAGGCCCAAAGCCTGGCCACCTAAACGTTATTTTTTCTTTCGTGGGAAACATGCAGGGCCCAAGTAGCCAACCTGTCTGTGGGGGTGGCCGGGCCCATATGCCTGACCCCAACCACGAGCCGTGAACGCAGGAGGAGCGGCATCAGAGAGGGGAGCCGCTCCTGCATGTACGAACAACGTTACCCTCCGTAGTCCGTACTCGTACGTGCCGCAAGCAAATGAAGCACCTAGATCAGTGGCGAAGCTAAATAATCTCGGTTCACCACACTATACAATTCTAGATGAGTTTGTAATTTAGGGCAAATTAATGGTAATTATAGAGGGACGCAAAATTTCTAGTCGCTTCTCTGCTGGCTCCACCATTGACCTAGATGGACCGATGGATCCTCGATCGATGAGGCTAGCTAGCTAGCCTACCCTTTCCGATCTATATTATTAATTGTCGCTGAATCAGATGTGTCTAGCAATTATCGATTCAACCACAATTTATTTGGATTAGAGGGAGTACCTCTCAATCTCTCGACAACCTGCCGACAGACTGATCGTTCACTGGGTCAATTCTCAGATGCACTGCATGTAATGCAAGCTTATACGTAGCCACTAGCGGATCAACATGAGACCACAAGGATGATTTTCCACGTCTGGTGCACCGGTAGGCACCTTGATGCTATATGCCCTAGCTCTGCCACTGTACGTAGCGACCACACATAACGGGAATGACATCAATGAACATACTTAAGCTTTCACCCGAGAGAGCATCATGCATGTCACCGATCATGCCACAACGAATTTCAAAAGTTATGCATACATGCATGCTCAAACTAAGATTACATGCCGGAGATCCGACTAGACGTTTTTCGTTCACTCCCTCAGCCCCCGCGGGACACGGGCGAACCCTAGCGACCCCCCCTCAGCCAACTCAGAGCGAGGGTGTGCATAACGTGTGGCAATGACATGAGTGCACATTCTTGAAGCTTTCACCGGAGAGAACAACATGCGTGTCACTGATCATGCCAAAAGTTTTGCACAAGCTATGCCTGCTCAAACTAAGATGACACGGTGGACGATGTGCTACCGCAGTTGCATATTCGAGGTGGGAAAAATCCGGTGGCAGAGCCACGCCTAAGGTGACTACACAATATTTTGGCAAAAACATCATATATAGCTTAAAAATTATGCGAAAAATGTAAAATAATAATAAACACATGTAATTGACATCATAATTTTAAATTGACATCACAGGTTTGTACTCCTCGCCCCGCCACTGGCAAAATCGTGCTGTCGATGGGGTCCATTGGTTTGAGCATGCATGCAGCCGCTTGGAGTAGCCATGTTGCTTTGGTGAGCTAATTTTTTTAAATAATACATTTTTTAATGAAATTCGAAAATATTACGCGTTTTGGAACATTTTCAAAAATATTGCGGCCTAATTTGTGGCGTGGACGACTAGTACCTGTCGTTGGCGCCGTGGACGATAGGCTGGTCGTCCGTCGGCCGCACGCGCGAGAGCACCTGGTCGTCTGCGCCGTGGACGACAGGCACTACTCGTCTGCGCCGTGGACGACAGGACCTGGTCGTCTGTGCCGTCGACGACAGCACCTCGTCGTCCGCATGCACGCCGACAGCTGCATGCGGCTGAATTTCTTTGGCGCCACCGTCGCTTCCGGTTTTTTTTTTTGCCACCCTTTTTTCTCCATGCATCGTTTGTCCCGCCTAATTCTTTCCCGCCTTATTTCTCAGCAAATTCGTTCCCGCCCTTTTTTCCCGCCATCCTATCTCCCGCCAAATTCGTTCCCGCCTTTTTTCCGCCATCTTATCTCCCGCCTGTTTCTTCCGCCAATTCTTGTCTTCTCGGCCTATAAGAACCCCTTCTCCCTGAGTTGGGTAAGTAGTCGAGTTCATTCACTCAAACATGTCGAGCTTTCCTTTAGATCGTAGCTTCCATCCTAAAATGTCCGAACGCCTTGTGTGGTGTGCGGCCGACTTCAAGGTAGACAATAAGTTAGTGCCATGGGAGGAACTTATTAGTTATCCACCTCATCTCGGTGAGCTTTCAGCGATGCTACATAGGCATGGGTGGCCATCGAGGACTTGGAAGGAAATATGGGAAGAACTTCTCAGGTTGCATGCTAGGTGGAAGAAGAAGCAGCCAACATATAGGACTGAAGCACATTTGAGGTGGGTAGAAAGTAATCCTTATTCATGGGTCGAGGAGAGCGAGGATGAATATGATATCTTCCTGCCGAGTGAAACGAGCAAGAGAGCTGCAGTGCCGGCGAAGGCGAAGGGTGCTGCGTCGTCGAAGGGCAAGGGTGATGCGTCGTCGAAGGTCAAGAGTGAAGCATCGGCGAAGGGGAAGAGTGATGCGTCGTCGAAGGACAAGGGTGCTACGTCATCGAACGGCAAGAGTGATGAGGGTGGCTGCGTCGATGGTAGATGACTTTTGTTGTTTCTAATTTCTGGAGTACCATGTATCTTCAATTTATGTTGTGTTGTTCCTAGTACCGATGTAACTTCATTTGCAATGTATCTTAAGTTCTTGTTGTCTGTGTAATTTGCAATGTTTGTGTAATGGACGAAAAAATATTATCTGGACTAGAGCAGTACGACTGACTAGAAGTTCGCGTGCATAGATAGATATGTCTAGGGGTACATACATATAAATAAGTCTGAAAGATATGTCTTACATAAATAAAAAGATCTCATACATAGATAGGTAGGCATGTCTCTAGAAGAGTCAGCCACGACGCGGAGGTGGTGGATTTGGCGTCGTCCAACCCAACCTGTGGGGTGGCCGAACATCACGCCCAGGAATCAGTGACTCGTCGTGGTCCTGATGTGTTTCCTGTGTGGGCTGTGGTGAAGGAGTGTTGTATGTGCCCATCCAATTGTCGAGATGGTTGTACGCATCCTGCTCACTCCCCCACGGGGATCCAGACGACTGTTGGCCGGACATAGAAGACTGATATCTTGACAGAGGGAACATAAAAAGTTAGTAAATAAATTGTATCCCGATTAATATCGAAAACAAGAGATAACAAAGTACATAAGAAATTGCCATAAGAAATTGTATACCTAAACCTGGTCAACACTTTTTGCACAATGGCCTTCACTTCCAAATCTTTGCCCTGCACTAACTCCGAGTAAACAGCCGAGCAATAAGGGTGGACGAAATATTTCCATGATCTTTAGGGATGGTATCAATTACACATGTGTGTTGTACCACGTCACTGACCTTCCAGTTTAGGCCAAACATAGGGAGATAGCCATGCACACTCGCTGGACAGCTCGGTACCTGGCATTCCATTGTCAGGTATTTCTTACTTGACACCTTTGTTCTGAAAACCCTCCACGTCGACATTGCCCACTTAATGATCACGTCCTGCAAATGTTGCTTGTCAGGATAGAGAGCACCAACGGCAATATTATTCTCGTGATAGTGCCACGCAGAATCATGACCGTCGTTCACGGTCATTGCAGAAGAATAGTCATGATTCCATGACGCTGGATTAGGCACCCCCTGCTCGTCATTCGACTCGTCGGAATCATCGGCGTCAGCACTCTCACCATCCGTATCTTCCGCTTCCATCTGGTTCTGCATATGCCCAAATTGATCGTTTGCATCTGCCTCACCAGTATAATCATTCTCCGCATTAGCCCGACTGCTCTTGCCTGACTCGTAACCGCCACCTCAAACATCTCCTGACTGCCTATAATCATGTTATTCTGTATGCATCTCTTGACTGCTCTGGCCAGGATCATGCCCACCCTCGCCTTCATATGAATTCACCTCCTTCGCGACAGGAAGCAGTAGGGCGACTGGGTTTGTGCCCCTTGTTTCACAGGCTTGTAGCCAGCGCACCCACTGAGAGGTCCGATCTATCGGCCTCAAATAGAAGAACATGTCTGCCCTTGACCTTGACTTCGACCACAATGCATGCACACCAACGGTGTCTGTGTCAGGATTAAGCCCTAAACATCCTGCTAACCAGTCTTTCACCTGACTAATCGACCATGTGTGCGGTGAATTAAGTTCCAACTCCGAGTGCTGAAACTGACTCAAATCTGCCCCCAATTCATTTGTTAACACAGTACCAACACCGTAGTAGAACGTACACTTCACTACATCAGACATCTATGTTTGCCTAGAAAAATATTAAGACTCGTCAACAATTAAGTAGCACGAAATACCCATTACTACCGGAAAAAACTACATAAAATCGGATGACAGACTAAATAGTACTACCGAATACCTAAAAATACAACCGCACGACAAACTAAATACTAACAACTATATAATTATCTACTAACAACTACATAATTATCTACGACATGACCAACTAAACACTCCCGCACGACAACCTAAATATTAATACAAACTTAATTAATCTAAACCCTAATTAGCCAAACACCACTCACCCTTGAAGCGTGCTTGATTCACCAGAGCAGCAGCACCACCACCACCACCATCACCACCACCGGAGCAGCAGCCGCACCACCACCACCACGACCTCTTGCTCGAGCTATCCCAAACTCCACCGCATCTCCACCATTGCTCCAAACAAGCTCCACCATATCACCACCCCAAGTTATCCCATGAGTAGATCGACGTTGCCCCTGCTCTGTACTAACTCTAGAACCCTCTAGGGTGAAGTTTTCGTGGCCAAATTGGAGGAAATCGCTCGGAAATCGCCGGGCTCGAGAGCAGTTTGAAGAAACAGAGAGAGAAACGGAAGGAGGAAGAAAGGGAACAGCCCGAGCCTTAACAGCGACTAATCGTCCGCGCCGCGGACGATAAGTGCTATTGGCGACTACGTGGACGATTGCCGTCCACTCGAAGACGACTGGCCTGTCGAGCGCGTGGGCGGGCTGGGCCACGGCCTGGTCGTCTGCGCCGCAGACGATAAGGGCTGGTCGTCCACGACGCAGACGACAGGTTCCTGTCGTCCACGGCGTAGATTAGGCCGCAATATTTTTGAAAATGTTCCAAAACGCGTAATATTTTTCGAGTTTCATTAAAAAATGTATTATTTAAAAAAAATTAGCCTTTGGTGACGAGCATGTGCAATATGGCCGTTAACTGAGCACAGGACCAGATAGGCAGAGACCAGCCAAGTTCCCTAGCTAGCTAGCCAGCTAGGTGTGCGGTACGAGCAGTTATGTTGAGTTAGTTATTTCGTTGGTACTTCGTAGCGTACGGGGATTTCACCAGCAGGAGAATAGGAGATGGAAACGGTTTGGTCCGACGATCGGCGATGCGTGTTCTGCACGAATAGACATGCGACGGCCCAAAGCAGGAATTGCGCGCACACAATAACAGAAGAAACCGATGCTACTGTACACTGTTCTCCGTCAAACCTGGTACGTGGAAAAAGTTTTTTTTTTGGGTAAATATGACTACCCTCAAGTTCATCTTGTCAAAATGGAGGGCAAAGATCTCAGCCACCGCATCGAAAAGATGCATACGGCCTTTTATTGAATCCCTCTTAATAGTGCAGACTTCGATGACACAAAGCATAAGATAAAATAGATAGGAATTAGAGATGATGTCATTCTTCTCTCTTTTTGAACTGGGGTCTTATTTTTGCTAATCAGAGAGCTTTATATATTTATCGGCACCAGGATTATATTGATGTTGAAGACAACTGGAATGAAGACATGCCAAACCAAACTCTAGGTGCCCTGCTCCCTGCAAGTTCTGGTTTCCTTTGCACATAGTAAGAAGCAACGTTTAATGTTCTCTTAATATTCTATGGACACAAACAACCGGCAAAGAGTAATACATGCCAAGCTCTCTAGCGTCAACTAGAATGGAGGAAACTTCAAAACGGGGAAAACAATTACCATTCCATATCTTGAATACGACTTGGGCATCGCTCAGTAATGTCTTTGAGGCCCTTGTACGAATCAATTGGCACAACATCACTCAAACCATCCGATTACATCAATTGATAAAGCACTCATAGAATTATGGTACCAACTGGATCTAACACCCACAAAACTCCCACAAGAGCGCCTTGTAATAGCACCAGTAGCTCATTCCCGGCTGGAGGACGAAAGAGACATCCACATTAACTTTTGGCATGCCTAGACCATGTGGTCTTCATCATCTTCCAACTTTGGGAGTGAACGTGATCTTGAATTGGTGGTAACAAAACACAAATTAGAAGCAGTGTCAATCGCCCATTGGAAAGATTGTTTTGAAGACGTCGATCTCCTTTGCCCATATGCGTGGTTGTGGCAGTCTCAAATGGACCAACTATCACATAGTATAGTTCTCACGTCTTGTTTAAGGATCGGACTATCGTCACGGAGGAAGAAGGGTACAATTAAGTGCATGGATCTTCACTCCAGTAAGGTCTTTCGTAGCAATCGACAACAATTGAGCTATAGTGCACTATAAGAGAGCATGCTTAGCTAGTTGATTCCTCTTCATTCCCACAAATTTCATAGTGGAAGAACAAATTATCCCGCGGGTATTCTTTTTAGACAACCCTACATAGTGAAATTATTCACCACTCTACAGCAAATGGAGCGAACCTTCTAGGGGGTCTCAACTTTCTTAAAATTTCTCCACCAGCAATTCGAATTAGCATGAGCATTCAATGCATAGCACCACGAAGGAATTATTACTGAGCATCATCCTACAATAAGCAGAACAAACTAAGAAAACTCTCTAGCGCCCAAATGTTCTTGGCACCCCCGCAATGAAATTGTCTTCAAGTTTTCGTGGGCCCCAGCGTTTAGAATGCTCGTGAAGGATATCACTATCAGCAGTAGCAAACCTAGCTAGCATATGTTCGGTGATTAAAATTTATAGGGTTCCATAAATCGTCACAAATTTTGACCATGGAACCATACAAACCCTTTTTGCAAGACAATTGTGCAGTTCTTCCCGGGTCTTCATCCACATATATTTTCAACCAACCTCCAACCTAACTAACACATGTTCATAACACTTTGAGAACATGGTTAATACCTTAAGGGTCCTAACCCCCGTCCGCGCGCCCGTCGCCCCCCAGCGGCGGCGGCGCGCCTCCCACCTCCCCCCGACTAGCCCCTCCCTCCTCTCTCCCCCGTCGCCGCCGCCGGTAGGGGCTGCCGGGCGCAGCCTGGGCGGCCGGCGGCGGCAGCTCGTCTCTCCCCGCGCCGTGCTTGGTAGAGGCGGGGCTCTCCCTTGTCGGCGGCGGCGTTCCTCGGGCGGCGGCGGCCCGGCTCCGGCTGGGTGGTGGTGGGACGGCGGCGTTGCGTGCAGGCTGCGGGGCGGCGCGTGCAGTAGTGGCGGCGGGCAGCGGAGATGGCCGGCCGGGCCTGGTGGCCCAGATCTGGCCCGACGGCCCCATCTGGGCTGTGGTGGGCTGGCCTGACCTGCGGCACGCTCTGCAGCTGGAGGTGAGGCGACGGATGCAGGGGACAGCGGTGACGGCGGCCGGCCTGTTACAGCGTGGCGGCGAGCTTCACGGGCCCTTTCGGGCCGGCCGGACCCTATTAGGACTGGTGTGCCCCGTGGGGGCTTTACGGGCCCGCTGGGCCCTGCCGGACCTGACGGGGACTGGTGTGTTCTGCGGCCACGTCCGGTCGACTACCGTTCTTCGCGGTGTGAGGTTGGTCCCTCCCGCCGGCCGCGGTACTGCTGACCCTAGGTCATTCTTTTCCGCACCTTCGTCTTGCAGACCTCCGGACAGCTTCTTCGGTGAGACGGCGGTGGTGGCTTCGGGATCGTTTTGGCGCATGCTGGTGGGTGGCTAGTCTGGTGGTGTCGAGGCTCGTCCTCGCGGGGCTCCTGTGCTACGGATCGTCCGGGATTTTGGACGGGGTTTCAGGAGAAATCCTTGTCGGTTCGTCCGGCACCGACGCGGTGCCGCCTTCGGGTGGCATCTTTCCTTGCTGAAGGGCGTCGTGGCTACTCTTCGTTCGCTTCCCTGTGCCGGGGGAAACCCTAGGACCAGTGTGCTGGTCCGGGCAACAGCGTGGCGTTCCTTCTTGAAGGTGTTGCCGGCACTCGTCGATTCAGTGCTAGGAGCGTGGTGGTACTTTATCAGAGAGGGCGCAGCGGTTGCGGGTCACCATCGTTTAGTCGATCCGCCTATGTCTCCATTTTGTTTCTTCTTTTCTTCTTTTATTTGGGTGTATGTTTGCTGCCGCCTCAGCATTGCAAGTCTGTTGGTTGTACCAGGTGTTTGTTATATTAATATAGCGGGGCTACGGCCTATTTCGAGAATACCTTAATCTAGTGTATTTTCGCCAAAGCCCACATAGGGCTAAGATGTCCTGTGCTATACTATTTGGTTCTAAGGAAAATGAGAAGAAAAAATAAAGATCAAAAGACCCCTTTGCTATCATCCTGTGCTATACTATTTGGTTCCCATTAACTATATAGGAGTTTTTTTTTTGAAAACCACCACGCCAATTTATATTGCTCTTGGAAATACAGATAAATCGTTTGCGATTACATCAAAAAGAAAGTCAGGAGGATCCTCCTTCCAAACACACGGAAGTAAGTCCTCCGCTTTACTAGCTAATGTGTGTGCCGCCATATTGGCCTCCCTAGGACAGTGCTCAAAAACTACGTCGCCAAGCTCACTGCAGAGAGAGATGCAATCTTCATATATCGCAGCAGCTGGACCAAAAGTGAAACCTCCGTTCCTCATTACCTCAATTACCTCGGAGCAATCTGAGTTTATGACAAGTTTCCTACAACCCAAACATTCCAGGTCCAAAAGTTTAATTTAACTGTTCATCACTGTTCGTCCAGGTCCAGCATTCCCAGATAGGAAAGGAGCCCACCTCGCCAAACATGCCATAACCAAAAGTTTTAGCAAAAAAATATCTAGCTAGCTCCCGAGCTGTACATGTGCAACATGAAAATATGAAATTATCCTCGTCTTCTCTTTTTTGCTCTGTTCTTCTTTTCTTTTCTTTAGTAGCAGTAGTAGTAGCTCTGATCTTCTTCTCCTCTTCATGGTGTGTGAAATACTGGAGCATTAAGCTACAGTAGCTAGTAAGCTACTACAGCTGGCCGGCTTGTTAAAGCTGCTCCTTGACCGAGCTGTCTGCCTGCTGCTACTTGTGAAACTGGGCCAGCCTGTTGTCACCGAGCCTTGATCTGTAGGCAGCCTTCTTGTACTCGCTCCATGTGAACTCCTTGTACAGGCTCTGCTCTCCCTCGCCCAGCAGCTGCGGCAATGGCGCGATCCTCTGCGTCAATGGTGGTCCTCCGAAGTAGATCAGGGAAACCCTAGACTTGAGGCTGTTGGCCACCACCCTGTGCTTCACGCTCTTGAACCTCCCATTGGTCAGCACCTGATTAATACACATCCAGAAAACTGCACATCAGATCAACATGGCTTTGTGTCTTTGCATGGTGATGTAATTAGATGCCATGCAGCCATCACGCCAAGTTCATGATATGTGCCTGACGGATTACTACTATAGCAGCGTGTTGATGTGGAGAATATGAGATCGGCGGCGGTTATCCACGAACTCCCCCTGTTCCTGTTCATGCCGTGTCTACTGTACCAACACGCATAATAACGAACGTTTGTCTGTTTAACTGTGCTTTTGTTATCACTTGAGGGTGATACGATGTGAAGATAATAATTTGGTTTTAGTGATGATGTGCACCGAATTGACAGGCCGTTATCCATCAGTTGTGATCTCACGAGCTCCCGGTTGGCTTATGCACTAACTCCAATTTAATCGTATCCACATCATTTTTTTTTTGAATTTTTTTTTTGAAATTCGTATCCGCATCATTTTAGCATGGCGTATGATGCAATATTTGGTTGCGGTGAAACAAATCAGTAGTACTCTCTCCGTTCCAATTTAATTGACTTGCTATGTAGAGTGAGTAATAAAGGAGAAAAGTACACGTGCTAGCTATAGAGAAAAGGAAGAAGAAAAAAAACTGATTAATTAATAAGCGCGTGCAGGAAAAGGCGTCACGTGTCAGAACCAGGAGCAACTGGGCTGGGCAATACCTGCAAGGAATCCCCGACGTTGACGAAGAAGGCGTCGCGGTCGGAAGGCACGGAGACCCAGCGCCCGTCCTGGAGCGCGATCTGCAGGCCGGAGGTGCCGTTGGAGCGGAGCAGCGACACCAGCTGCGGGTCGGTGTGCTCGCCGAAGCCGGTGGCGCTGCACCCGAGCCCCTGCAGCGCGGTGCACGGCGGGTAGTGGTTCACCCGGAACACCTGGTCGCTGCCCTCCGCCGTCACCAGCCGGCTCAGCGCGTCCACCGGTGCAATGCCCAGCCCCTCCGCCATCGCCTCCATCACCCGCACGGCCACCTTCCGAACCGCCGCGATGTACTCCTTCAGCGCCGCCCTGTGAAAACAACATCACGTCAGAAACTAGGCACGCGTGGTAGCTTCTCGCTCGCATGGGCACTGCAAACGACCATTTGAACTCACTCACCGAAACACCGCGCATGATGGGACGGGGCACGCGCCGGAGAGGGAGTCGGACTCGACGGCGAGGAGGAGGTACTCGAGCCAGCCCATGTCGCCATTGAGGCCGATGCGCTTGCTGCCGTACCCGAACGGGTAGGCTGGTCCGGAGCGGTCCTTGTCTTGCTGGGGCAGCGAGAAGAACCTGACGGCCTCCGACTCCAGCGTCTCCATGGTGTCCGCGGGCACGCCGTGGTTGACGAGCTTGAAGAAGCCGAAGCGCTCGCACGCGTCCGCGATGGCCCGCGGCGCGCCGGGGCTGGAGAGGTCGACGACGGGCATGCCCGAGAAGTTGTCCCCGGGTTCGGGGGACCGCAGGAGCGGGATGTGATCGACCGCGGGCGTGCTCGCGAGAACCACCATGGCTGCGGGAGCGATCGAGAGGAGGAGCTCCTGGAGGGGGCAGAGTCGAGCTGGACGGGAACAGGGGATGCGTGGTGGTGTGCAGAGTCGCCTTGTTGTACACTTGTACTAGTGCAAGTGCATGTGGGGGAGAAGTGGGGCGTATATATAGACCTGCCGGTCGATGGAGCGAGAGCGGCGGGGGCAGCTCCAACTGACATGTGTGGGGGGAAAGCAAGAAAGAAAAGGCGGAGGTGAGAAGAGATGAATCCGGACGATGGATCGGATGGGGTTTGTTGGGCGGGTTCGCTGCATGATCTCTGCTTCATCGCATCGGGGCTTGGAGATGGTTGGGCGAATGCCCCGCTCATGTCGCGACCTCCTCTTTCTTCGCTTATGGTGGCAATGGAGCCAGGCTGCCGTCGTGGCGGGGTCGCGACGTGTCCCAATGCGATCCACCGGCGCCTCTTCAGTCTTCACGGCTAGCTTTCTCGGCCCGGCTAATACCCACGTACTGTAGAATACAGTAGTTCTGTATTTGCCACATCTCTCGATTAAGAAAAAACCGCCTTCCTTTCTCTGATCTATACTTTTGTCGAACAAAAACATATTAATATCGTGAAGATCCTAGCCTCGTTACCTGCCGATCTATACTTGCAACAGTCTAACCATCACCAAAAACAACATTCAACAACCAGAATAAAACAGAGGTTCTCCAAAAGCAACGCTTACAAGGAGGAAACAATACACAATCGTTGTCGTTGTCAGATCGAAAATTTTAGATTTTACTTGGACAAAGATCGAGTTTCCAAAAACAATTGGGGAAGAAGTCGCCACGCGAGAATGCAACCCGTCGCCACCGTCGATCGAGCAGGCTTTGCCCGCCAGCGTCCTCCGACGACAACGGGAAACGATGGAGAAGTCGCTGGGGCGCCGGCTAGGTTTTCCGCCCGAGCCTCTTCAGTCTTCACGGCTAGCTCACTCGGCTCGGCTAATACTCACGTACTGTAGGATACATTAGTTATGTATTTGCCACATCTCACGATTAAGAAAAAACCGCCTTCCTTTCTCTGATCTATACTTTTGTCGAACAAAAACATATTAATATCGTGAAGATCCTAGCCTCGTTACGTGCCAATCTATACTTGCAACACTCTAACCATCACCAAAAACAACATTCAACACCCAGAATAAAGCAGATGTTCTCCAAAAACAACGCTTACAAGAAGAAAACAATATACAATCGTTGTCGTTGTCAGATCAATTTTTTTAGATTTTACTTGGAGAAAGACCGAGTTTCCAAAAACAATCGGGGAAGAAGTCGCCACGCGAGAATGCAACCCGCCGCCACCGTCGATCGAGCAGGCTTTGCCCGCCAACGTCCTCTGACGACAGCAGGAAACGATGGAGAAGTCGCTGGGCGTCGGCTAGGTTTTCCGCCCGAGCCGCCCCCTAGGAGACGGTAATAACTGCCGATTACATGAAGCATTCTCGAATGTTCGATTAGTAGACGTTAGAAGAATGACGAACCTTTCGCAAGGAAGATCTTCTTGGCAAAGCCCGTGACTCGACTTTTTTTTTTTGAGATTTCCATGACTTAGTACATCTGTAGTATCTGAACTCACGCACAACGCACTCCACACACACACAACACCACACACACGCCACCTGTGCGCAAGCTAGACCTAAGCAGACTATACTAAGACTATGAGCCTTCCGCGAGCTTAGATCTTCCGGGAAACCCCTGCGGTGGTGGGCACACCACAATACCAGTATCGAACCGCGGTGGAAATGGCTCAGTGCGACACTGTTCACGTGAACAGTGTTCACGTGAACAGTGTCGCGCGGGGTGAGGCAACCCAGAATTCGCTCCTGGGAGTCGAACCTGGGCGGTTGGCCGGCCACTGCCGTGCACAACCAACGCGCCACTGGCACGTCCTCCCGTGACTCGACTTACTAACACTAAGAGTCATGCATGAGTACGTGTACCAATGAGATTCAGTCGTGCTGTCTGTCGTGCCTACCGGTTCCCTCCATTTGGCAAATGACATCCTTGATCGGCGATGGAGTGAGATGCCAGGAGACTAGACGATTCACACGATATATACGCGCTTGATTACATCATTTACTTGATGCTTCACGCGGTACGCGTTAGTTGCGCCTGCCTCACGCATGGATGCGTCGTTCGTTTATTCTCTTCTACTCTGTCTCTCGAAATAAAACGTATAAATTTAGTCTAAAATCTAAGTTTGACCAATCATGCACCGAGTAGATAATAATATGTACTCACTCCGTTCCATAATATAAGATGATTTAGGTGTTACACATGTTGTCTATATTCATACAAAAAAGAGTGAACATGTACACTAAAATGTGTCTAAATACATATGTGTGCATGTGAATGTGATAAAAAGCTAAAACATCTTATATTGTGGAACGGAGGGAGTACATTCTAAATACCAAATCAATAATACCCGCAAAAAAAAACCAAATCAATAACAATAAATACCACCCTAGACTATATTTTCACCATGTATTTATAAAATTTTGTACATGTTCTTATTTATGCTTATAAGATTAGTCAAAGTTACAACACATTAACTTTTCACTAATACTGTAATAGTTACGCCAGCACCATGCATGCATGTGTCGTTCGTTTATTTCCTTCTCTAGGTCCTATCGGATAGACATGGCCATTGTTCTTTTTTTTACAAGGGGCGCATCAACCTGAACTTTGTTTCCCTCACTGTCTCGTAATAATGTGCGGTCTACCAAATCTTAGGGGCGTCGTTATAAGTTGATATGCCAATAGAACGAAACAAATCAAACCAACACAGAAAGGCACAGGGGTTTAACGTGGAAAACCTCCAAGGAGAAGGGAAAAAACCATGGACATCAGTTGGCAAAATTTCACTTTATCGAGAGAGATTACACAACGTCGGGGATTTACAATGATTCGATGGTCCCATACGGTGATCCATGTCCCGCGGGGGGGGGGGGGGGGGGGGGGGGGGGGTCTTCGTCCCGGTCTTTGTCCCCCACCCCATAGCCGAGAAGTAAAATTGAAATTGCGCTTAAGTACGACCTTCGTGGTGCTTTCATCCATTGATGGGTGAAGAACTTGCTGAAGGCCCAGATCCTGAAGAGATGGCCTGTGGGAAGTATAAACACAAACACACCTAGCTATGACTATGAGGCAGAGCGCCACATACAAGAGACGAGTGGTCGTGCGCCCGCTCCCTTATGATAGAATTCAGACTTTATTTAAATTGGGATCACAACTCAACAAACTCCACCTTGAAACAAATTTCATTTTGCAGCATAGAAAGTAACCTTCTCGCTGAACAACAACAAAAAACTTTCTACGCCAGAATAACCAATAGGGCTAAACAATTACACCAATGAAGTTTGAGCAAATCTCAAAACTTAGCAACATGAGCCGGCTTTATTATTGTATCAGCATGATTATCATGAGCATTAATCTTGCAAACCTTCAATTTAGGTTGAGCAACAATATCTCAAGCCTAATGACTTGATATCGATGTGCTTTGTTCAATCATGTAACACTTGATCCTTTGTCAGGTATATAGCACTTTGACTATCAAAAAATAGATTAATTCAAGAATTATGCCTGCAAAACTCGCCATACAAAACTTTCAACCAAACTGACTCTTTGCATGTTTTGCAATAGACATGTATTCTACTTCAATAATAGAATGGGAAACTATTGGCTGCAAAGTTGCCTTCCAACTCACAAGATCTACTATATCTTTATTGGTCTGGAGAGAAACATTGAGTTTTACCCTCTTGGCCGTATCAAATATGCAGTGCTCAGAAGTCTCCATGTTACCCATGTTGCAGCCATCAGAAAATCTCTCTCGATTAATTTTGTCATACCAAATTTACTCATATGCCCAAGAAGCATATGTGAAGGTAAGTTTATCAAATATACGGGTCATGCCTGTTGGTAACGGGCATCCGTCACGCTTCGACATAAATTAGATTTTATTTGAATTTGTATCACAACTCAACTGGCGTGGCTTTGGTGACTAATTCTTCTGTGTTTTGAAACATTTTTTTGAGCCATCCATTAATTATAACCCGTTCCAACGACGGAGAATTGTAGGTATCTGTTAGAAATATCTTGTCATCACGAAAACTGCCGAAAATAGGTAACAACCGTAGAGGAGGAGTACCAAATTTTGGCCACGATCGAGAAACCTGTATCTCCCAACAACACAGGAGAATTGCTCGGCATTGGTACGTGCTTTCTACGATAGCCGTGCTGCCTGCTGATTCAGAGTCTGCGAAGGGACGAACATTGCCGGGCAATAATCGAGGCGAATCACGGGGCAACTGAGTGCATGCTCGTGAGTTAGCTATGTATCTAGTCTCCCATATTCCGCTGAATCGCGCGGCGCATCGTAATAGCACACAGATGGGGACGATGTGCGGCGCCGCGCGCGTCCGCCCGACATCCGCTCCACGATGGTGGCCCGTGAGTGCTTCGATCGATCTCATAAACAAGTCGCGACTCAATGCATCTTACCAATCAAGCTTTCCCATGTTTTCAGAAGAGCCTTTTGAACTGAAGGATATAATATTTGTGCTTGTTTTCTTTGATAAGTTCACATTCGCTACGTCTGCGCCTATATATCTCCCACTATTCTAACCGGGATGTACACCTGCCAGCAGTACAATGCCTAGTAGTGCCTTCACGCACATGTTGTGCAACGACCAGACATTCGACGCAAACCGCCTTCATTTGATATTTCAGTGGCACGATATCGAGGAAACCTGTCGTTGACCATATTCAGTCTAGATTCGTCTGAGCACATGAGCAGAGGAGGAGTGGGCTGGAAAGGCAGAAACTCCCGTGTGTACGTATGCTCCTCCTGACGTGGAGCTCAAGGTTTCTGACTCACCAATCCACACGCACTTCGTTTTTGACTCAGCTACTATGTTTTCACTCTAATCTAAATTGAATTAACAATTGCTACTGGTTGAGTACGTAAGCTAGCGCCGTTCGTCGCTCACTGAACATAATCTACCCTGCGGAACGTGCATCCAGCTCGGGATCCGAGAAAAGCTGGTCATCACTCGCCGTCGTCGGCCGTCGCAGAGGAAATCGCCGTGTGTACGCTACCATTTGGTCGTTCCAGAGTGTAAAGAGACCGGACGGATCGAGCCGCGTACGGCGGCAGTACGTAGTATGCTAGTGTGGACAGCGACTAGACAGGGAATGTTTGGTCCTTTGGTCAAACGCGCGGCCGGCCGTGTGCTGGCCGGCACAATTCACCAGGAGAAAACTGAAATAAAAACTACTCCCTCCGTACATAAATATAAGAAGTTTTAGCTATTCAACATGTTGTCTACATACATACTAATATGAGTACACATACACACTAAAATATGTCTACATACATCTAGATATATGTGAATGTGGACAAATGCTAAAACATCTTATATTAAAAATAGGAGGAAGTACTACCTTAAGTAAGGCGTCCGATTCATTATAGGAAACTCCGAAACTCAACCTCTTGAATGCCGTTTCGAAGGCAAACTCGGGTGTTAGAGGGGAAAGATGTTGTCTTATGAAGATCGTTTGGTTCTTATTAATTCGGTTTTAACAAGCCTTCCAATGTTCATGTTATCTTTTTTAGAATTACCTAAAGGGGTAAGAAAAAGATTAGACTTCTATAGATCTAGATTTTTTTGGCCGAGTGATGAGAACAAACGAAAATATCGATTAACTAAATGGAACATTATATGTTGACCAAAGGACCAGGGAGGTCTAAGGGTGGAGGTACTTGAACTAAAGAATAAATGTTTGCTCAACAAGTGGCTGTTCAAACTTTTAAATGAGTAAGGGGTGTGGCAGGAGTTGCTACAAACAAATACCTTCATAGTAAAACTTTAGCTCAAGTTGAAGCTCAACCAACGGACTCTCTTTTTGGAAGGGACTAATGAGAGTCAAAGATGATTTCTTCAATAGAGGGTCTTTAAAATTGGCAATGGGGAAACCACAAGGTTTTGGGAGGACGCTTGGTTGGGTGATTCCCCATTAATGAACCAATATCCATTATTATGTAACATTGTGCAGCACCAGCATGTTTCGGTTCATGATGTACTTCACAATGCGTCTCCACTAAACTTAGGTTTTAGAAGGGCTTTTGTTGAGAATAAATGGGAGATGTGGTCTCATTTATGTCTTAGATTAATGGAAATAACGTTGACTGATGTTTCTGATATTTTCAAATGGAAATTGACTCAGAATAGGCAATTTGCAGTAAAATCTATTTATGAGGACCTAATGAATGGACATACTAGATATTTACAAAAATATCTTTGGAAATTAGAAATACCGCAAAAAATCAAAATATTTATTTGGTTTCTTCATAGAAAGGTCTTGTTAACGAAAGATAATCTTGCCAAGAAGAATTGGCATGGTAGCTCACATCGTTCTTTTTGTGGGAGTGATGAGAGTATCGAACATCTTTTTATTTCATGCCCTTTTACAAAACTAGTGTGGCGTGTTATTTTTTTACCTACAATATTCCTCCTCCTACTAATGTCACAAATATGTTTGGGAATTGGTTGCGTGGGATGGACAAAAAGACCAAAGATAGGATTCGTATAGGCGTTTGAGCTATTTGTTGGTCTATATGGAATTGTAGGAACAATCTTGTTTTTAACACGAAAGATACTTTTCATATCTTACAGTTTATTCATATGGCGGTGCACTGGATCCAGTTATGGGTTTTCCTGCTTCCTTTAGACCAGCGGGACCTTATGGTGGCTGGGTGCACGAGATTACTGCTGGTGGCACAGGATTTTTTCTCCCGGCATACGTGGCAACATATTAGTCGACTATCATAGTTGTGCTTTACCTTGTCAGTGTCGGTTGAGCCTTGTCTCAATCTTTATGATTCTTGAGATGTAAACTTGAATAATATACGATCAAACTTTGTAATAATCGGCTGTGTGCATCACTTGATGCAGAGGCTGGGATTAATAAAATTCTCTTTTCTCAAAAATAAATAAGTAAGGCGTCCTCGTTTTACATGTTTTTTCTTTGACCAAATATATAAAGATTATTGGTATACTGGTACTACTTCATCACGTGAAGACGCAATATCCTGAAACCTGACGAACTCACGGTGCGACGACATGGCATAGCACAACCAATTCCATGTGCCATCATCGGCGTGAAACATACTACTACTGTGTGCTAAAATTCCACCTCGGATTCAAGACCAGTTATTCGGGCGAAGAAAAGCCGTCCGGACTCAGGTATGCATGTCGTGCAAAAACCCATTTTTTTTAACATAACCATTATTAACTTCGGACTAAATTTAGCTAAATCGAACCTTAAACTTCGAATCTAAGTCGTCGGCACTTGGCACACAAAATACTACATCCCGGCTAAACTGAACCCTATACCTATTTGGCGCATGGGAAAAAGGATGATCCTCGGCGGCAATACACATTGTTTCACTAGATGGGCCCTCATGCCATGTTCATCTCCTAAGCCCAATCCATCTCTCTCTCCCCCATCAAGTACTCCTTCGGGAGCACGAAGAAGCTGGCAGCGCGTCCATCGTCCATGTTTGTGAGGAGCCTCCCTCCTCCTTCATCATGTGGGTGCGCTACGTTGATATGCCGACACCACCGCAAGCGCTGCGGCCTGAAGGGGCCTCGTCGAAGAAGGGCGTGATGGACTCCCTAGAGTGGTTCACGAGGGACGCGGCGGGTATGCGGCCTGGGGAGTGGGAGGAGGAGCTGGCGGTCTTGTTTCCCCCGTCGTCGTGGTTCGGAGACTACGAGGAAAAGGTGTGCACGTCCGCGGCCACAACGGCCGAGCTTCATGTTCTAGCCTACTCTCGCCACCGCGCACCAGTACTCGAAGAGAGAGAAGGGGGGGGGGGGGGGGGGGGGGGGGGGTTAGAAGTAGAAGATATATATGACAAGTGTGCCAATGCAGTCACTGAGTAGCAATTTGAGATTTTATTTTTCTGCTCAGAAAATCAGGTCCAAGCTTTGATTTAGACCGGGATTTCATAACTCACTGTTCTACGACCGGAATTCAAGTTTAGTGTTCGATTTAGCAAACCACTACAAGTTCAAGGTTTAGAATCGATCATGTATTCCATGTGCCACGATCGCATTACATGTGCCAGCATAGAGGTGTCAAACTGCTACTGTGCTAAATTTCTACCCCGGATTCAAGACCAATTATTCAGGGGGAAGAAAAGGTAGCCGGACTCCGACGGTGTGCATCATGGCGTGGTTCTTTTGAAGACTGCATAAGTGGGTACTATATATGGAGTCTCACACAGGTGCAGTTTTCAGTGGCTGGAAATTGATGAACCAGCTAATTAACTAGCGAGTGATGGACGATGTGCCATCTTAGGCTTTCGCATAGGATGATTGCTCGAGCAACTGAAAGACTGAAACCGATACGATAGAGCCAACCATTACGTGCATGTCCAATGTGTCCAGCTTAATGATAATGCGAAGTTGCAGGCACCAATGGACGGCTAGCAAGTAAAGCTTGGATTTTTAAAAGGTACTAGATTTAGGGGTGCGCCTTGGCACATGACCCCCGAGCTCTGTTTTGACGACACGCCATACGCAATGCTAATAATCAACGGGTAGAAACAATTTTATCCATGTGTAAGATCAAGGACCAAATCTATTATATATTAAAAGTAGATGATGGGCTAACCAGAAATCAGAGAATTCCGCTAGAAATTACCACATTAATCAGAAACATCTGGCCACTTATTTTCCAGTTAAACAAACAACAACCGTCTGATCTGCGTAAAAGACATGGACACGCACGTGAAACAATGGGCAGGTACGTCCACGCATAGATGATGGGCTAACCAGAAATCAGAGAATTCCGCTAAAAATTACCACATTAATCAGAAACATCTGGCCACTTATTTTCCAGTTAAACAAACAACAGCCGTCTGATCTGCGTAAAAGACATAGACACGCACGTGAAACAATGGGCAGGTACGTCCACGCACGTGGAACAACCAGAAAACCATATACACGATCTACACAACAAGACGTGGGCCACATGCGGAACAACCATACGCAGCAAATCTCTACAATCGTACGAGCACAAAACTCTTCTGTCATCTTTACCCATCTTGCACAACACGTACTTTAATGTTTCTTTTTTATCTTTTCGAGTATACGTACTTCAATCTCCACATCACGCACGACTCAAATAGACTGCCTTAAATATCAACCGACCTCCAACATCCTATTCCTCTAATCCCGCTTTGTTGAGCACACGGCTTGACAAGCACCCCCAATCTTCAGAACCAGGTCTCGACTGCTGACATCAGGTTTGTGTGACCGGCTTTGTCCAGCAACCGTGGAACAACCATCAGGTATCATCATCTCAATCTTCATAGTCATATCTCAATTGTCATCGGATATATGTAGTTGGCCATGCCAAGTGACACCACCACCTCCAGTATCCATTGTATAGATTCATGAACCGACGAACTTATGATGGATTAGTGATATTTAACCATACCCAATGCCCATGCAGAGAGATTGCACATATGTAATTAATCTGTAGTTAATACTTTCTGTACATGGTTTGCTTGCAAGATGGATTAGTGATATTTAACCATACCCATGCCCATGCGGAGAGATTGCACATATGTAATCTGTAGTTAATACTTTCTGTACATGGTTTGCTTGCAAAAACTATAAATCACATATGTAATCTGTAGTTAATACTACATGGTTTGCTTGCTAAAACTACAAATCTTAGTATACCTACAGTTATTGTTATTTCTGTGATTAATAACATGATTACTTATGCTTTTAAAACCTCGGACAGTATGGCACCTACACTGTTGAATGCACTGACTACAAGAACGGAGGCATGTACAATCAAGGTCAAAGTTTTAAGGCTTTGGGATGCGATGAACTTATCGACTAATGAACAGATTAGCACTGATATGATTTTAGCTGATAAGAAGGTACACTTATTAGATATCTCTATATCTGATTTGATTAGTCTACTTGAATCATAGGTTGCTAAGATTTCCTTTTTCTGTAGGGCAATACGATTCATGCTTCAATTGGGAACAAGCTAGCCAACAAATTCAAGACAAAAATTAAAGAGGACTCCGTCTACATTTTTAAGTCTTTCAGAGTTTGGGAGTATGAAAAATTTATGAGACAGCTACAAAATATTTATATGTTATTCGGTGCGGTCTCCAGGTCGGTGCAAGTACGGTTACAAAACTCTCATATATACACCGCTCGACCAAGGTATCAATCGACCAACTTGAGATTAGAGGGTTTCTTTGTGGACAACGATGATCCGACCCTGATGAAGTTCGAGGCGGCGTACCTGCTAAATGCTACTGTAATTATTAATTAATCTGGCCGGAAACCCGAGCGCGGAAAAAAGGGACGTCCGCAAGATCCTCGACTCCCGGTGCGCCGATGTGGAGATGCATGCTATTCAAGGAGGTGGAGGGGAAGGACGTAGCTGAGCTTCTCGCCGTCGGTAGAGAGGGGAGGGCAGCTTTCTGCACAAGTTGAAGCCTACTACTACCCGATGCCGTCGTCCTCGATGGTTCAGCATTGTCCTCTCATCATGCACGCCAGCGCCGTCGAACTCCACCTCGCACGGGAGGCTGGATGTCGTTGAGCTTTTCAGTCATCACGAATTCAAGAAGGTCATCAAGGTGGAGACCGACTGGCTGTCGTCGTCCTCCATCGCCACGACGCATTGACCACTGCTGAGGGATTCGTATAGGTTGATTGACTGTTCGAATCAGTGAAGTTCTTGATAAAGACAACGGCTGACAAGTCGAGATGTCCGTCGCCAGACAAACAACCAAGTTCGAGTTCGATCCATTCAAAATTCTACCAACGCAGTTCATCCGTCGTGTGCTCGTGTAGCTCGTGGACATGGCGAGGTTTACCTAGGCGACGAACCGAGGCGACCGGACATCAAAGCACAGGAACAGAGGGGCTCCGACCAGAGCACGACATGCACTGGTCGTCGCGTGGTGATGGCTGGAGGACACCGCTGGCAAAGCGTATCTCGACTGAGGCCTACGCGTGACTGCCGACAAGCGGGGACGGTAGCACCATCTCGATCTCGGCGCCCGAGTTATTTTCAGGAAAATTGCATCACCTCTACCTCATCTCCAGGGCGGCAAGAACAGACTCTGCAGCTGAAGTTCATGCTCTTCTTCCTCGGTGTATCGTGCACATACACTGGATTTGGGCTATTTAGTCACACTGATGGTATCAACATGCAGGTTTCTTCATTGACTACGTACCTGGAACTTTTTTGGCACATATACTGGCAATTCTGTCTTCGCTGTACGCAAGTCGGCCACATGTTCATATAATCATATGTTATCAGCAGTGCCGTATGTACACTTGCAATTCAGTTATTAAGATTAAGCTATAGATCTGATTGTACAGCCTAGAGGTGGATTGGCTAAACTCCCTGGATGGTCCTTTTGCTGAATAATTTTGATGCTTTATTATTGGTTTTTGTCACTAAAATGATAGGTCTATATGCTTACATTTTGAATAAGAGAACATAACATTAGATTCTTGGTTTGCTAATCAAGTAACGGCTTCTCGGCAACTAGACAAATAATACATAGGACATCGAAGTTAAATGTTTTTCTTCTCCCGTTGCAACGCACGGGCCCTTTTGCTAGTTAAACAAATAATACACACAAAACAATCCCGTTCAGATAAATGACATGCCAACAGGAAGGAAAACCCCTAGGTCAAAAACATTACATACCGCGATGACGCCTCCTACTGATCGAATTCACATCTTCCCACTGTCCCATCGCGTGTCGGCACCCCTCGCTGCAAGCACCTCGGGAAGGAACAAAGATCATAAGAACACCCAGTTTCCCACACGCCAAATACCCGGCCGTCCATAACTCTTCCGCAAGAACAAAATTAGTATGCACACAGACAATACATACCCACGTTACGATAGCCGGCTCAATCACAAGTTAAAGGAACAAATCAATCAAACTTGTTAACTCTGTTAAAACATGTTACACGAAAAGGTATGTATAAACTTGCAACTATAGAGTACATATATCAGTGTACATGTTTTTTGCAACATTCAGCCAATTCTTTCACCGGAATACCATTACATGTCCTGGCAGACACTACTAAACGAAAACAATAGTGAAGACATCGAACATTACAATATAACTCTAACTCCTACATCCTATCTTAGGACAAGAATCTAGTAAAGTACAACAGTTACATGCCGGCTTGACAATTCGGCTTCATGCTACCACGTCGACCATCGAACTATAAAAAATCGACTGAACGCCTATGTATTGTCTGGGCAGTCAGCAGCAGGGAAAAAACATCCGTGTTTACAAAGTCCATGGTTCTGGCAGCATACTTTTGAACCTCGGCGACAATAGTCTTTCTATCCTCGTCAGTGAACGGCAAGTCGTTTTCATGCCTTTGCGGAAAACCCTTCCAAAGGACGTCGACATCCAGGCTGGAATGATACGATTTGGCAAGTATCCATGCTGCCCATACTCCTTGGCGAGCAGCTGACCTCTTCCACTTCTCTATAACCGCTGGAGCTCCGGCAGTCACCTCCACAAGCTTAGACAAACTATCTGGAACGTCCTCTACCGGAATTAGGTGCTTAAGCACCTCAACCATAGCCGTCTTCAGTTTCACAGCGTGATGACAGGTTAATTTTAACCGTACCTCAAGATACAGATCAATGGCTTGTCCCCAAGATTCTTCGTCTCCTGAAATGATGAATCAGATAGGCAAACAGAGTATCCATGGGAAGAAAGGACATAAACAACAAAATACGTAATGACTTACCAACAAAACCCCACGTGCATGACTCTATCGTACTAACCAAGAGACTAAGTGCTTCAGTCCCTTCAGAGACTCGCATGTCCATCTCCTTCTTCTGTTGCACGGCAATTTCTTTCCAGCTTTCATACTGTTTTTTACGCTACATGATCTTACAGCGTAAGATAAAGTTACCATCCTTTAGCACCTCAATTTCTTCGGCAAGTGCATCGTACTTCTTTAAGGCCTGGTCGATCTCGATCTTGTACCTGGCTTCAACGTCTTTAACCCGTCTGTCTACCTCAGTTGCCAAGACACTCTCCTTGAGTCGTTCCTCAAGTTCCGTGATCCTTATCCGGTCCTGTTCCGCCCCGAGCTCGAGATCGTCCAGTACTCCTTGCAGATTGTCAGCGAACGTAAATCGATTAGACTCGACCGCACTCACATTATTGAAATGCCACGGTGTGCCGCCGACTCGTGCTGCAGGAAAAGGGTCATCAGAACATCAACATGATGGTCAAGCACAGATAAAAGTAAATTATAATCACCTTATGAGAACGCTCGATTTGTCGCATAAACCTAGAAAAGTCACACGTCGATTGATTCTCCTTGGTCTTCAAGTCATGTAACATAACCTGGGTGTCTAACATCGCTGGATACGTCGATATAGAAACGTCAGGATAAACGGGTGGCAACACCAAAGGACTCTGCAAAGCAACGTTCTCTTTCACCACCGTGCCTTCCTGGAGCATAATCTGCTCGTGGTTCACCACAGTGGACGCCATAACCATTGAGTCGACAATCTGAAGCTGCGTTGCATCTGACGTTGTTCCTGAACAACTGGAGTTGACGACGCGACGCTAACTGGGTCGATCATCAGAGTTATAACGGCGCTACACGCAGAGAAGAAACAAAAAACTAAGTATGCAGCATATTGATATGAAAGATAAAAATAAACACGCGAATAAAGCTCACTCTGCTATCACTCGCTGATGATCTTCACCGCGTTTATTTAAACTGTCAAAATCACTTGAATCTGGAATCTTCGGCCGTCTTGATTAGACTCATTGGTATCTTCTGCAGCCAAAGAAAAATTGTCCAACGTAGTATTGTTCCCCTTGATCTGGTCCGGACGTTATCGAAGTACCTTCTTGGGGGTGAATGACGGTTTCAAATTTCCCGTCATAGGCTCGTAATCCATCTCACCGGTACTATCCTCATTGTCATCAAACACGGGGGCAAAAGAACTATGGCACCCGATCCAGATGATCGAGCTACCCCATATACCAGTCCCAGAAACACTGGATATATGACAACTTGATAAACAAGGACATAACCAATATATTGATGGCTCCGAGTTTGGATGATTACAATATTACAAACACGGGGGTGAGGCTCCAGCGATCACGCAACAGGCGCAAACAACAGTATGTACATTATTTTTCTAACATCGAGCCTCTATCAGATATCGCAGCGGGTAGTAGGTCGTAGCGTGGCAACGACGGCCTTATTCCACGGGGTTCTGCCTGGGATACTGATTCCTAGTTCTCGTACAACGGGTACTCGGCGACGGGTGCAGCGGGGTCTGGCCACATGAAAAGCCAGGTAAGTACTTGAAGTACTCGCAAGACATTAGCCCAAAATCAAACCAGGTCTATCTATATGGCATGCATAAGTTCGGAAAATATCATGGCATGAGTTCGGATACAAGTGTGAGTCAAGCTTAACGGTTGGACATAACTTACCTACTTACCTTCGTAGGGACGTTTCGTGTTACTAAGTGAGATCACGTTTCTCACTTAACAACTTTTAACCACAACTAGATTCTCAAGCCTCTAGCCAACTCTGGCTTAAAACTAGGCTCTCAAGCCTCTTAGCCAACTCTGGCTATGTTCTCAAATTTCCACGTGATCGTTGGGTTTCATATTAATTAATTCTCCATATTCGACCGGACTGACTCATAACGTGACTTGACCCAAACATCGTCCCATAACCTAGGGACAAGGCTAGATTCTAGATTTACACTCTCGAGCGGTTGCAACTTTTATCCACACGTTGAAGTCTAAGCTTGTACCGCCGGTACTGAAGTACTAGAACCGATCATGGCGAACAGTACAAACCCACACTTCCACGGCTGCTTATTCTACCTAGACAGTCCCTATGTAACCACCGACACGCCCTAGGGACCACGTCTTATGACGAAGTGAATCCGGCACGCCCCCAATAGATGAGCGACGCCTAGCTGCGGAACCTTCACAAGACTAGCCCCGACCACAAAGGTAACCGACTAGACTTGCCAAAAGGGTGGCGTCAAAGGAGGCTTGATAGAATACTCGGCCATGGTCTGCCCATTCGAACGACGCGTGGTTGTGCTTGTTGTGTCTGGTGGGTGGCACTATGCGGCACAATCTAGTCGAGGGAGGTGGTTATCTTTTTAGTCAAATTTTAATTACTGTCACAACATGAACCAAGCAACAATGATATTCACATAGTAGTTCAAGCAGTAGCAGACAGTATTGACGGGCGACTATGGCGGTTCCTCCAGCCGGCGCCACCACGAATCAGTGTTCATAGAAAAATAGCACAGTGGGTCAATTGGGTGACTGTGGCGGAGCTACCTCCGACCAGCGCCATCGCAGATCAACTACAAAAGTTGGTGAGGCATGTAGTCTCCAAAGAATGAACCGAAAAGCATTCATAAGAAAGAGAGCATCCATTCCACTCGAGGGTTATCTCGAGGTGGTGTCAGCAATCTTAGCAAAAAGAGCCAAATGGAAAGCAAATGTCCCAAGCGTCGCAGTCCAGGCGGGCATATGCCAACCACGTTTGACGGAGGAGAAGAAGCAAATAACTCTTTTGGCAAATGCCCCCAACTCCGAGGATCATAAGACGACATTCGTCCGCTCCTCACCTCGGCGAAGAAGAAGAAGCAAACAAAGCCACGCAAGTGCGAGGCGCACAGTTGTATTGTTCCCCATTCCTTTGACTGTGGCGGTTCCTCCAGCCCATCGCTTCGGGAATGGGGGTGATGCGCAGATAAGTAATTAAAGTAATGCGACAATTTAAAATGCAACATGGCATGTGAGATGCAATAGCAACCGACTTAAGCAACCAATTTAATTCCTAAGGTTCGACCAAGCTTGAGATCGGGTTGATGGCTTGCCTTCAGCAGTGGGGTATGGTTCGGGATCGACTTCAACTTCGTTGGAGAAGTTTAAATCTATCAAGGAGTAAAACATGCGTAAAAAATCCCTTCTAAGCCACCGAATAAATGCCAAAAAAATAAATTCCAAATAAATCCATTTTGCTTCCAGTGGAAAGACATTTTCAAAACAAAGCTACCAAAATTGGTTTCATATTTTCTGATCATTTTTGAGAGAGAAATAGCCTTTCAAAGTTGGATTTAAATTCTGCCAATTTCCAATAGAAAAATAAAACAGAAAACGTTTCGGTTTAATTATTAAAAACCTGACCAGTGGGACCCACTGTCATAGACTACTAATCCAACCGTTATCCACGCGCGGCAAAGAGAAGAACAGTGCACCGTCTCGGCGAACTCACCGGTGGCGGTTTCCGGCAGCTGGAGAGTCGAGGAGGGAGGAAGAGGAAGCAGGGCGGCTCGGGGAGGGGTGGCGCAGCTCGTCTGCGCACTCGCGGTTGACGGTGAGCTCGGGCCGCAGCGGAGCGTCTTCTCCGGCGGTGGGGGCGTCGGGTCGATGATGAACTCGTCGATTCCGGCCACCAATTTCCCCAGCGAGCACGGCAGGAGCATCGTGGTGATCTGGAGAGGCTCTGGGTGGAAGGAATTGACGGGGGAGGTGCTCTATGTGAGGAAATCGAGCGGAGGTCAGTGCGGCTCGGCTGGTTTGTGTCCGGCGAGGTGGTGCTCTCCTGGACTGTGATACTACGGTGGGGGATGATTGGGAGAGTGTGGGAGCTGGTGTGGTGCTTGGAGGCTGCTGGGGTGGCCTTCTTATACCTTCCCCGAGAGGTGGCTGCCATCAATGGCGCGGCGAGGTGTCAGCCGCGGCGTGGGTGCTGTTCGTGCGGCGCGTCGCGAAACCGGTGGCACAGGAACGCACGCGGCACGGGGGAGGGTGGTGGATAGGCACAGGGGCGGCGGAGTCGCTGACGAAGGGGCCCGGGCGGTGCTGTTCTGGACGGCGCGTCGGGATGCGTCGGTGGCGCGTGGGGAAAACTCCTCCGGCGACGCGTGGTGGCTGGGAGGTTCAGGGAGAGAAGGGGGACTCGCCGGGCGTGGATAGGAGCGAAGAGGAGCAGAACGGCGACGACCAGAACCGGGCGGCGCCGCCTGGCACGACCACGCCGGCGGTGACCACCGTTCTGGACATGCCAGAAGCGGCATGAGCTCGTTTCTCACAGCTCAGAGCTCTAAATGAGATGAGGTTTTCACCTCTGTGCGCCAAATGGAAAATCCAACAACTTTTCTGACTAAAGTTTTTGCAAATTCGAAACTTCGTGCGACTAGAATTTTGGAAAAACCATACTGGTCAAAAAGGTAACATTTGTTTTGAAGAAGCAAAACATTTTTGGTTTGGTCAAGCTTTTGTCCAGAGGTGTACCCTTCCCTTGTGCTTGCATCTAGGTCCTGTCGCCCACTACAAAAATCATTTGAATAGTTTTTGAAATCTTTTGAGTTATAGGGCAGAAACTAGATAGAATTAATTTGAGGTAAATTCTTAAGTGCAAATCAAATATTTTTGCATAAACAGGCTACATATTGCCTAGGGATCATTCCCTGAATTTTGGAGAATTTTTTAGAAGATATTTAATATACTTCCTTTGTAAAGCTCTGATAAAAGGATTTTCGATTTTTCAAATAAAAGGAGGTATTGAGAAAAGATTTTGGGTAAAAGGTCATGTAACAAGTGTGCCAAGTGGGAGTGAACCAAAACACAAGATCCCAAACTTGGACAAGGTTTTGTGAAAGATTGAAAATCGAAAAGGTCGTTAAACCGAGGAAAATTTAAATCCAAAGTCAATAGCAATATTTTTACACGGATTTTTTTTGAAAGACCAAATTTTAGGATGTTACAAGAACTAAGGATAGGAGGTAAATACGAAGCATATCTATAAATCTACACCAAATAAACAGGAAAATAATTTAGCAAGGTAACTATCTATCGATGAATACAAAAAGCGTTGAGCAGCAGAAATTACCGATGGAGCGGGATTATACTTGAAGAAGGGTCGCAAGCCACAGACATCAAACCTGATTATGTCGTCTTTCACCAATCTGGCCATGACCTGCACTAACTGAACAACACACATCTCCTCTATTTTGTAGGGATCAACGAATTCAGCCGACCCGTCATAATCGCACAACAATTGCGATCGGGCTGCGGGGGTTGCAAACGCCAGCCTACCCAATAGGCAACCAAATTCCTTGATTCCAGCCCGTCGGTCATAAGTTCTTTGATCCTCTTGAGCAGAGTCTTTACCAGAGGGATGTGTTCACTACTGGGCAAAGCCAAGAAACGCTTGTTCGGTTTGCACCCGTATCTTCAGACGGGAGGAGGCCGACTGATGACGTGGATCACACGTTCGTTGGGAGACCCCAAGAGGAAGGTATGAAGCAGTGTAGCAGCAGTTTCCCTCAGTATGAAACCAAGGTTTAATCGAACCAGTAGGAGCAAGAAATCACTTCTGAAGGTTGTCAGTGGCGCGCTGACGTGGAACCTGCACACAACACAATCAAACTACTTTGCCCCAACGAAACAGTGAGGTTGTCAATCTCACCGGCTTGCTGAAAACAAAGGATTAAACGTATGGTGTGGAAAACAGTAGTAAATTGCAGAGAATGAAAAGGAACAATGTTTGCAGTTGGTTGTATTATCAGTGTAAAAGAATGGACCGGGGTCCACAGTTCACTAGTGGTGTCTCTCCATAAAAGATAACTAACATGCTGGGTGAACAAATTACAGCTGGGCAATTGACAAAATATTGAGCGCATGACAATGCATATATATGACATGATGATTACTATGATATTCATGTGGGCATTACGACAAAATACATAGACCGTTATCCAACAGCGTCTATGACTAATAATCCACCGCCAGGTTTCATCCGAGTTCCCCGTTGGTATTAAGTTGCAAGCAACGGATAATTGCATTAAGTAATGTGCGTAATGTAAACAAACATTACCTTAAGCAAAGCATCGGTTATTTTATCCCTAGTGGCAACAGCACATCCACAATCTTAGAAGTTGTGTCACTCTCCCAGATTACCGGAGGCATGAACCCACTATCTAGCATAAATACTCACTCTTGGAGTTACAAGCATCTACTTGGCCAAAGCATCTACTAGTAACGGAAAGCATGCAAGATCATAAATAACATATAAGATAGATTGATAATCAACTTGACATAGTATTCAATATTCATCGGATCCCAGCAAACACAACATGTAGCATTACAATAAGATGATCTTGATCATGATAGGCAGCTCACAAGATCTAAACATGATAGCATAAAGTGGAGAGACAACCATCTAGCTACTGCTATGGACCCGTAGTCCAAGGATGAACTACTCACGCATCACTCCGGAGGCAGGCATGGTGATGTAGAGCCCTCCGGTGATGATTCCCCTCTCCGGCAGGGTGCCGGGAAGAGCTTCTGAACCCTCCCGAGCTAGGGTTGACGGCGGCGGCGTCTCTGGAACTTTTCGTGGATAATGGCTCGGGTATTTAGGGTTTTCGCGTCGGGAAGATAAATAGGCGAAAGGGCGGCGGCTGGAGAGCCCGTGGGGCCCACACCACCCCACGGCGCGGCAGGGGGGCCGCGCCGCCCCATGGTGTGGCTGCTCGTGGCCCCCTCCGTCTCTCCTTTGGACTCCGTGTACGTGTTGGAAAAATAGGAGGTTCTGTCCAAGTTTCGTCCAATTCCGAGAATATTTCCAGACTAGCTTTTCTGGAATACAAAAACAGCAGAAAACAGGAACTGGCACTGTGGCATCTTGTTAATAGGTTAGTCCCAGAAAATGCATAAAAATGCTATGAAGTGTATATAAAACATGTAACAATTGGTATAATATCAACATGGAACATCAGAAATTATAGATACGTTTGAGACGTATCAAGCATCCCCAAGCTTAGTTCTACTCGTCCTCGAGTAGGTAAAACGATAAAAACAAAATAATTTCTGAGGTGACATGCTACAATCATAATCTTGATCAAATAGTATTGTAAAGCACATGTTATGAATGAAGTGATCCAGGTCAATGGTCTATAGTTTGCTAGCAAGTAGATAATGAGCAAACAACTGAATCATATAAGCAAAAACTTTTCATGAATAGTACTTTCGAGACAAGCATCAAAGAGTTTTGCATAAGAGTTAACTCATAAAGCAATAGATTCTAAGTAAAAGGTATTTAACCAACACAAAGGAAGATTTAAGTTTCAGCAATTGCTTTCAACTTTCAACATATATATCTCATGGATATTTGTCAACACAAAGCAATATAATAAGTGCAATATACAAGCATATAAAAATTGTTGCACCAAAGTTGACACTAGTGTTTGCTTCTAAGATAGAAAGAAGTAGGAAAACTGACTCAACATAAAAGTAAAAGAAAGGCCCTTCGCAGAGGGAAGCAGGGATTAAATCATGTGCTAGAGCTTTTTAAGTTTTTGAAATCATATAGAGAGTAAAAATAAGTTTTGAGAGGTGTTTGTTAATTGTCAACGAATCAGAAAATGGAAAGTACAATATGACCCCTGCCAACCAGACTTTTAAGAGCGGCTCCCATGAAGGACGTTATTTCTACCAGCAAGGCAGATCATCCCTCTTTCTCTTTTGTTTACACATGCAGATATTTCACTGTTTGTCATTGCTTGACTGATAAATCAGGGCAAAAATGTGAAGAGAATTAAGCGGTTAAAGTTGTAATTAATTGGGACTGGGCACCCCATTTGCCAGCTCTTTTTGCAAAATTAATGGATAAGCGGATGTATATGCCGCTAGTCCGGTGGTAAAGTCTGTTTGACAGTTGACATAAAGACATCCACCCCGTCCTCATGAGCTTGGTAAACATTGACACAAAAAGGAGTAATAAAGTTTTGAATAGTTTAAAGGTAGCACATGAAAAATTTACTTGGAATGGCAAGGAAATACCACATATAGGTAGTTATGGTGGACACAGATGGCATGGATTTTGGCTCAAGGTTTTGGATGCACGAGAAGCATTCCCTCTCAGTACAGAGTTTAGGCTAGCAAGGTTATTTGAAGCAAACACAGGATATCAACCGACACAGCAAGACTTATATGAAAACATATTGCAAGCATTATAAGACTCTACACTGTCTTCCTTGTTAACCAAACCCTTTTACTAGAAAATATCTAGACCTTAGAGATACCAATCATGCAAACCAAATTTCAACGAGCTTTACGGTAGTTCTTCATTAATAGGTTTTAACTACATGATACAAAAGCTTAAACATGAACTACTTGATAACTCAAAACAATTGACAAGTATCAAATTATCCAATACAGTGATCTACAAGAATATGTAAGCTTTTTCCATTATACCATCTACCACATGCAACATTTTCTGTTCCAACCAAACACCAATCAATTTATTTCAACATAAACTCTCCAAACAATTATAAGTGAAGCAAGAGAGTACTTTCTTTAAAAGAACTAACAGCTCTGAATAAGAGATGCATGAAAACAGGAGCTAAAAGCATAGCAATAGCTAGATAAGAATACTCAACAAGTATAAGTGAAGAATAGGAGTATTCATATGAAAAAGCGGAGCGTGTCTCTCTCCCAATCAAGAATGCTAGGGTCCAATCAAGTTGACCATAAAATAAAATACTGAAAATAAAAGCACACAGACGCTCCAAGTAAAGCACATATGATGTGAAAGAATTAAAATATAGTTTCACTAGAGATGACCTGATAAGTTGCTGATGAAGAAGGGGATGCCTTGGGCATCCCCAAGCTTAGACGCTTGAGTCTTCTTGAAATATGCTGGGGTGATCCATGGGAGCATCCCCAAGCTTAAGCTCTTCACTCTTCTTGATCACATTATATCATCCTTCTCTCTTGACCCTTGAAAACTTCCGCCACACCAAACTCAAGTAATTCTCATTAGAGGGTTAGTGCACAATCAAAAACTCACATGTTCTATAAGGACACAAACATGACCGTTACTTTTAACATTAGCTACTGCCACTGATGTTATGTGAAGCTCTTCACCCTAAAAAAGAATTCCACTCAACACTAGTAAAAGAGAGAATGCGAAAAATAAAAGACAGAATCTGTCTAAACAGAACAGTCCGTAAAGACGAATTTTTTCGAGGCACTTACGTTGCTCAGATCGAAAAACTTTAAACTAACGAAAGATGCGTACATATCTGAGGATCACGCACAAAAATTGCAGATTTAAATAATTTTTCTGTGATTTTACAGAATAAAACGGTGAACAGCAGAAATCTGTTCCTGCGCAGAAATCCAAATCTAGCATCATCTTCCTATTAGAGGCAATACTTGGCACAACAATGCGATAAAATAAAGATACAAAGGAATTGTTACAGAAGTAAACAACTCCTTGACTCAAAAAAAGAAAAATTGCAGAAATAAAATAATGGGTTGTCTCCCATAAGCGCTTTTCTTTAACGCCTTTCAGCTAGGCGCAGAAAGTAAGAATCAAGTGTTTCCAAGTGATGAAGCATCAACAGAATAATTTGCTCTAACAATAGAATCAAAAGGTAACTTCATCTTCTTTCTAGGGAAGTGTTCCATACCTTTCTTGAGTGGGAATTGATATTTAATATTCCCCTCTCTCATATCAATAATAGCACCAACAGTTCTAAGAAAAGGTCTTCCCAAAACAATAGGACAAGAAGCATTGCATTCAATATCCAAAACAACAAAATCAACGGGGACAAGGTTATTGTTAACCATTATAAAAACATCATCAACTCTCCCCAAAGGTTTCTTTATAGTATTATCAGCAAGGTGAACATCCAAATAACAGTGTTCCAAAGGTGCTAAATCAAGCATATCATAGAGTTTCTTAGGCATAACAGAAATACTAGCACCAAGATCACATAAAGCATTGCAATCAAAATCATTCACCTTCATTTTAATGATGGGCTCCCAACCATCTTCTAACTTCCTAGGGATAGAAGCTTCATGTTTTAATTTCTCTTCCCTAACTTGCATGAGAGCATTAGTAATATGTTTAGTAAAAGCCATGTTTATAGCACTAGCATTAGGACTTCTAGCTAGCTTTTGCAAGAACTTAATTACTTCAGAAATATTGCAACCATCAAAATCAAAATCATTATTATCAAAGTAATGGGACCATTGTCTCCCACATCTCGAAAAATTTCAGCACTTTTATCAGGAACAGTTTCAGTGTTTTCAGGCAATTTTAAACGTTTTGCAACAGAAGTAGAGACATTGCCAACACCAATTACTTTACCATTGATAGTAGGAGGTTTGTTAACACTTGAGTTTACAGCATTTTCAGTAGTAGTAATAGTATAAACTCTAGCAATACTATTCTTTTTAGCAATTTCATCCTCTCTTGCCCACCTAGCATGTAAATCAGCTAACATCCTCACATTATTATCAATTTTAACTTGTATAGCATTGAGAGTTTTGCTCTCTTTAACATCATGAGGCATAGTTTTAATTTTTAACAAATCAACATCAAGAGCAAGACTATCAACTTTAGAGGCAAGAACATCAATTTTCCCAAACTTTTCCTCAACAGATTTATTGAAAGCAGTTTGTGTACTAATAAAATCCTTAAGCATGACTTCAAGATCAGAGGGTACACTCTTATTATTGTTGTAGGAATTACCATAAGAATTAACATAACCATTGCCACTATTAAAAGGATAGGGCTTATAATTGTTATTACCAAAATTATTCCTATAAGCATTGTTGTTGAAGTTATTATTTTTAATGAAGTTCACATCAACATGCTCTTCTTGAGCAACCAAAGAAGCTAAAGGAACATTATTTGGATCAACATGCATTTTTCCATTTGTAAGCATAGACATAATAGTATCAATCTTATCACTCAAGGAAGAGGTTTCTTCAACAGAATTTACCTTCTTACCTTGTGGAGCTCTTTCGGTGTGCCATTCAGAATAATTTATCATCATATCATCAAGAAGCTTTGTTGCAGCACCCAAAGTGATGGACATAAAGGTACCTCCAGAGGCCGAATCCAATAGGTTTCTTGAAGAAAAATTTAGTCCTGCATAAAAGGTTTGGATGATCATCCAAGCAGTCAGTCCATGGGTGGGACAATTCTTTACCAATGATTTCATTCTCTCCCAAGCTTGAGCAACATGCTCATTATCAAATTGTTTGAAATTCATAATGCTACTTCTCAAAGATATAATCTTAGCAGGAGGATAATATTTTCCTATGAAAGCATCTTTGCATTTAGTCCATGAATCAATACTATTTCTAGTCAAAGATAGCAACCATTCTTTAGCACGTCCTCTCAAAGAGAAAGGAAAAAGTTTCAGTTTAATAATATCACCATCTACTCCTTATACTTTTGCATCTCACAAAGTTCAACAAAATTATTAAGGTGAGCAGCAGCATCATCAGTACTAACACCAGAGAATTGCTCTTTCATAACAAGATTTAAAAGTGCAGGTTTAATTTCATAGAATTCTGCTTAGAAGCAGGTGGAGCAATAGGTGTACTAATGAAATCATTGTTGTTCGTGCTAGTGAAATCACACAACTTAGTGTTCTCAGGGTACTCATTTTAGCAAAATTAAAACAAAAACAAAATAACAATTCGAAAATAAGTAACTAATTTTTTTGTGTTTTTGATAAATAAAGCAAACAAGACAAGATAAAAATAAACTAAGCAAGACAATAACAAAGTAAAGAGATTGGAAGCGTGAAACTCCCCTTGCAGAAATCCTCTTGCTCCCCGGCAACGGCGCCAGAAAAAGTGCTTGATGACGTGGATCACACGTTCGTTGGGAGACCCCAAGAGGAAGGTATGAAGCAGTGTAGCAGCAGTTTCCCTCAGTATGAAACCAAGGTTTAATCGAACCAGTAGGAGCAAGAAATCACTTCTGAAGGTTGTCAGTGGCCGCTGACGTGGAACCTGCACACAACACAATCAAACTACTTTGCCCCAACGAAACAGTGAGGTTGTCAATCTCACCGGCTTGCTGAAAACAAAGGATTAAACGTATGGTGTGGAAAACAGTAGTAAATTGCAGAGAATGAAAAGGAACAATTGCAGTTGGTTGTATTATCAGTGTAAAAGAATGGACCGGGGTCCACAGTTCACTAGTGGTGTCTCTCCATAAAAGATAACTAACATGCTGGGTGAACAAATTACAGCTGGGCAATTGATAAAATATTGAGCGCATAACAATGCATATATATAACAAGATGACTACTATGATATTCAATTGGGCATCACGACATAATACATAGACCGTTATCCAACTGCATCTATGACTAATAATCCACTATCTAGCATAAATACTCCCTCTTGGAGTTAAAAGCATCTACTTGGTCAAAGCATCTAGTAGTAACGGAGAGCATGCAAGATCATAAATAACGTATAAGATAGATTGATAATCAACTTTACATAGTATTCAATATTCATCGGATCCCAGCAAACACAACATGTATCATTACAAATAGATGATCTTGATCATGTTAGGCAGCTCACAAGATAGCACAGGGAGGAGAGACAACCATCTAGCTACTGCTATGGATCCGTAGTCCAAGGATGACTACTCACGCATCACTCCGGATGCAGGCATGGCGATGTAGAGCCCTCCGGTGATGATTCCCCTCACCGGCAGGGTGCCGCACTACTAGGAAACTGCCTTTCTATAGACAGGTATTTTGTGGCGCAGGCGCATGGTTCTGCGTGCGCCACAGAAATTTGCAATTCTGTGGTGCACGAAAGTCACATGCGCCATAGAATTGTGGCTTTCTACATGCGCCACAGAAAACCACATTTCTGTGGCGCACGTACAACATGCGCCACAGAAATGTGCCTTTCTGTGGCGCATGTTGTATATGCGCCACAGAATTTGTCCTTTCTGTGGCGCATGGGGTGGGATGCGCCACAGAAAGCACACATTCTGTGGCGCATGAGGCCATGCGCCATAGAAATCAGCAATTCTGTGGCGCACCAGGCCCCATGCGCCACAATTTTTTTTTTTGAAATCAGATCCCACCCCCAGTGGATCGCCTTTTTAGTTTTGCAAAAACTCAAAGAAAATGTTAAAATCTTCAAAAAATAAATCTTTTGAGATTTAGTTAGGTTTTAGTGTCTAGTTTGTATAGAAATTTTGAAATATGAATTTTGACCTTTTTTTTGCAAAAACCAGAAAAAATGTAAAACGGCCATAACTTTTGCATACGACGTCGAAAAAATGCGTTTAATATATCAAAAAATGCGTCGAAAAAATGGGTTTACCCGGTGAACTTTTCTCAGATCCTCGAAATTCCAAAATGAAAAAAGTTATTTCAAAAATAAGATTTTTTCTACAAAATAAAAAAAAATAAAAAAAATTCAAATTCAAATTTTCTGGATTTGTTGAATTTTTGGATTTTTTGAAGTTTTCTGGATTTTTTTGAATTTTTTTTGAATTTTTTGAATTTTTTTTGGGATTTTTGGATTTTTTTGGATTTTTGAACTTCCTTTTGAAACTTTTGAAGTTTTTGATTTTTTTTTAAAAAAAATTAACACATATATACACATACCACACATAAACTACACACATATATACACATACATAAGGGTTAAGAGGGTTGATGCGATACTATTATCAATAAGAACTTGAGTAGTATAAGGAAGCTAAATTGAATAGAACTTAGAAGTTAAGCGTGCTTGGGTTGGAGCAATCTGAGGATGGGTGACCTACTGGGAAGTCATCATTTGAGATATGCTTGGAGTGTTAAAAAAGTTCAAAAAAATCAAATATTTAGGGTTTTCCAAAAAAAATCATTTTCTGATTTATTTTTTTAATTTTTTTGAATTTTTTGAGAATCTAGATCTAGATCTAGCCGCCCTTTTTTTAAAATTCAAAAAAAAAATTCTATGGCGCACCGCCCGCGGATGCGCCACTAAAACAGTTTCTGTGGCGCATGGACCTGGGTGCGCCACAGAATGTTGGGATTTCTGTGTCACATTTTTGTGGCGACGATTCTGTGGCGCACCCACCATGCGCCACAGAAAGGCAAAGTGGGTGCGCCACAGAATGCCTTTTCCCTAGTAGTGCCGGGAAGAGCTTCTGAACCCTCCCGAGCTAGGGTTGACGGCGGCGGCGTCTCTGGAACTTTTCTTGGATAATGCCTCGGGTATTTAGGGTTTACGCATCGGGAAGATTATATAGGCGAAAGGGCGGCGGCTGGAGACGCCCGTGGGGCCCACACCACCCCACGGCGCGGCAGAGGGTGGGGCCGCGCCGCCCCATGGTGTGGCTGGCTCGCGGCCCCCCTCCGTCTCTCCTTTGGACTCCGTGTACGTGTTGGAAAAATAGGAGGTCCTGTCCAAGTTTCGTCCAATTCCGAGAATATTTCCAGACTAGCTTTTCTGGAATACAAAAACAGCAGAAAACAGGAACTGGCACTGTGGCATCTTGTTAATAGGTTAATCCCAGAAAATGCATAAAAATGTTATGAAGTGTATATAAAACATGTAGCAATTGGCATAATATAAGCATGGAACATCAGAAATTATAGATACGTTTGAGACGTATCACCGACACCGCCAGGGGGAGTCATATCTGGGCAATAAAAGAAGGTCGCTTGCCAGTCTTCCTCTTCATCAGCAAAATCCATCCGGGGGTAAATCGCGTCGGGTCGCACTTGGAACTCAAAGCCACCGCAACACGACGACGAGGCACGCTCATCTTCTCTCAGACAGACCGGCTCAAATATTGACAGCCAAAGTGGGAAGATAGGTCTCGTCCCCAAATAACATTCGCACATCGCCGTATAGCAAGCAATGTTTAAAACAGAATTAGGGGAGAGATCATGCAGTTGCATACCATAGAAACGAAGCAGCCGAACGAAAAAATCAGAGCACGGCAGCGAGAGGCCGCGCTCCAAGAAACTCACGAACAACACCTTCTCCTCACTTGTTGGTTCGGGCCACAACTCATCCCCCGGGGCACGCCACCCACACACATCGTACCTCGGCAACAAACCCTCATTGGCAAGAGCCTCCAATCTATCCATCGTCACTTTGGAACCATTCCAACCCGAGCTCTTCTTCTTCGGGGCCATAACGATCTAAAAAGGACGTGAAAGGAGAAAGGGAACTACGCCGTCGGCGACTGTCCCGTCAATCCGATTGGATTTTTTCGAGGTGTCACTGTGGCAGTGGGGATAGCAAGAAGATAGAGGTAAGCAGAAGAGAGGTGGGTAGACAAGTATCCGGCGTACCCGAACGGCTACGGATGTTGAGAGAAAAACAACAAAGGCCACCGAAACAAAGAACGCTCAGCGAGAGGTAAAGCATCATACGGACCGAGGCATCCAACGACGTATGCGACCCAAACCACCGACCAGAGAAAACGTGCGACGCGTGTGAGTCTGATCATTCTTTGCAATGGACGATTTTTGTCGACGGTTGTTTGCCGTGTAATGCCGCTTCCTACTACGGAATACTGAGAAGTTCCTGGAGCCGGTCTGTCTATGCAAGTTCCTGGATCCAGTCCGACGGCTCCCTGGAGCCGGTCTGAAAACAATGTGGTTCTAGGTCATATATTTGTCGCTCCCATTATTCCTTTGGCCACCCAACACGCGGAATCGGTGGATAGATTTGAGGCAAAGCATAGAAACGCCCTAAATCACCGCCATTAAACGTAAGTCGACAAAACAATAAATCTGTAGTAAGTAAACCGGCGACTCAGTAGTTTTTGCCTATCTTTAAATCAATGTGTTGCAAGACTAAACACGTGCACATAACTCTTTGGATATTCAACAAATAAAAAAACGAAAAGCTTGAAAGCAAACTCTTCCAATACATCACTGATGTCCCAGAACAACCCTCTATATTTAACCAGACAAAGAACCACACAGTTAAAAGGAAGCAGCAAACAGATCATCCACCGACAGGTCATGCATGACTGCTCTAATTCCTCCAACGCCAAACCTATCAAAATTTATCAGTGACTCTAAACGAATATCAACATCTGGAGAACGTCTCTCGCACATCCGCAGTCGACGCCGCTGATTAGTCCACCACCGAGGCTGGTGCGGAAAGAGCACGCCAATCCTAGCCAGCTGTAACACCCTTGCGTGGCGAACAAAAAATTGGAAGAAACTAAGAGCGAACATCGTCCCACGGTAATCATTCAGACAAAACACTTTAAGATGGAAATCAAGACACTCGATGGAATCGTCTGTCATGAATGGTAACACTTCTTTCGTTTTGATATGTTTTGTTGCCTGCAAGATGAACAAAACGTGCTTACCGGACCGGTCAAAATGAAAAAAAATAAGCAGGCGAGACTAAAAACTTATGTTGAGTCCAAATTCCATGCAACACTACCATTGAACACTAAAGAACATAAAGTCTCACCTGGACGTATAACCTCTCCGTGTAAGGAAAACATTTAAGAATCCCTAGTAATCCAACCACATTAGGCCCGCTAGAATTCAACGCTAGTATTTTCACTCCCCGCAAAGACGTCGCCAAGCTGATGCGCAGCATTTTCTGGATAAGAGTTGAAGGTACATGTAAAAAACAACTCAGCACGTCAGCTTAGAAAAAAAACAGAAGAATCAAAAAATAAAACTCATATATAGATCAACACCTCTATAATCATGGGACCAATGACAAACCGAGAGGAGTCAGTGGACATAAATATTGGGTTGCGGGTAAAACTTTAAAATTTTCCGTAACCTTGTCATCAAGATCTATTCTATGAAGATATGTTGCACCCCATAATGCTAGATCTAGATACATACAAACACCGTTGCGGAAGATCTTGTGTTTGTCGAGGTAGACGTTGGTGAAGCCTGATGAAGAATCTCACGTCCACGCCGGGAGGTGAGATTGTTGCCGGTCCGTCGTCGAAGAACTACTTGCGCAGCCCCGCTCTAATAGTATCCACACGTACACCGTGCCAACCCGCTGAGCACGTTCGCCGCCTAGAGCTACTAGCACCGACGAAGAGAGACAGCCTTTCGGCGTAGTTTAGGTGGTAGATCAAATCAACTTGATTAGATCTATATGAGAGGATTAGAGACGTCTAATTCTCAACACATGAGATCTACTAGAAAGAGAGAGAAATAACCACGGAGGCAATTGTATATCCAACCCATGGGGTTGGGGTTGTTTATATAGGTGGCCAAAGGGGAGGGGTGCTTGGGGAAGGGGCAAGCCCTTCCCCTCTTGGTGCGCCGGCCAAGGAAGGGAGGGCGGAGTTCCTCCCCTTCCCCAACTCGGATTGGGAGGAGGAGTAGGACTCCTCCCTCCCAAACCGCCTCCACCTAAAAGGAAGGGGGGAGGAGTCCTTCCCCCACCCCAATTCGGATTGGGAGTTGGAGGGGGACTCCTCCTCCCAAACCGCCTCGGATTTCGGCCAAGGGGGGAAGTCCCCCCCCAACTCGGGTTGGCCCACCCGCCCCACTTGGGGTGCGGCTGCCTTGTGGGCTCCATGGGCCCACTCGGCGGCCCCCTGGTGGTGGGCCCCAAATAAAATCTTTTATTTAATATTTTCCAATTAAATAAATAAATAAATAATTATTTTGTCTAATTAATTCCTCCTTGAATATTTCCTTTTACAGAAAATTCCCGGAATTAATTACTTATCATATAAACATATTTACATGATCTGGGATACCCAGTATCCGCTCTCGGAATAATATTTCCCACTTATATAAACCTTCGGAATAAATCCGATAGTGATAGAAACTATTCCTATCACCCCGGGACATTAGATGTCCGCCTTCTCTCTAATTCAAAACTTCACCGGAACAAGTTCCTGTGACATCGGAGCTACTCCGACACTATCTCATTACCACAAAGACTACAACTTTATTCTCTCAATAAAAGATTGACTCACAACTTAAGTGTGTGACCCGAAAGGTTCAGTAAACACAAAGACATGTCCAGGAGCTTACTAGACAATAACCAGCATTGGGACCTAGACGGCCGTACTGGCTCCCGTGTGTTCATGAGTGAACGACAAAACCTGTGTGTTTCTCATTACGCTAATCCCCTTACGTACACGATACCAATGATATCTCGAGATTGAGACAATGTTCTCTAGTGTGATCAAACCCTTTGATCATAACACATCTAATTCTCGTACCAATATCATTCTCTTTTCTCATTCCGTATTTATATTATCCTGTGATAATCACGCTGTGTCTGTCCAGACGATTGGGCGACAATAATAATACTGAGATGGCCTAGAGGATGTATCTCTCCATCGTCTGGAGGAGTAAGTGCCATTCTTGAATAATCTATGTTCCAATACATTATTCTAGTCCACACCCAAAAGCCACCGTTATGGTCCCCAGTTACGGCCGGACGTTAGGTGACAATCAAAGCATGAGTGTCGAATAAGCGGTCACCAGATATTCTCATAGCAAAGGAATACAGCTAATGAAAACAAAACATATGATCAATTGCTACCTTCATCGTTGACGATTAGTCTCTTAGCAAGATCATACAATGGGTCGGTTCAGTACTATTGTCATTCCGACAATAAACTCCTATAGTTGTGTGACTTATACAAAGTCAATGATCAGGAAAACATGATCATCAAACAACAAGATAGGCTAGTCTTAGAGACAAGACCAGGAAGACTTTTACTTGTTCGTATTTGTACACCTGTATTGGAGGTTTTCCTTTTGAACACGTTGTATTTGCTATTCAAGTGCCCAATACAGTTATAGCATAAAGATATAAACATTAATAATAAACTTGGAGATAAATAATAACAAAATTATTATTGTCTCTAAGGCATATCTCCAACAGTCTCCCACTTGCACTAGAAACAATAATGATTCTAGTTAGCACGATGACATGACACCAAATGGAACTAAGGTGCCACTCACACTTTCGCATGTGCTCTGAGACTGTGTCCAACACTTTGATCCAATCAAAGTACATAAACTTGTTTAACTCCTCACATGTCAAACTTGACAATGTAAGTCGGATATATTAGGAATTGGATATCGGTCTATCCGGTTCCGTAGTAGTATTAATAATATCAAGCGTCTCCGAATGATATTATCATACCGTCTATTGAAACCTCACCAAGTCAATGACTTATCCAATAACTTGCTTATCATGACGTCTCACATCAATGATGCAACTATCCTTCATAGAAATCTATTTATGTTGTAGAATCCACTCATAATATACAAGTGATTTGATAAAATCAAAACACCAAATATTTATCAATTGAAAATTGCATTTATCAGATTAAATCAATTAAGATCGATTTCATAATTAAACTACAAATACGTATATGAGGAACTTCTCTATATACACTATTTGAAGCTTTACAAAATCTACTAAGTCGTTATACTTTTGTAATATCACTATTGGGTCCTTTTACCAAACCTTCAGGATCAATTACACTTTTAATTAACTGCCTTTATGAGAAAACTTTTATCAAGTATTTCTCTTAGCTGCCGGTGGCCAAATAAAATTTAGCACTTTGGAAACTTTTCGGCGTAATTCACTATATATAGCAATGAGATAAGCAAAATCACATTAAATATGATTTGATCTTATTCCTCTCTATTCGCTCATCATTGACTACGAATGTCAATGTGTCTTGCAAATATCACGCTATGAATTCTTGATCAAATTTCTTTGACCCAAGACACAATTCGAATTACCTTTCAGAATTGTACTTAGCACATTCATACTCATGTTTATTAAATTCTATCTTATAGACAAAACCTTAATAAGACACTTTCCGACCTTTTATTTAAAACCTCTTTTAAATCTACACAAGATATACATTTTTGAATTCGGCCTAGCCTTATTCAACAAATATAATATCAGCTCCCACTATCTTTTAAGTCCCTTCGATTTATATAATGAAAAGAATAAAATTCTTAAATCATTAATACGACCGACTTCAAACACTCATAATATAATTATCTAGATTATTCTCATAATCCAAATAAATTATTCTTAGCAATCATTTATGCTACTTTAGTCCAACAACAGCATTGAGCAATTGATATGATAAGTTTTGCAACTTCTCACTGTCATTTATTCATCCTTGATAAAACAATTTTAATCAAGACTAGCTCTATGAATATTAAATATTCACATCTGTCCTTTCTTTATGAAATATTCATGCCCAGTGATTTCACATCACGTCCAAACTACTCTCAAGATTAAATCTTGGAGCTACATGAATTTTTCTTGGACTCCTTTATGACATATACCGTCATTTATGAGTATTCATTATTCTGCTTGTAATTCTTTGCTTTTAATCATGTTCCTGGACATTTTAATAATTCAATCACTAGGTGATTTAATCATCAAATTCCTCACATGACTATTATCATAATACTTAATTCGAATCATGTATAACCTACATGAATTCCTGGACAAAGTAATGATATGGAAACATTTGCATGTTACCCTCTCATTCTAACACTTGTCCAAAGACTCCCAGTCTTAATTTAGTATTTTGATTTCCACTCTCTCTTCATGAGAAGACACTTTTCTCCAATTCTAAAGTCAACAAGCTTTTAGAATTATGTGTGGAAAACAACTGCCAATATAATACTTTGGACTTTACCTTTATGCAAATATTTATTCAATTCGAATCCATACTTGAGATTCACAATCGAAAAACTTGGAACTTTCTATCAAAATAACTCTAAGTTAAAATTGATATAGGTCCCCTGAATACAAACAAAATAATCTATATATTTTAGTGGGTAATTTGGAATTCTATTTCACATCACATCAGAACAAGACCTCTTGACATAATTATTATAACATTTCCTTTTAATCTTTATCTTGCAAAAGATTTTATTACCATGATAATTTCGAATTACCAAAATTCATCATGAGTAATTTGACTAAGAAAACTTTCTTTCGTCAACAATGTTACAATAATTTATTAAGTCCTTTTAACTTCATCAAATACCTTTGATTCCTTTATTTTGATTCTCACATTCTCCCACTGAATTATATGAAATATTGCAACTTCAATAATTTCATTAACTCTATTTCATTAATATGAAGCATCATATTAAATCTTCAATAGAATTGAATTAATGGGTAGATTCCACTCCTTTATGTAAATTTCGAAATCTACTAGTGCCTAGCACTTTGCTAATTTTGAATCTACCAAATGCCCAGCATTTTGTGGATTTCGATTTTCATTAAATGCCTAGCACTTTATGAATTTCGAATTTCTCCAAGTGTCTAGCACTTTTGTGATTTCGGTTTTATCAATTTAATTTTAGAGATAACTTTAAGAGTCTCAAAGAGAACCAACGAAAAGTTAACTCCAAATTAAAGATTAAACCAACTTAATTATTACTCAAAACTTTAAGTAATATCTTGAATCAAAATAATAAAGACTTAACAAACAAACTTAATGACATATTACAATAAAGAAGATTATAAAACCGAATTCACAATAATTGGAATTCCCACACATACTTTATTATTCGAACAAAAACTTGTTCCAGAATATAAAATATTCATTACAAAATGATCGAACTGAAAATAACTCTTATTTAAAGTCCTAGTGTAAATCTTCTTCATTGACTTGGATTGTAGACATAGTGGTGATCATGGCGCCTTAAAATGCGTTCTTCCACTGTGCTACTTCTGGGATGATTAGCTACACTCCAAGCGCAGCTTCAATGTCACTCCAGAATTTCCTCTTCCTTCCAGCATTAGCTCCTTCCAAAGTACCTGCCACTGGTGCAAGTGTGAGCATCAATTAGTATCTCATACCAACGATCATAATTGCTGAAATTATGTCAATTTGTATAACTCTTATACCTGTCCTGGTCCAGTTTAGATCCCCATGTTGAATATCAGCTTCTGCTTCCTTGAGTAAGGCAAACAGCATCTGAACTGGCCATTCATCCGCCATGCGATTATACATCGCCACAAAGGCATGATATGCAGGTGGAAGTGCCGTCAGTATAATGTCACTGAAAAACTCATGACTAATTGGATAACCAAGTTGTCTAAGTTTCTCCTCTATCCCAGTTATCCTGATTTCAAACAGCTGAATGGGTTCACCCAACTCAAGCCGAATGTTTATCAGTTCCCTGTTTAGATTGTAACGCTCAGTGCGTACTTGACTTATGAACTGAGCTTTTAATACTTCCATGAGACGGAAGGGACGAAGGTCTGGAAAACGACCGCCCAGCTCGGGATCAATACAAGCATGCATGAGCTCCTTGACAATACACTCTTCACAGAACATGTGAGGCCCACCATGGGCTTCATCGTCTGTGTCTATGGGATTCAGAACTTGTTCCTTTCCTGTGTTCTTCAGAACACTCACCATGTGGTGAAACCACTCTCCAAAGTTGTTTCCATTTGCAGCTAACGGTGCACGACTCAACATCTGATTGAAATGGTACTTTTCAAAGTGGTCCATACTCTACAACAAAACAAGTTTATTCAGACTTATAGTTTATTACAATTTTAATGCACTACTTTAACTCAATTAAATTGAGTCTAAGATATGCTCCCACTAAGTCCAATAATCCTCTGATTGGCGTAAGTGATTCAGGACCCGATAACCCGACGAAACAAGCATGGATACATGGCATGTCACGTGAATGACCGGTAGGCACTATGCCAGTTGTAGTAGCTACAACACCTGTTTGTCTTTCGACGTGTGTTCAGAACTCATAACTTTGTATGCTAGGACTTCAAGACAGCCAACCGATGATGCTGCTGGAACGGTTCGCGCCGCCTCCCAAACCCTTGGCACACATTACTCATGGAAACATGGCGTACATGACAAGCATCTGGTTTGACGGTGCCACAGTTGGAAGAACACGATCTCCTTGATATTTTAACTTGAGGATTCACCCTAATAAACGACTACTGCGCAATCAAGGTGCAAACAACAAAGGATAAACATCACAGGCAATTAATAATAATTCATGTGCTTTGGTATAGCCTTTGTTATTTTCCGGAAGTTCTTGACGCTCGTCCTTGAGGATCACCATCTTCATAATTCCCGGTCACAGCAAAATCCCGAGGGAAAATTACCGTAGCCGAAAACTCGCCAAGTACTTGTCACCAGCATAGCCGCCGGCGCCTCCTTCCGGTCCTTGCGACGAACTCTTCTTCGCTTACTTGTCGATGACGAACTCGATCAATTGTTTCGGCTTCGGCCATCATGTTAAAACACCGTAACAAAACAGCTATACCAAAACACATGCACACAATCCTGCAAAACCAAGTTAGACGATTCTAACGTTTGTTTGCAAGTTTTACGTGGCCTTGTAGGATCTACGGAAGAACCGTCACTACCACGAACTGAAGCACGTCTAGGCTAGTTGCTAGATTAACTTTGCGGGGTGATTGAGATCCCAACATTACGAAAATGTTGCGAACCCCAATCTAAACGATCACATGTGCGCGTGACCCCCGTGAGGCGTCCAACCCTCATGCCCCGTCCGTATATACAACAAAGTCCACAACTATAGGTATAGACCGAAGCTACTGAAGCACTTCGTTGGCGCCGACGGGCATACTAGGAGCAGCCGGAAGGTCCGCGGATTGCCAGAAGTTCGTAAAGATCTTGCCTATGCCGCCATGGAATACGATGAACAACATATTGGGAAGCAACTAAAATAAACTTAATGCAAGAACTATGCAATGCTCGCACCAACTTGTGCTCTAGATCAAATCATACCTACGCATAGATCGGCTCTGATACCACTATTGGGTTGCGGGTAAAACTTTAAAATTTTCCGTAACCTTGTCGCCAAGATCTATTCTATGAAGATATGCGGCACCCCATAATGCTAGATCTAGATACTTACAAACACCTTTGCAGAAGATCTTGTGTTTGTCGAAGTAGACGTTGGTGAAACCTGATGAAGAATCTCACGTCCACACCGGGAGGTGAGATTGTTGCCGGTCCGTCGTCGAGGAACTACTTGCGCAACCCCGCTCTAACAGTATCCACACGTACACCGCGCCAACCCGCCGAGCACGTTCGCCGCCTAGAGCTACTAGCACCGACGAAGAGAGACAGCCTTTCGGCGTAGGTTAGGTGGTAGATCTAATCAACTTGATTAGATCTATATGAGAGGATTAGAGACGTCTAATTCTCAACACATGAGATCTACTAGAAAGGGAGAGAAATAACCACGGAGGCAATTGTATATCCAACCCATGGGGTTGGGGTTGTTTATATATGTGGCCAAAGGGGAGGGGTGCTTGGGGAAGGGGCAAGCCCTTCCCCTCTTGGTGCGCCGGCGAAGGAAGGGAGGGAGGAATCCCTCCCCTTCCCCAACTCGGATTGGGAGGAGGAGTAGGACTCCTCCCTCCCAAACCGCCTCCACCTAAAAGTAGGAAGGCTAATTGCGGAATAAAACTAGGTGTTTAAATTAACAAGCCAACAACCTAAGTAAACTAGGCTCACCTATGTGCACCAACAACTTATGCTAAGCAAGACAAGCCAAGGAAGGGGAGGGAGGAATCCCTCCCCTTCCCCAATTCGGATTGGGAGTTGGAAGGGGACTCCTCCTCCCAAACCGCCTCGGATTTCGGCCAAGGGGGAAGTCCCCCCCCCCAACTCGGGTTGGCCCACCCGCCCCACTTGGGGTGTGGCTGCCTTGTGGGCCCCATGGGCCCACTCGGCGCCCCCCTGGTGGTGGGCCCCAAATAAAATCTTTTATTTAATATTTTTCCAATTAATTAATTAAATAAATAATTAATTATTTTGTCTAATTAATTCCTCCTTGAATATTTCCTTTTACAGAAAATTCCCGGAATTAATTACTTATCATATAAACATATTTACATGATCCGGGATACCCAGTATCCGCTCTCGGAATAATATTTCCCACTTATATAAACCTTCGGAATAAATCCGATAGTGATAGAAACTATTCCTATCACCCCGGGACATTAGATGTCCGCCTTCTCTCTAATTCAAAACTTCACTGGAACAAGTTCCTGTGACATCGGAGCTACTCCGACACTATCTCATTACCACAAAGACTACAACTTTATTCTCTCAATAAAAGATTGACTCACAGTTTAAGTGTGTGACCCGAAAGGTTCAGTAAACACAAAGACATGTCCAGGAGCTTACTAGACAATAACTAGCATTGGGACCTAGACAACCGTACTGGCTCCCATGTGTTCATGAGTGAACGACAGAACCTGTGTGTTTCTCATTACGCTAATCCCCTTACGTACATGATACCAATGATATCTCGAGATTGAGACAATGTGCTCTAGTGTGATCAAACCCTTTGATCATAACACATATAATTCTCGTACCAATATCATTCTCTTTTCTCATTCCGTATTTATATATCACGTTGTGTCTGGCCAGACGATTGGGTGACAATAATAATACTGAGATGGCCTAGAGGATGTATCTCTCCATCGTCTGGAGGAGTAAGTGTACATTATTCTAGTCCACACCCAAAAGCCACCGTTATGGTCCCTAGTTACGGCCGGACGTTAGGTGACAATCAAAGCATGAGTGTCGAATAAGCGGTCACCAGATATTCTCATAGCAAAGGAATCCAGCTAATGAAAACAAAACATATGATCAATTGCTACCTTCATCGTTGACAATTAGTCTCTTAGCAAGATTATACAATGGGTCGGTTCAGTACTATTGTCATTCCGACAATAAACTCCTATAGTTGTGTGACTTATACAAAGTCCATGATCAGGAAAACATGATCATCAAACAACAAGATAGGCTAGTCTTAGAGACAAGACCATGAACACTTTTACTTGTTCGTATCTGTACATCTGTATTGGAGGTTTTCCTTTTGAACACGTTGTACTTGCTATTCATGTGCCCAATACAGTTATAGCATAAAGATATAAACATTAATAATAAACTTGGAGATAAATAATAAGTAAATTATTATTGTATCTAGGGCATATCTCCAACAATAAACCCTACAACCATTAGCTGTGGCGCCTCGATAACAGTGACTGTTGTTGGACACACTGGATCAAGCACGCCAATCTGTTGAGACAAGGTACATCCTCAATTACCAGATCACGCAACACCTCAAGTGGTCTGCTAGTCCACCAGCAAGACACACCAATCGTCCGAAGACTGACCGAGCTGATTCGGAGACTACCCAATCCATGAACACCTTGAAGCTGAAGTGCCTCTAGGACAATACAGCTGGCAAGTAGACACTCCATGCCCATCCTAGAGATAGCAACGTCGTAAAGGACGAGGTATTTCAGACGAGGAAGAAGAATCGTAGGCCCTTCATCGATACAGGAAAAATGGCACCCCGCAAAACTAGCAACCCGAAGCATGCCCACAAAGCGCATCACAGATAATGGCAACTCTCGAAGCGTCTGCCCACCTACGAATCTCAACTCCTCGAGATTATCAAGTGCGGGAGATTGGAACCAACTATCCAAAATGGAGACAAGCTTCCGCTTGTGGTGGAAAACACCTATAGATAAACGCTCCGCAGGACCAGGATGCGACGCGAGGATACTGGAAACAGCGTCGATGCGTCCGCTGTCCTGGTCACAAAGATGATAATCGACACGGAGATTCAAAGGAACGGACGACCAGATGTACCGCCACCGGCGAGAAAGGACGGTCGTCCGCACGGCGAACTTCGTGGGAAGCAGAGAGACAACTATGTGCAACATCTCGTCGGGAACGGAGTTGGTGAAATCGACGCTCGCCGCGAATGACATAGCCGAACACAAAGTATCGTAACTTAGTCTTCAGAAACACAGCCTAAAGACGGCGAAAGCAAGTGAGCGGTAGGAACGTAAGGTGTAGACGGGAGCCTACCGACTCAATACACATATATAAACACAACGTTAACTTCTAAAGGAAAAACAAAGCAAGCGAACTGGATATGCGTTCAGCTTACCAAGCGTCGGAAGGGGTATATTGGTCGACTAAAAAATGGGGAGACAAATAATCCGGCGATGAATAAGCACAACAAATGAACCACCAATACAACAGATGTGGAGCGGCAAAGCGAATAATTTACCGAGAGCATCCGGGGAGAGCGTCACCGAGATTGGCATAACAGAACAGATTACACTCAGGAAAAATACTAAACGCTGATTATGTCGACTCCAGGGAGTCGGCGTGTTCGGACCGTGCATTAAAGACGGAACGTCTGTGTTTCTTGGCTTTTATCTGGATTCATGGGGTTGGGGTGAGGAAGATGAAGCCGGAAGGGATAAGGTGGAAATGATACTACTATTGAGCCGTCTGAAGAACGTGTGTACGAACGCCTGTGTATGTAGCAATAAATCTGGTCTTGGAAATGTTTCGCGAGCTGGCTGACCCTTTCTTTAATGCCGTGCCCTCTGTACTTGACATGTGAAAGACCGTGGTGTCATGATTATTTTGGTTCCTTCCTGAGGCAGAGCGGCGAGGGTCCAATTCACGATCGAATGGAAGAACAGCCTCTAACCTAAGTAGACCGTGACGGTCAAGACACAAACAGTGCAGCGAAACGACCATCCCCGCCACTCTCTCCCCCTTAATGTTCCTATATCGCACCGCCTGCCACTTCTTTGGACTGCCACGAATAACCGAAAATAAAAAATAAAATAAAAATCTCAACCGCAATGATGAAAAAATATATTTTGTTCTAGCGTTTTCATCTTACGCTGACTCCCGGCGCATTAAGACGGGAACCTGGAGTCGGGGGGATCGTCTGGTGCATTAAGACGGGAACCTTGAGTCGGCGGGGTCGTCTGGTGTATTAAGACGAGAACCTGGAGTCGGCGGTAAGACGGGAACCTTGAGTCTCGGCGGGGTCGTGTGGTGCATTAAGACGGAGGAGTCAGCGTGATCAAATGGTGCATTAAGACGGAGAAGCCTAGGCCGACACGCCTCGCTAGACCGATGACCTGACAGTCCCATGAGGGTTTTTTGGGAGACAACGATATTGGCTTCTCCGTCTTAATGCACCATCCGATCACGCCGGTTCCAAGAGCCATAGGGAGTCAACAATGTTGCCTTCTTCGTCTTAAGCAGCACTCCATCATAAGAGGCAGACGAACCCGATGACCTGCAGTCACTAAGCTGAATCATGTACCAAACGATACCGTGCACGCATAATGATAAAGCGTACCGTTTGACACAACATAAATACTTCTAGGTTAGGACTGTAGCGCCACAGCAAAGATTCAATACGAGTAGATAAGAGGAAGGTCGATAATAAATGACAGGCAGGTCGGAAATGAAGTCGGCACCAATGGCGACACGCCAGCTAGGACACAAAAAATCGGGGCCAAAATTAGGGGAAAGGATAAGTTGGCGAGGACGATAAATGGGGGTAGCTGTCCAACTGTTTCCTATCAGTAACATAGTGTGGTTCGTACCATCGCTTACGTCAGCTTAAGCGTGACGACTCAATGGCTAAACGTTCCACACTACGACTCCACAGTGCCGACTCCACCTTGCCGACTCCACATTTCCACAACCTCACACGAAAAAGGACTCATGGCAAGACTGTTTCCACTAGAGAAGCGAGATTCGCAACGGAGGCCGGCCATTGCTGGATTCGTATTGACACGGTAGGTTCAAGGTGATGACTTTATCCTTTCACACTACCTGCCATCTCTTAAAACGATGGGAGACGCCACCGGCTTAAGAACCGGGACGTCAATTAACGACAAAGGCAAAGACTATGAAATGGCCCGTTTAATTACTCGCATCTCTTTAGAGACAGCCAGAAACATATCACCTCAGCAGCAAAGGAGACGTTAGTAGGCGTGGATGGGTCCTCCGTCTTTATGTTCCAGTTACCATAATCAGACGTGGCAGACTATTTTTGACTTCCGTTTTCTTCTCACGCCGACTCTAGGAAGTCGGCGTGATCGGGTTGTGCATTAAGACGGGAACCTGTAGTCGGCGGGGTGCACAGAAAAAACATCGGAGGTTGTTGAGCTCCCTGGAGTCGGCGAGATCAGAAAGAGGCCGCCATGCATACGCCACATACAAACAAAGACCAAGCCGTAACATCACGTTAGAAAATATGGTTCCGAGTGGTTACCGACCTAGCTGTCATTTATTATTGTGTTGCGGCGTACACTGTGCTGGGGGGGAGTGGGTGTATACGTTTAGCCTTGGATCGGATGGGTACTGCAGCTTCGATTTTCCCTACGATCTCTGGAGTCGGCATGAATAGCTTCATGGTGAAAACAATTTGAAATTCTACCGTGAATTTATCCAGGAGCCTCCTCCCTATATAACACTTACCCAAATTTTCCTAGGAAACCCAAAAACACGTCACCACCAAGCCGGCAACACAACATGACATCTTAAAAACACAGTATGTCGCTGGCTTAAGGCGTCAACGTGACTACAGGTTTTCTCAAAGAAACTCTCCAAATATTTGAATCCCGACAGAATTCCCATAAATATATGCACCAATAACCTCCCAGATCCCCTAGCACCATCTCTGCACGAGCATGACATAGACTGATATTTTATTGGTTCTTCCTAAAATTAATGAACATGTCGTTTACTACATGCTGTTACGTTGTTGATTTGTTCAATTAATACAGTAGTTGCTGGATTTTAGAGCTACCTGTTTTGCCTCGGATTACTCTTAAGACGACGTTTCCATTTGCCTCGTGTCGGTACCGTCCAGCTTTACAGATGAGATCGGCGTTTGGAAATCACTGATCGTGCCGACTCCAGGAATTCGGCACGATTGGGCGGTGTGGACGTGCGAGTTAGACCTGCCGGCACTCTAACAGACAGCGATTTAAAGTCAGGAATAAACTATGTTTTCACCAGCGACACATTGTCATAGTACTACTCACAGACGGCTGCACGCCTGCCGGTTTAACAGTGCGTGTACATCCCGGTACAACCAGCCTTGCCACGGGTGTGCTGTTTGGAGGGGGAGGTGCGCTGGTCTGCTTTCCCCGACGACCTACTATCGGCACGGACGAATCCTCATGGGAGTGTCAAGTCGTCGGCCTAGCGAGGCGTGCCGGCCTAGGGGAGCCAACGATATTGCTTCTCCGTCTTAATGCACCGCCGGATCACACTGACTCCAGAAACCCTAAGGGAACCAGCGATGCTGGCTTCTCCGTCTTAATGTACTGTCCGATCAAGCCGACTCCCTGGAGTCGGCGTGATCGCATTTTCCATTTATTCCTCCCCGTTATCAGCTGTTGACGACGTACCAATTCGTTATGAAATATGACAGGTCGCTGGGTTAGTCTATAGCGTTATGATTAATGGAAACATGCCGTCTACCCGTGTTAGTGCCGTTCCAGTTCCTAGATGGAAACCAGCTTGAAACGGTGTTCCATCACGGATTGATTCTCGCCAAAAAAACAGGCCCTCCATCTGACATGCTAGCTCGAAGACACTTTCGTTTAGAAGAGGCGTTATTTTCTTTTGTTTTCGAGCAACTAATTTTCTAGTTTCTCTTACATATTATTTTTGTTTATTCCTTTTTTTTTCAGCTGACCGACTTACTGGTCTGCTGTTCTTCCGGTTATGGTCGGTTAACTTGAGATTAGGTTGTGCTTTCTTGCCGTATATACTTGTTTGTTGTTCGTTTCACCTAGGTAAGGCTGTCCCGATATATTTTATCTCCTGCAATGACACGGTGGTAGATGACAAGCTTTTCCATAAACCATTTTATAAGGGGACATGCCCATGGGATTTTTATAAGCAGTTCTATAAGCCCATAAAGCTCATGTACTGATGCGCCGACAAGGCAAACGGGTGAAAACCCAACGAACAGACACGATGAAAGCAAGATCAAACAAAGAAACTCTGAGTGCACGACATCATTTAGTCTATGTGCCGGCTTAATGACTGGAGGTACATACCCTGTGTTTGTAATGGGTCTTTGTTTGAATGTACCATATGCATGCCGGGACGACGAATCTTTTAAGTACGTGTGTCGCATTGTTTCCTAGGGTATTGATCCGTCTGTCCGTCTTCTCCACGGTTTTACGCGTTTAGCTTTTCATTTCCACGCGTGCTGGCTTCTCCGTCTTAATGCACCATCCGATCATGTCGACTCCAGCAGCCCTCGGGTACCAACGATATTGGCTTCTCCGTCTTAATGCACCGTCGGTCTTAAGCCGGAGGGTTCTCCGACCTAGAAACAATCAAAAGCAGCAACGAAAAAAACATGTACGGAGTAAGAAAAACGGGGAAAATAACCAATGACTAACACGAAATAAAAAGCAGCTACCAATACGAATGGAAACCCGCACATATAGAAATAAAATAGCACAACAAACCAAGAAAGGGAACAAAATAATACGAAACAACAGGAAAATGATCCGGCCTCAAAATAACGGGAACGAAGGAACCAAAAAGGAAACCAAAACGGTAAAACTCACCGCAAACACACTGCTAATAATCCATGATCAATCATTTTGTATAGACCACACTACGCTTAGATATTTATTCCTATGATCTCTTTGGTCCGAATGTTACAAAAAAGCAAGCCTTTCCAACCATTAAAGTCATATGTAAAATAAGCCCAAGTCTTTCTTGTCTTTACAACCACAGCACCAACACGGCAGTCGCCGACTCACTAACAGGCGACCACGTACGGACAACATCCGACCCGGAAAAAAAACGCGAACACACGAGTGCAGCGGCAAGACAACAAATACCAAAACAACACGGCGACAAGTGTCGCAAATTAAACAAACTCATGTAAACACGATAGAAGCAAACAATAACATAAAGTGTACTAACAAAACTCACCACAGAAAACTGGACAGCAGCAGGAAGAACCGGCGACTGAGACGAACCAGAGTAAGACGGCGACCAACGAAAACACACGATCGAAGTAAGATCCTGGCAAACCAATGATGCTAACGCAAACATAAAAAAGCAGACACCGTCAAACAATGGAAAGGCCATCACATGAAAACCCAACGGGGAGCCGGCAGCACCCAACGAGTAGGATAACTTACCACAAAAAAGACAGAAACCGAAAGCCAAACAGGAAACAAAAAACATCCATGTCTATAAGATAATCCCGAGCAAAACAACAAACTGCACCGGAAAAAGGCAAAACATGTCAGAAGACAAGCATGAAAAGCACAAAAGGAACCGACCAGTGAGAATATAAAACGAAGATAGGAAGAGAACAATCTGCAAAAACCAAAATAAATCGTTTGGAAACAATGAACAAACATGATGGATATCTGAAACACAAAGCGGGCAACCAACGAATCAATCATACCATTAAATTCGCCACATAAACAATACCGTTCGTCACGTTTAAACAACAGCCGGAGCCGGCGAAGAGCCAGCAAGACCCGGCAGATTCTACACCGCAACCCGCAGCAGTAAACCGCCGACCTGCAAAAAAACAGAGTAACAAACAGCAAAGCGATGTAAGAAACCCATAAAACAAAGAAGGAACAAACCGAAAAAGCAACAAATACGAAAGAAAAAGAATCCATCGCATGGTCAGCAACATAAACAAAGAATGGACAGCAGAAAGTAAACACGGTAACAAAGAAAGACAAACAACAACTCAACCCACACAGAATAAGCTGCTTGGAAAAACCCAATGAACAAACACGGTCAAAACAACATCCTGGCAAACCGATGGTGTGAAGGCAAGCGTAAAGAAACAGATACCGTGAAACAAAAGAAGTACCAACACACGAAAATCCAACGGGGAGCCGGCAGCAAACACCAACTAGAAAACTCAGCACAGAAATGACGGAATAATCCCGAGTAAACAACGACCAGAAGGGAAAAAAAGGCAAAAGAGGTCACAAAACAAATATGAAGAGCACAAGAAACCAATCAGCAAGAACATTAAACGAAAATAGCAAGTGGCCGATCCAAAATAAAAATAAAAATCGTGTGGAAACATCCAGCAAACAGAGATGGAAATATGAAAACACGAACCGGGCAACCAATGATTAAAACCTACCATTAAATTAGCCACACAAACACACGACGCAGACAAAAAAAAACGCAGATCGACCATAAGAACAGTACGACAGAAAACACAATGAAAACAGAGCTTACCTCAACCGGACGAACGTGAAACCAGTTAGCCGACGACCTATGACAAAACAAAGTAACAAACAGAAAAGAAATGTTAGAAACCTAAAGTAAACACGGTAACAAAGAAAGACAAACAACTCAACCCACATAGAATAAGCTGCTTGGAAAAGCCCAACGAACAAACACGATCAAAACAACATCCTGGCAGACCGATGGTGTGAACGCAAGCGTAAAGAAACAGATACCGTGAAACAAAAGAAGTACCATCACACGAAAGTCCAACGGGGAGCCGGCAGCAAACACCAACCAGAAAACTCAGCACAGAAATGATGGAATAATCCCGAGTAAACAACGACCTGCAAGGAAAAAAGGCAAAAGAGGTCACAAAACAAATATGAAGAGCACAAGAAACCAATCAGCAAGAACATAAAACGAAAATAGCAAGTGCCGATCCGAAAATAAAAATCAATATCGTGTGGAAACATCCAACAAACAGAGATGGAAATACGAAAAAACGAACCGGGCAACCAATGATTAAAACCTTCCATTAAATTAGCCACAGAAACACACGACGGTACCACGCAACAAACAAACAAACAACAAAACGCAGATCGACCATAAGAACAGTACGACAGAAAACACAATGAAAACAGAGCTTACCTCAACCGGACGAACGTGAAACCAGTTAGCCGATGACCAAAGACAAAACAAAGCAACAAACAGAAAAGAAATGTTAGAAACCCAGGAAAAAAAGAAGAACAAACCGCATAAGCAACAAACAACCAACGAACACGAATCAAGCACACGGTCAACGACATGAACAAAGAACGATCAAAAACAGAGAGAGCAAGACACGGTAAGAAAACCAACCTCATCTCAACGGGAACAAACGTGATCGGAAGAACGGCAAACAGACTCCATGGAAACACGGCAAAGCTTGAGAAAAGCACGGCGGAGCAAGAACAACGAGGAAGAAGAAGAAAAGGGGAGAAATGAGAGCTGCAGTAACCATCCGATCCAGAACGCAGCCTATATACCCCGTCCCCCCAGCACAGTGTGCACGGCAACCCCATTAGGTCAGTTACGTCTGAATGAACCAATGGCGAGCCGCCAGCGACACGCAAAATCGGGCCCGAATTCGTTCTGACCACCAGCATAGTGCAGCGTACCCGCCGACGAATGGAGAGAGGCCAGCTCGGACGGAGAAATCGGGCCCGAATTCTCCCTGACATCACGAACAGTGCAACGTACCCGACGATCGTGCGAAATACCCAGCATGCCCCGACATACTGTAGAAAATACGCAGCGGCGACACAAGCAAGGGAAACATCGGCGACGCAACGTCCCGAGCAACCGACCAGTGGGCCTCGGAGAGGAAAGGGCCCGTCGTCAGCGAGAGAGAGAGAGAGGGAATGAACCACGTACGAAAAAAACTCTCCCAGAGGGGCACGCAATGCATTGGCTAAAACCTAATACGGTAAATGAACAAAATCGACCAATGGTACGAACGCGTTGCGAATCTGCACCCCTCTGGCACGTCCGCCACACCGATTAAACGCGCAGCGTGAGGCCGACGGGTGGGCCCTCGGGCTACAGGGGTGATCCACGTAGGACATCAGCGAGAGTGGGTGCACGAAGGTTGGTACGGTTAGCGACTTTGCGAATCCCTGTTCATGTCGACTCCAGGAGCCGGCGGTGATCGGACGGTGCGGAGGCACGAAGCGGGGAGGATCGGACGGCCAGAAAGCCCAAATCGCTTGAGAGCCTCCAATGGGTCTCACCGTTTATATCTTTAGATAAGCGTGTTTGCACGTCGAAATCATCCATGGAGCAATTCCTTATGGGCGGGCTTGACGACGAACCTGTCATTCGCTGGCCGAAGAAACGAAAAGAAAGGAGGCGGGGATGGAAATGGAATGACCAACTTGTTGAAGGGGCGTCAGATCAATCGGTTAGGCTAACCCTATGGATCTATTCCGATCACTTAAGCAAGGGCATCATTTAAGTTTTTTAATTGTAATATATTAATCAGGAAACGATGTTGTAATTACAATCATTCAAAGCCAATTTCGACCCGCATTGGTCGGAACCGAACCTTGCAAAACGCACGACATTACATAAGTATAAATCAGTATGAAAATATAAGACGCATAATTAAGCTTGCAATCAAAGTCCTAAATTTTAACAAAAGATATGTGTAAAAATACATGGAGTGAGATGTACAAATATTAGTATGGAAGATTAGTCTGCGCTGCGTACCCCGTGAAGTCTATGCATGACCAGATCACAACACATTGCGGCGCAAAGTGTGCGTGCAATAGAGGGGATGGATGGTCATGACCCATGATATGACGGTGATGAATGACCACTTATTTTGCGTTTATACCTATGGAGAAGCCGACTTATAGATTCTGGTGGGGAGAAACTCCAACGGTGAGAAGCTACTAGAAATTGTTTCCCACCTTCTTTCGGTCTTCTGAAATTTGAGGTTATTTGTTTTGCTGAGTTGTGCAAAGCCTATACTGCCGCTGAATTGATATGGCCCTAGCAAATACACAAGTCTAACACAACCACATTCTCACAGCTTAATACTTGATTTCACTTCATACATGACCGACATGCCGAAAGTCCATACGTTAATTGCAGGACAGTTGAATTACTAATCAATGGAGGAGATTAGATGCAGAATTAAAGAGGCACCTAATTTCAACAAAGTGAGTATACAACACAAACAAATAACACACACTGAACGCTGATAAGAGAAACTACCACCTGTTAGGAATTAAGAGTTTATTTCTCGTCCCGTTTTCTCCGTTCACTGAACCTTGTGAACTTAAAAGGAAACAAAGAACTTTTGAAGGCTCTAACAATGATTCACTCTAGAGAAGAGTAGAAGCAAAAGGAATAAATATTGGTGTCTAGAATGCATTGAGAATTCTTATACAGGGACTGAAGAAGCTCCTACACAGAGAAGCTTAGTTATAGCTACTTACCACCTACAGTTACACATTCAGAATCTCGGCGAATGCATGAAGTCTTGCAAATGATGGGGATGAATGATCATACGTGGAGTTAAATCAACAGGCGATAAGACGTCTCGCGCATGGTCGATCCTAGCCATCATTAACGAAGACCTACATATATAGCAGCTGGCTAATCTGCAGGGTTGGTAAGTCCATGCCTCCATGGGAGCTACCGAGCTAGCAAGCGCAAGTGGAAACTCTTTACAGACCTAGCTACAGTAATTCTTCCAGGAATTATTGCATCGATCCGTCGGCTCAAGTTCTAGCTAGATCCCTAGCTAACGATCTGTGTGTGGTGTGTGCATGGAGGCATGTTTATCAAGTGGGAGAGCTTGATCGATTGAGCTAGGCTGGCTGAGTGAGACATGATGCGCGCAAAGTGAGAAGTTCGCATGGTGCCCGGCCGATAGGATGGCCCTAGCCAGCCTCATCGATCCATGGTACTAACAGAAGAAAGTTCTCATCTGCAACTAGATCAAGGTTTTGATTCCCGCCAACTTGAAACAGTGGGAGCTTGCTGTCTGAAATCTCAAAGACACGGCAAGAGGGACTATGAATCTGGCTACAAAAACAGTGCTTGAGTAATGAACGAGCTACCGAAGGAAAGGCACTTCACAAACAAAAGCTGACTTTATGAGCTATTCCAATTCCTCATACTTCATCCTGATTTTGGCAATTGGAATTAGGGGGACCCTGTGAACTATCCAGCACGATCTGAATGAACGAATGAGGCATAGGCCTAAGCACTAGCTAGGGGTGACGCACTGGGTTGTGGTTCTAGCTGATGGCTTGGTATTCTTGGAACTAGATTCATATATGGTCGGATATGGGGCACATTTCAAACCCTAGCTCTAGCTGGGCTAAGCTAGTCTGATTGCATTGCAAGCAGAGTGACATTTATTCCGGTTCCGATCCTCTTGATGTGCCATGTATATCTGCATGACTTGTGTGGTGCGGAGAAACAGGTGGTTATTGATCTCACAGAACGTATATCTGATGTATCCATTAGTATTACTTCCGAAACGGATATCCGATGTAAAATCTAGAGTGATCTGTCTATTACAGCCAAGCTATACTACCGAGTGCAGTAGTACCATGTAACCCTGTCTTTTCCGAAAGCTTTAATTTCTCGTTAGTGCTCCAGTTCAGAGGATTTGATTCGAGCGAGATTTGCTATTCCTCCTTTGATGGAGAGCGCTCGCGTTCATTGGTACAGACGTACAACAGCAAGTGCAACTTTTCGCCAGCTATCATTGTACCCCAGTGTCTTGTCAAAAAATGGCCATCAAATTGTTGCCACTAGCTTCCTCTCTTATTTCACTGAATCATTCAGTACTGTGACGCTTACGGCCATCAATTAACCGGTCCGGTGTCAAAAGTCAAAACTAAGTTCGACGATGATTCGAAAGTCATTCGGCCATCGCATCACTATCATGATACCATCGGTTGCAGCATGCGCCCCTGCTAGAATCAATAATTCGGCTATATATCCAGGAGACTGTTATGCTCGCAGTAAGTAAGTGGCCAGGGTTTAAAGAATCCAGGAGATCTTAGCGATGGCGACCCGTGTTTCATGTGCTTGCTTGTTGCCATCTGGTTGGACGCGATAATTATATCCACTGAGATGGTTTGGAACTCTACCACATATAGCAACCGCTGGATCGATACATGAACCTGATCATCTGAACAGTGCATAGGTCAAAGTTTTCGCTCCTTCTATGATGTGATTTCCTGACCCGTACGGGTACCAAACGCTAAACCGGAGCTACACTATAAACGTAAACATCGTAAGACAACAAATTATTGCTGTGCCACTGTAATGTGCGGTCATTGCTGTTTAATTTGCAGCTATCAACTTTGTACGGGAAATAGTATGCACAATCATCAGACAATACATGCTCCTTCAGGGTATATGCAGCTCTTAGTGTTTCTAACATATGTACTGCTTTGTGGTGGTTAAAATCACAACGCGTCACACCGTTGTTTTTCGAGTTCTTGTAAATTTGATGTTGTAAATTTTGATAATTTTTTCCATAACTTAGTCAAACTTCATAATTCATAAGAATTTTCCATAACATGCGGAGTAATATGAAACGGAGGGAGTATATTGGTGTCAAACCGATTACTGACATGAGCAATTCATGAAGTTTAGCCTCGTGCAAATATCTGGAAGAATGATAAGAGCGATGACCAACCAATTCATTTGATGGATCATGGATCGCGTGGCCTGGAAGTGCTGGCGGCTGGCCATTGGCAGAGGCTGGGCCATGCATGCCACAGGGCTCTCAAGTTGGCTAGTAGCAACGCCTCATCCGTCGACAGATAAAGGGAAACGAACAGCTAGATAGCGCAGGTTATCTGACATGTGTTGCTCTCGACGATTTCTGGTCGAATCGGGTTCCTGCAGCATATAATTGGAGGAAACCGAGGCATGAGAACATCGTGGTGAAACTAAAAATGCGGTTCTTGCCAGGGCGGCATTGCCCCGCACCTGTTTGTGCTCACATGTCTCTCAGTCTCTGTCTCTAATCAGCAACCGGGGAGGGGAAGAAGATATAGACCAACTGGCAATCGCGGTGCTAAGCACGTGCGAAAATAGTTTGATTCCTGGGGCTCCTCAGTTTATCCCAAGGGCCGAGTCTAATCAGAATTATTTAGAGTCTGTCTAATCGCCGGAATGGATGGTGGGCGAAGCTGGGCTGAAGCGCAGCGGGTGAGGCAGCAAGCAGTCAGTGGTCTCGGCTATCTCATCGCTCATCGACCTGGCTTAGATCGCACCATGGATCATGGATAGGTAGTGATATTGCAAGTTTAGCAACCATTTTTGTACATAAAAGTATGAAAGAGAATATTCAAAAAAATTATACATTATTGGATATGGCAACTGTATTTTTTTGCTATCCATTTGTGCCCTATTCCTCATTTTTATATCTACATAATAATTAATCTCAGCAATCAGCAGCTCATTTAAAGATTTTTGTGTTGCAATGGAATTATAAATGTTATTTTTCAGACGACATGCAATAAATTGATTACCGATTAAAATATTGAAACAACTTTCCATCCAAGTCAATTATAATACGTTAGACTAAACTATGTGTTGTGCAAGTCGGTGTAATTATTGTTATAAAACACAAAAATTATGTGTCATTGAGAGAATAGAACACCTAGTGAACAAGTATGCTGTAAGTAAAGATTTTGCTTAAGACTCAGCCTGGTCCGCTCCTCGCGTCGCTCCTCCAGGCGACCGGGGGCGGAACCCTAGCCCGCGCCGCCGCCGACTCCTCCCCCACCCTCCTCTCCCCTCGTCGCCCCTCGAGGCTGCCGGCGGGCAAAGGCCGCCCGGCGCCCGTGACGGGGGCGGCGGGGATTCGCCCCTCGCAGCTCCTCTCGGTGGAATGGAGGATGACCACCGCCGGAGCTCGCCGCTGCCACCCGCCCTCGCCTCCTCGGCAGCTGCCTCCGCCCTTCGCTCCCCCGTTCGTGTCTCGTCCGCCGCCTTGCCGCTGCGGCTCCTCCAGGGCAGCCCCCGCCGACGCGGGCTTCTCCGGGCCCGATGGGCTGCGGATGGGCCTGGCGGGTCCCCTGGGGAGCGGATTTTCCCCGTCGTCCTCATGGCTGCGGTCTTCGACGACAGTGCTGGGGCGTACCCCGGTAGCAGTGCTCTGCCGGAGCTGGTGGCAAGGCTCCCTCTAGGGACACGGCGATGCCAACGATCCCTCCATGGCCTGATGTTCTCTGAGCACTAGCTTCAGAAAATCATCTCGATGTATTTTCCTTTCTAGTTTCTGGGGCGATGCTTAATCGTTCCTGCTTTAGCTTTCTGAGTTCAGCGCGCTGCTGCTTACTCCGAGTACTGTAAACCCTGGATGTTGTAAGCTTCGTTTCTATGAAATGGATCTGGGGCGAGGCCCTTTGTTTCTAAAAAATAGAACACCTAGACTGAGGTGTGTGGGATAACAGGAGAAGAATAAAAATATAACAAAATAGCACTACTTATGTTTCGAATAGACACCATTCTATAAAAGGTGGCATGCCTGCGACGCTTTTCGCAAAGCTGATGCACGCATTGCCCGGAGCTGTTGATCGATATGTGACTGTCAATGTCTAGTGCTTAGCTCGCACAGGTTAACGGTGCTGGGGCCTTCCCTCCGATCAAGATGCAATGGTGCATTCCTTCCTTCCGATCAAGATGCGTTCGCAAAAAAAAGATGCTTCCGTTCTGGTAGAAAAGAAAAGGGCATTTTAGGTCTAATTTACAGTTATTCAATGGGCCAATCTGAAAATAGACGTCATTCTGAATGGACCATTTTGGAACTGGATGGGCCGGAGAATTCGCATTTGGACCACTGATGGGCCGGAACCTGAAATCCTATTAGCCTGAGACTACACACTCAAAACCAGTTTGGAGCTGGATGGGCCGGAGAATTCGCATTAGGAACTCTGATGGGCCGAGCTGAATGCGGATTAGCCTGACATGCACATTGAAAACCAATTGAGCAGTTCCGTGTGTTGAGTCCGGTCTTCAGAACGCGCACTTCAGTCGACCTTTCAGTGGGAAAAAAAAAACGTTTTTTTTCGATCTGATTACCTTTTTAGTAGACCTTGCAAATTCCAATAGCACCCAAAAACGAAAGCAATTCCAGATTAAATAATGAACTGGTTCAACAAAGGCTGAGATCCAGTGGATTTCTCTTCAGCAGCAAATGGGTTCCAATTGTTTAATTTCAATCACATGCCAAATGGGGTTATCGTCAGTTCAGAGTGCTCATCGAGCAGCTGGATTCGAAGACAAAGCATATGCATATAAAGGAGAATCAATGAATTGAATTATTTGGAAACATAGGTCTCTCTTTTACAGGCAAAAGAGAGATTAATAGGAACACACCACGACTGCGTCACTACTACCAGAGTCTAACCAATCACTAAATCTGAACGAAAGAACCAGACGCGACTCGCTGCAATCCAAATTGCAGGACTCCATCTCTGAACCTAAACACCCATATCCTTCTACTGCCTAACCAGGCCTCAGTGAGCGAGGAAGGCGAGGAGAGACACGACGACGGCCACGGCCCATGCGCCGGGGGCGATGGCGCCCGCCGCGCCGACCTGCGCCGGGGCCGGCGCCGGAGCGAGCGACGGCGCGAGGCTGCCCAGCGCGAACACCTCCTCCACCATCCTCCCTGAAGCCATCGCCGACGCGACGACCGCGAGGAACACCACCGCGAGGAGAGCGACGGACCTGGTAGCGGCCATGGAGACGATCAAGAAGCCGATCGAGGCTGTGGGTGTGTGTGGATCTGGCTGGTCGCAGAGAAAGAGAAGCGAGCAAGAAGCCAATCGAGGCTGTGCTGCGCGGCTGCTTCTCGTTGGCTTCCCAAACTCTGCGCTGGGGAATGTGTGTGTGTGTTGCGGTGATGGGAACGAGCGGTGGTGGCCGGGGAATTTATAGCGGCGAGGCGACGAGGAGAGGAAATGTAGCCGTTGTGGATGATCGTTGCAGGAAGGGAGACGAAGACCTTCGGATCCGGCTGGCGGGGGCGGGTGGGGCCAGGTAACGGGTGTGTGTGCCGCACTCTCGTCGTCGTCTTCCGGTGGAGTATAGCCGTTAAAAGTTAAAGATGGTGGTCAGGAGTTAGCCGTTGAGCTGGAAAACCGGTCATGCGTGCCGGCGGAGGGAATCCTATGCTACAGACGGCGCGGCACGGGCATCATGAGGAGCTGTGGCGGCGTGTGGGTTTTGCTCGAGTGTGCTCCACGGTTCATCGAGAGTTTGGGTTTGATTTTCAAACGCGGTTCCCTCCCTTCTCTTCAGCTGTTGTGCAGTCATCATGTACTAGTTCAGTGTGGGCTTGGTTTTCAAACGTGGTTGCGTTGCGGCTGTACAGCCATGGTGGCACGTTGTATCGACGCTTTGGTTAGAATGTTTTGCAAAACCCAAATATTTGAATGTCATGTGTGTTAAATAACTGAGAATGTCATAGTAAAAAAAAAAGTCTGCTGCGTGCACACGAAAAAGTTCGTTGAAATGAGGCCTACGTTTTTTTCGGTTGTATGTACCACACGAGCTTCATAGGAAATTTTTTTTTGTAAGGAATAGAATTCCCCAAATTCACATTAAATTGTTCGAACCAAATGAACGCTACATTCTTTGGTGGGAAAAGGTGGGTATATTTAGTGCAAATGTAAACCTGGATACTACTATTAACTTTTTTGTACTATGGATCCAAATCTAAGAACGGGGCCATATTTACGGATGTAAACGGCTAAACCGCTGGACAAAACGGAGGAGCCGCTTCCGCCGCATACGTGATTAGCAGGTTTTGTGGCAGCCGCGAATTATTTATGGAGGTTTCGTGGGAATTGGCGGCGCCGCGAGGACCGCTTCGTGCTATTACTGCTTTACGCTCTGCTCTGTTTCGTGCTCTGCTTCACGCTCTGCTCTACTACATTAGAAAAATTTCGCACCGAAACTGGGACTTGACACTAAATATCAATAGGAACAAAACTACAGGAAATTTTCACAGCATCGGCACAGAACTGGGCATACAGACTGTTAAGATAGTATGGCCGAAATTTTCCCAATAAATCACAAGAATTTTTCGGAGAAGAAGTACAACACTGGAGTCTCAAGATCTAGAGACAAGAGTACATCTTATATGCCCAAATAACAGGTACAAGCACGCCTACTTGACAAAGTTCAGACAAAGTTTGACAAATTTCACACCGAAACTGGGACTTGACACTCAATATCAACAGGAACAAACTACAGGAAATTTTCACAGCGGAAGTACAACACGGGTCTCAAGATCTGTAGACAAGAGTACATCTTATATGCCCAAATAACAGGTACAAGCACGCCTACACCCAAATAACAGGTGCTTCGGGTCTGATCATGCTGACAAGTTCATGGCTTCCATTGCTGATTAAATGCTTTACTGGACATCTTAAAGTACTTGAGAGAATAAATACCAAGAAAATGCAGCATCTGGAAAAGGAAAGAAAAATTACGATGAATTGCAAGTTACAGAACAACAACTTGATTTTATGAAGAGAATACAAATATATAGCACAACAAAAAAGACGGAGACAGAGGAACTCACTTCAGAGATCATTGTCATCCACAAGATTGGCAAGTGAATCGTAATGCTTCAGCCAGTCCTGAAGGCAGATTAAGGCTTCAACGGTTTTGCTATCCAACCTACTTCTGTAATCACTAATAACCCGTGATCCGGTGCTAAACGCTGACTCCGATGGTACAACAGAGGCTAATACGGCAAGGATATAACGAGCTATTCGAGAAAGTACAGGGTACTTTGAAGAATGGATGCTCCACCATTTTTTTTTTTGAAAAGGGTAGTCCCGGCCTCTGCATCGTGATGATGCATACAGCCTTTATATTAATAATAAACGTTTAAAGAGTTAAAAAGTGAAAATTACAACTCAAATGACAGCCAACATGGCAGAATGAACCAGCCAACAAAACACCGACAAAATAGTGCTTCTAAACATGTTGAAGACGTCTAGAATGCTGCCAGCCACACCGGTAAATAGCTCGAACAACCGCCATCAACCGAGTACAGCCCTGGTCCATAAGCTCCGGCTGATCGGTCGGGAGAAGGAAGGACCACATATGGATCCAATAAGTAGCACGGTGAACAACCTGCAAAAAATGAGCCTTTCCAATCTTGTTAAAAACAACATCATTCCGGCAATTCCAAATTGCCTAGACAAAAGCACACACGCCAATGCGAATACGAGCTTTAGTTCTCTTATCAATCCCAACAAGCCAATTACCAAACATGTTAGCAATACTAGTTGGTGGTGAGATATTAAAAGTGAAGTGGATCAATCGCCAAATGTCCTGAACAAAGGGACAAGCAATAAACAAGTGTTCAATAGTTTCATCGGACTGACAAAAAACACAGCGTTTGTCACCAGTCCAATTTCTTTTAGCCAAATTATCTTTGGTAAGAATAACTTTTCTATTTAAGAACCACATAAAAATCTTAATCTTCAAGGGTACTTTTAACTTCCAAAGGTATTTTTTAAGGAAAGGTGTATGACCATGCATACAATCAGCATACATTGACTTGACAGTAAAGTTGCCTGACATGGTCAACTTCCATCGGAAAACATCCTGTTCGTTTGTTAAACTAACCCCATTAGCTGCTGAACTAATTGCAACCAATTTGTCCAATTAGCTCCTGTCAAATATCTCCTAAATTCAATATTTAGAGGTGGAGCATTAGAAATAACCGCAGCCACCAAAACATTTTTTTGGCGTGCGATATTATATAAGGATGGGTATTGCACCGACAATGGTGTATCCCCTAACCAGGTATCCTCCCAAAAACGAGTTCCCTGTCCATTACCTACTACAAACGAACCACGGGCAAAAAACTCATCCTTCACTGTCATGATTCCTTTCCAAAAAGGAGAGTCTGTGGGCTTGACACTGATTTGAGAAAGAGTTTTATCACCTAGATACTTATTAGTAAGTAGCTCTTGCCAAACACCCTCCTCATTAAGAATTTTAAAAAGCCATTTGCTTAATAGACATTTGTTCTTGATGTCAAGCAGTTCAATACCAAGACCTCCCTGATCCTTAGGTCGACAAATAATGTTCCATTTAGTAAGACGATATTTCTTTTTATGCTGATCACTTTGCCAAAAGAAGCGAGAGCGATAAAAATCTAATCTTTTTCTTACCCCCTTTGGAATTTCAAAAAAGGATAAAAGGAACATAGGTAAACTCGTCAGAACTGAGTTTATTAAGACCAGTCGATCTCCATAAGAGAGCAATTTCCCAGCCCATACGCCTAATTTTTTTCAAACCGATCTTCAATAGCTTTCCATTCTTTATTTAACAACTTTCGATAGTGAATGGGAATACCCAAGTATTTAAAAGGGAGCGCACCTACCTCACATCCAAAAATGTGGCGGTAGTCATCTTGTCTATCTTTGGCCTTACCGAAACAAAAAAAATCCGCTCTTATAAAAATTAATTTTCAGCCCTGAGAGTTGTTCGAAAAAGGCAAGGATCAATTTCATATTGACTGCCTTTTCGAGGTCATCCTCAAGGAAAAGGATCATGTCATCCGCGTATTGTAGAATGGACACTCAGCCGTCCAAAATGTGGAATGAGGCCACCTACTTGGCCATCTTCTTTAGCCCTTGCAATAAGAACTGCCAACATATCCGCCACCAGATTGAAGAGGATCGGTGACAACGGATCACCTTGACGCAACCCTTTTAATGTTTGGAAGTAATGACCAATGTCATCATTTACCCGAATACCTACACTCCCCCCTTGGACAAATCTCGCTACCCATTCACACCATTTCTAATTGAAACCTTTCATGCGAAGAAGTTGTTGCAAAAAGGACCAATTGACCTTGTGATGTGGGCCTACCCTCCGGAGACCCCACTGTGAAGATACCTGGTGCACGTATAAGTCAAGGACCCGATGAAGGCCCACCAAAGGACCAAGATCGAAGCCCACAGAAGGAGAAGTACGCTCCAAGTCAAGGCATAGTTTAGGTCGGTTCGTGATTACCATACCTGTAAACCTGGTCGGGCACGGACACCTGAGACCCAGCCTCCTATATAAAGGCTGGGAGGGCCGCCGATCCAGGACACGCAACACCTTAGCCATTAAACCCTAGCGAGATTGACATCTCGCCGGGAACCTTGTAGCTCCATTGTTCATATCCATCAATAAACAGACAAGCAGGACGTAGGGGTGTTACCTCCGCACGAGGGCCCTGAACCTGGGTAAACCTTGCTTGTCAGTCGTAGGAACTACTAGCTCCACCAAATCTCTCTCCCGAAACAACCCTAGGTGCCTAACCATGGGATTTGCCGAGGCCGACCCTCGACAATTGGCGCCGTCTGTGGGAACAAGTGGCGCTGGATCCACGGTTTCTCCGGCTCCATCTGCATCAGCAACTGGCGGCCGCCGGTGACCATCACGGGAGCGATCCACTTCGGCTCCTTCGACTTCAACCCGAACTCGCCGGTTCTGCAACCGGTGGACTCGAATCCGCAATCAGGTGAAAACATGAATCTCAGTCCTTCAGATCTTAATGCTAACCAATCTGGGATGTTTTGCTCGACGGGATCGCCTCAACCTGCGGCACCCGCATCTCCATCAACTGGGTCTGCACCAATGGCGATATCGTCACCCGCAAGATCATCATCCGCACTTTCGTCCACACCCGCATCTTCGACGACTGAGCGTCTCACGCTCGCCCTACTCGCGGGTGACAGATCTGCATCGGCGGAACTTCCAGGTGTGTCGACAACACGCCTTGACTCCTCAGACGACGCTGAGATGGACGTCGAGTCCGCCCGCACCGACAACAACAGCGATCACTCCATGATCGATTACTACTTCAACCCCGCCGCCACCTTCATCGGCGACAACGACGGCGGCGAAAAAAGCAAAATTTCACGCGACGATCCGCTCCAGGTCTGCATGGTGCTCCTATCAAGCAATGATGGCAGAGCACCCGAAACTTCGGCGAGTGGCGAAGCTCGTCCCGACACGAGAAACTATCCGATGACGGTCACCATGCCAGACGGCAGCACGATCGACATCACAAAGGGCAAGCGATCAAGGCAATCAAAGCTATACATGACTGTACGATGATGCCAGATAACCCAACACCCGAAGAACTCACGGCGCACAAGTACATCTTCTGGCAGGAGACATTGAGGCTGAAAAGCCTGAGAGCAGCTCTCGACGAACGCAGGAAGGCGGCTAGCGCGTCGAGTGCACGGCGAGCTGCGTTGTCAAACGCCCATTCAACAGGGAGAACAGAGCACCACTCGCGGTCTAGGCTGACGCGCCTGACAGAAGCTGACAGAGCAGCACTGACCAAGAACATGGACGTATCGTTCATGACGCATGACGAAAACGGAATCCCCTTCCCCAAAACAGCTCAGGGAGCTCTCACATCGGTAGCCGCGTACTTGAAGGCAACACAACCGTCGGAGGACGACCCTAACGCGGCACTACACCGACAACAAATCAGATCGCTCAACCTGGCGGGTGGAGCCCTTCTCGCAGTCGACGGAAGCAGATCCCGCGAGCGCTTGATGACCATCCACAAAGACCGAGACCGGTCAGGGCGCGATCGGCATGGCACTCGACAGTACGATTCAAGCGGTGACCTTCGCAACACACAACGTCAAGCCAGCAAAAGCAGGAACAGGCGTCCACGCGATCCCCAAGCAGCGACTCATACTCCGACGAGGAGTGGGAGCCCGTCGGGTCACTTTGCTTCACCCGACGAATCCGCGAGTCCAAGATGCCCAAAAGATTCAAGCTGACATCTGAAACACCCAAGTTCGACGGCAGCCAGGAGCCATCATCCTGGCTGGAGGATTACAAAACGGCAGTCTCCTGTCAGCGAGGCTCCACGACAACGGCAATGCAGTACATCCAGCTCATGCTATCAGGGACTGCGCGAGACTGGCTGAAAAGCTTACCCGAAGGCTCGTACGACTCCTGGGAAAGATTCCAAGAGGACTTCATCAAAAATTTCCTCGCAACATGTGACCGCCCGCGACGTTCACAGAGCTGCAAGCCTGCAAACAGCGATCAGACGAGTCGCTACGAGATTACATCAGACGATGGACAACCATGCGAAACTCCGTGGGTGTAGTATCGGAGGACAGAGCAATCGACGCGTTCACTCGCGGAGTCGCCAGGCGCGACCTACGGGAGCATTAGGGCGCGAGAAACCAAAATCCATCGCGCAGCTCATGAAGATAGCCAATGAATGGGCGGACGGAGAAGACCTAGTGCGAGAACACCACGAGTCACGCGTGGCAACGGCGACCACGGCAGCTGGAACCGAAGAGATGGCCGCGACAGAAGGCGCAAACGCAAATCTCACCACTACGTGACCAAGACGGAGTCGATCTTGTGGCGGCTGGCTATGCTGACACCCGCGATTGCGACGGGGGCAGCCGCAGCTCAGGTCGTCAGGACGATCGCGGCAGAGGCCACCAGGATGATCGCCGCGACTTTGGACAGCGCAGAGAAGGATATCGCAAACAGGAGTGGCGCAAGCGCCGCGATGACTCACCCGAAGGTTCGGGTGACCAAGATTTGGAGGAGGAGTGCAGATTTCACATGTTCAAAGGCCAAGATGGTAAGCTCCACTCCAGCCACCTCGTCAAAGACTGCAGAAAATTCACAAGGATGACAAACGCGTACATAAAACGCTTGCAACTGAGTAAGGGGATAGCCGCAAACGGAGGAGCTCAACAGCAACCACTGCCTGTGCCCCCCAGCCCGCTCCACCAGCAGGTCCAACCATGGCGGGTGCGATACATCACCAAGCACGCTTAGAAGCTCCGGCGAGCCCAGAAGATCGCTACCCCCAGCCTCACGGCCAGATGCACATGATACAGAAGGGACGTCCGTCCAACAGAGAGCAAAAGCTGATCACGCGCCAAGTAAACATGGCCGTCATGGCACCCCCGGCCGTACCCGAATATCTCAAAGGGTCAGAAACCAGCATCACGTTTTCCCGTGCAGATCATCCTCCAGCGGTGGTTCGCCCGGGACACGCCGCCCTCGTACTCGAAGCTCAAATCGGTGGCTACGCTATGACCAAGGTCTTCATGGATGGCGGAAGCGGAATCAACATCATATTTGCCGACACACTGCGCAAAATGAATCGCTCAGTCGAAAACCTACCCGAGTCAGACACCACCTTCCACGGAATCGTCCCAGCAAAGCAGTTTTACCTCTTGGCACAGTGCAACTTCCAGTTGTCTTCGGCGAGCCAAGCAACTTTCGAATGGAGAAGATCGATTTCGAGGTCTTGGACTGGAAGTCGCAGTATCACGCCATCCTTGGGCGCCCGACGTTTGCTCGGTTCATGGCGGTCCCGCACTACGCCTACCTCATGCTGAAGATGCCAGGCCCCAAGGGAATCATCACGGTGAAAGGCAACTTCCAGCGCTCCGACAGCTGCGATCGTGACTTCAGCAAAATCTCAGAGATGTTCGGGATGAGCGAGCAACTGCAGGAACTCTCCATCAACAATGATCGCACCCTGTTCCCAAGCCAAGAAACAGGCACCCGACGCCGCTTTCAGTACCACAAACGACACAAGGTCGCACCCAGTGCACCCAACTGACCCGTCCAAGACGGTCAACGTGTCATCAAGCCTGACTCACGCATAGGAAGGCGCGCTCGTCGAATTCCTCCGTGAGAACTGGGAGATCTTCGCCTGGTGTCCAGCTGACATGCCAGGTATTCCCAGGGAATTCGCCGAGCACTCTCTTCAACTCTTTCCAGATGCAAAACCTGTTAAGCAAACAATGCGCCGTTTCTCCGAGCCGAAACGCGCGCTATCGGAGAAGAGGTCGACAGACTACTGGAAGCAAAATTCATACGAGAAATCAAAAAATCAGAATGGGTGGCAAATCCCGTACTGGTTCCAAAGAAGAACTCGAAGATCCTTCGGATGTGCGTCGACTTCACGGCAATCAACAAATGCTGCCCCAAGGACCACTTCCCCTTGCCGCGAATCGACCAGATCGTCGACTCAACGGCGGGTTGCGAGCGCTTATCCTTTTTGGATGCCTACTCAGGCTACAACCAAATAAGGATGAGAGAAGAAGACGAAGACAAGACTGCCTTCATCACACCTTACGGTGTCTACTGCTACACAACTATGCCCTTCGGGCTCAAGAACGCGGGTGCTACGTACCAGCGTATGATGCAAAATTGCCTTAAAAAGCAAATCGGACGCAACGTCCAAGTCTACATAGACGACATCGTCATCAAAACAAAAAGGAGAGCACACTCCTCGACGACCTGCGCAAACATTCGCCAACCTCAACAAATACAAGATCAAGCTCAACCCTAAGAAGTGTGTCTTCGGCGTGCCAGCCGGACAACTCTTGGGATACCTTGTCTCAGCTCGAGGCATAGAGGCAGACCCGGAGAAAATACAAGCGATCTTGACCATGCAGCCTCCGACAAAACTTCGAGAGATCCAACGACTGGCGGTCGAGTCGCAGCACTCAGCCGCTTTATTAGCAAACTCGGAGAAAAGGCGCTCCCGTTCTATAAACTGATGAAGAAATCAGACACCTTCGAGTGGACGCCAGAAGCGCAAGCAGCCTTTGATGACCTCAAACGCGTGCTAACGAACCCCCCGATCTTGGTGGCACCACATGAGCGCGAGCCGCTGTACTTATACGTCGCCGCCACCAATCGGGTCGTCAGCACCGTTCTCGTCGTCGAGCGCATGGAAGAAGGGCGCGCCCACCTCGTGCAAAGACCAGTATACTACCTCAGCGAGGTGCTCTCTATCAAAACAGCGGTACCCGCACTATCAAAAACTGGCTTACGCCGTGTTCATGTCTTCACGCAAAGTCGCCCACTATTTCGCAGAACACCCAATAACTGTGGTAAGCGCAGCCGGGCTAAGTGACATTCTCACTAACCCGGATGCAACAGGAAGAGTCGCCAAGTGGGTCATCGAGCTGGGACCTCGAGACATCAGGTATGAACACCCAAAAGCAATCAAAGCACAAGTCCTACCTGACTTCACAACAGAGTGGACCGAGGCTCAACTGCCTGTCCCAGACACATCCAACTCATGGACCATGTACTTCGACGGCTCGAAGAAGAACGAGGGTGCGGTGCAGGAGTCATCCTCATCTCGCCTAAAGGTGACAAACTCAAGTACGTCCTGCAGATGGACTTCCCCAAACCCTCCAACAATGAGGCAGAATACGAAGCTTTGCTGCACGGCATGCGGATGGCAAAAGCATGTGGCTGCAATCGGCTCATGATCTACGGCGACTCGAACTTGGTGGTGCAGCAAACTATGAAGACTTGCGACGCTACAGCGGACAACATGATTGCATATCGCGAGCTGTATAACACCATGGAAGGAAACTTCGACGGGTGCGAGCTGCGCCACATCGGGCGCGAAAGCAATGAAGAAGCAGACGCACTCGCCAACCTTGGCTCCACAAAAGCACAGGTGCCAGCTGGTGTCTTCCTGGAGAAAATCGAGCACCGATCCATCAAAACCAAACAAAAGGCTATGCCCTCAACTCCGACTGCTCCAGACGAAGCAAAGAACCTCGCACCCAGCACAGAGGATCCGCCAGTCGAAGTTCTCCTCATCGAACCAACATGGACACATCGCTTCCTAGCCTACTTAAAGCACGGCGAGCTCCCAGAGGACGTGGCAGAAGCACGTCGAGTCACGCGACGCGCCAAGGCATACACCATAATCAATGGCGAGTTATACAAGCGCAGCATATCGGGGATCCTCCAGAGGTGCATAGCACCCGAAGATGGCGAGGCTATACTTCGGGACATCCATGCAGGAACATGTGGACACCATGCAAGCAGCCGAGCCCTCGTTGCCAAAGCTTTTCGAGCAGGTTCTATTGGCCTACGGCCCTAAGAGACGCAGAGGACATAGTGAAAAAGTGCATCGGCTGCCAAAAATTCGCAACAAAGCCGCACGCACCTGCATCTGAACTGAAGACAACCCCTAGCTTGGCCCTTTGCCCAATGGGGACTCGACATGGTGGGGCCACTCAAGAAATCCTCTAAGGAGGACACACTCACCTCTTGGTAGCGGTCGACAAATTCACCAAGTGGATTGAGGCAGTACCCATCACAAGCTCGACTGCCGCAACGGCAGTCAATTTCATCAGGTCGATCATCTACCGCTTCGGGGTCCCTCATAGCATCATCACCGACAACGGGACAAACTTCACAGCGGAGGAGTTCGCGACTACTGCAAAGACCAGGGCATCAAGCTCAACTATGCGTCGGTTGCGCACCCGCAGTCCAACGGTCAGGTCGAGAAGGCAAACGGGCTCGTATGCAGCGGACTCAAGAAACGACTCTTGGTCCCGCTCAAGAGAGCAGCAGGAGCGTGGGTCGAAGAATTGCCATCCGTCCTCTGGAGCCTGCGTACTACTCCTAATAGGTCAACTCAATACACACCGTTCTTCATGGTGTACGGTGCAGAAGCAGTCCTTCCGTTCGACATCCAGTTCGACGCACCCAGGGTCACTGCCTATGAAGAAGACGAAGCAGAGGAGGCACTTGCAGACGACGTCGATACGCTGGACGAAGCACGCGACATCGCGCTCGCTCGAACAGCTATCTATCAGCATAACCTCCGCAACTACCACAGCCGTCGACTACGCACCAGATCCTTTATGGTGGGAGACCTGGTCCTTCGACTGAAGCAGAAGAAGGTGCACAAGCTCACCTCCCCTGGGAAGGACCCTTCATCATCTCCGAGGTCATCGACGGAGGCGCCTATCGACTGAAGCACGCGAAGACAGGAGAACTCTCACATAACCCTTGGAATGTCGCGCAGCTGCGACGTTTCTATGCATAGACTAGAAAGCAAACATATAATAGCGCTCAAATGTCAAAAAAGTAACAGGTTTCAGACACGCTCTTTTCCTTACCAGGGTATCTAAGGGGACTGGAAGGTTTTTAATGAGGCGGCATGTTGTCTTACAAAATAGTTGGAATATAAGCAAAGTTCCTCTACTTTTTCGCCTCGTTTTTATTCATAGCATCCTAGGACGCACCGAGGACTCGGGGGCTGGGTGGCATAAAGTTAAAAAAACTCCAAAAACTCACAACTTCAGCCGCACTCGAACACTCGGGGGCTGCGCTGCACAAGTTAAATGAAAAGCAAAAATCTTCGTCGCACTCGAAGACTCGGGGGCTGCGCTATATCAAAAATTCAAGAGCATTTGAATGCTCGGGGCTCGCCCCCGTGCAAGCAAAGAATATTTTACAAATACACATACTGCCACAACGCAGCAAAGGTGTTTATACATTACAACTCAAATTTGTACAAACGCCGCATTCTAACCTACTCAGCTGTTTCCTCCTTCGGCTCAACCCAATTCTCTTCTTCCTTCAAAATTCGATGGACCATAACGAGTGCGTCCGCACGGGTCGCGTCGTAGTGTTCTTGCATGGGCACAGGTCCGCCACCAGGCACCGGTGGCGGGCCTAGCGCAATTTTCTTCAAGTCCAAGTTTGGGCGATGGGACCGAACAAATCCGAGTGCAATGTTGGCTCCGCCAATAAGTTGCTCTCGCACAAATGTCTTGATAGCCTTGCCCACGCGAAACCTCTTCAACAGCTCTGCCAGGCTTTGAGGTTGCTCGTTCAATGGGAACAAAGAATGGTGCACTCGAGCCAGGGCTGACCTGCAGGTCTCCAGCAAAATAGCCGCGTGCCAGGAACGGTCCAGAAGCTTGGCTAGCACGTGACCTTTCGCCCTATCTGACTAGAAAGGGTGTGTGGAATACTGCGAGCTGCCGTCGTAGGGCCCTTTTGTTTGGGCTGGCTGTGGCTGGCTGTGGCTGGCTGTGGGTGCTGTGCAGAAAAGTGCTGTCCAGGGAAGCTGGCTTTTTTCAGTGGAGGTCTTTGGCAACCTAGCTGGCTGTCTGACTGTAGATTGTTGAATTGTCTGAAACACCCTTTATAGTCATCAGAATTGTTTTGTTGCTGCTCTCACGTGTAATAAATAACATGTGCATATAAAATTCAAGTCAAACTTCATATCCGTACAATTATCATTACATAACCATTACGAATATATAGTTGTTCAAAATACAATTCCACTACATTATACTAGCTAGATCAATGAGTTCTAACGTTGTCTAGAAATGAACAATGCGTTGGCAATGTCGTCGCGTGTTCCATTCATGCCTCTTGTGTGTAGTTCACCCGACACATGGTCACTGGGCAAGGTAATTGCTTGCCTTTGAACCTTGGGCATGTAATTCTCATCTGCATCACATCGATCAAATTGCTTATCACGCAAGTTAGAGTCTCTAATGAAATTGTGAAGCACACAACAAGCAATGATAATTCGCTTTTGTGTAACCAAGTCGAAATGAGGGATGCCCTTCAAAATGCGCCACTTATTTTTCAAGATCCCAAAGATGCGCTCAATGCAATTTCGCAACGATGAGTGGGCATGGTTGAAAATTTCTTCCTTCTTCGTTGGTGGCCCTTCTCGACGGAAATCCGGAATATGGTATGTATTGTTTTTGTAAGGAGCTAGGAACCCCTTTCTGTTTGGATAACCAGAATCAACAAGATAGTATGTACCTACGCACACGAGAAAATTTTATGAAATATGACTTCAAGTAATAATGCATATGTGAATAATGACAAAAAGAATATTACCATCAGGAGGGGTTGGGAACTCAATTGGATACTTCTCCATGCTGTGTGTAAGAATGCGGTTATCATGTACCGAACCAGCCCATCCACCAACCACAAATGTGAATCTGAGATCAAAGTCACATATTGCTAACAGATTTTGTGATGTGTAACTATGTCTTCCTGTGTGGTTGACCTCTTCTTCTTTGTCAACTTCAACAGGGATGTGTGAGCCATCAATGGCGCCAATGGCACCTTTGAAATGAGGATAGAAACGTGCATCTTGAAGCCTTGGATGCACATCCTTGAAACTTCGATCCACTGGTTTTATGTTGTCTTTACCCATGTTGTACAAACAATTCAATACCATATGGAATTTCCTATGAATTGTTTCAAGAGACCGACTGAAATGGTTCTCAACTTGGGTAAACGATTGTGGTCCTCCAACACACCATAGAAACATCCCTAGACATTCAACAGATCCCATGTCTCTAGTTGAAATTAACCCATAGTTGCTAACTAGGAGGTCATGCAATTTGTGAAACACATCAGGATACATTCTGAACATTTTGTAGCATCTTTTTCTATCAGCAAGTTGTTCATACACCCATTCATTTCCACTTTGTTGTGGAATTCTCTTAGGTGCCTTATTCAAATACTTCTCAGAATAGAGATTACCAATGTAGCCCAACACAGCCATGTCATGTGCCAACCCGAGGAGATGACGAATCCTTTCTTCATCACGTCCATTGTCGCCACCACCATCCATCCTACAAATTTGGTATAAGAATATGTCAAAAAAAAATTTGACATGACATTGGTATAATAATTCAAAGGAAATGGCAAATGATAACAAACAATACATATAATAATTCAAAGGAAATGACAAATGATAACAAACAATACATATAATGGTTCATGGAAGGTAGCAAATGACAACACATAACACATAACACGTACATGGAAGGTAGCAAATGACAACACATAACACGTACATGGAAGGTAACAAATAACACAATAACATCAGTTCCTTCACTAAGGTAACAAATAACATAACATCTACTTGTTCATCTCATCATGCATGCACTTGAGGTAATGAAGCCTTCCTGCAGCTGTTTCAAGGCCAGCAAACACCTCTCTGTTCTCCCTCTTCACGGCAAGCTTGCATGCAGTGAACATAACATCAGTTCCTTCACTAACTCCACACTCTCGAACCATCCCTAAAAATTCCTTCGTAGTTGGGACAGCATCATCCTTGCCACATGAACTTCCAACATCAGCCTTTGAGACTAGCGAGTTCAATGCATTGCTGTACACCCTGAAAAAGGGGCTCTCTTTCTCCTTCTCTCCACCAAACTTGAGGCGCTTCGCCAAGTTTGGTGTCTTTTTGGAGGCATCATCATCATCATCCACTGGAATTGCACCTGCCTTGTTCTTTCCCGCCTCATCTTCCCCGGGATGCCCGCCGATTCTCCGGTGACATGAGCCATCCTAAACATGACATCAAGTTGTGTCAAGTTGGCGGGTGGTCCATGCCTGAACTGCTTATGCTCAGGACGAAACTGCAAATGGAACACAACAAATAAATTAGACAACTATAATCATCAACACAATAGACAAAAAGATAATACAAAAGATAAATATGTTGCTTACTTTAATGTGAGTGTCCCACCAATCATTATCTGCATCCATAGTACTTGTTTCCGGATCCCAACCTAGCCCGGTTGCATTTTGCAACTCCATCCAACCGGTGTACATCTTCTTTAAAGCATCCATTTGTTTTTGAATTGCTTATTTGTCAACCTTTTACCCGTTTTCTCGGCATATTTGTCCTCTAGATTCTTGTACCCCTTCTTACTCAAACAACCTCCATTCCTATTGTTTGCATTGACTTCATCCATACAAATTTCGCACAAAATACGAACGGAGTGTGGATCCCAAACTGCGTTGTCCCCCATTGGAAAGTACTGACACAAGCTAAAACAGACACAGAAACTACAGAATTACTATGTGAATTTTGCACTAACAGGAAACATCACAAATTAATTATGTATAACCATCCCTATATTTTTGCATTGACTACACGCTGCAAGGAAGAACAAACCAGCATCAATTCTATCTAAAATGCTGCAAGCACATCATCTAGCAAGCTTCTACAGATACATCTAGCAACCATTTTCGAAGCAAGATAGCATGTACCAACTATCTACACAGATCCATCTAGCAAGCATTTTCGGAGCAGGACAAAAATTGGAGAAAATGGAGTGGCTAGGCCGGAATCTTCCTCACCTAGAGGACGGCGGCGACGGTGGCATGGAAGATCTGCCGTCGAGCACGACGACCTCGCGGACGAGCTTGTACAGAGGAGGGGCGTTGAGGTGGTGCGGCGGGGTCGGCGGAGTCGAGGAGGCGAGGTGCGGCGGGGTGCGGCGGGGTCGGGCGGCGAGGTTGGGCGGCGCGGGGACGGCGAGGTGTGGCGGCGGGGAGGAACCCTATCCTCGATGGGAACGGGCGCGGGACGAGAACAGGGAGAGAAAGAAAAAAACCCCTCGATGGGAGATGGGCCAGGCTCGGGCGGGTCGACCTGTTCCTGCGGTGGCAGTCCGGTTGTAATTTACGACCAACGAAATGACTTAAAAACAGATGCCCTTCGGTTCACTTGCGGGAAGCTCGCGAAGCACCTCTTCCGCAGCTTTTTCTCGTATGAAGCGAATGGGGCTCGCTTCGGCTGAAGCCAGACGCGCCGCGAGGCCTTTTGGCTGGCTTCGCTGCTTATTTCCGCGGAAAGCCACCAGAAGCCGAAACAAAAAGGGCCGTAGTCGTCCAGACGATCACGCAAACGTACTTCCTCCGCTGGCTCATCAAAACAGACACCTACACAAATGCAGGCAAAATTGTCAGTAACAAGCAAAGTACAAAAAGCCTGTGAATCACTTCGGGTGAACTTACACCAGCTGATGGTTCACACTCTCCAACTCCGCAAGTAAAAAGGCCTCTCGCTCAGTAGCCGGTGAGGGCCTCGACTGAAGATCCGCCAGCGCACCCTTCGTATCCTTCAGCTCTTGCTCCATCTTTGAAAGATTTAGTTGAAGGAAGTCGATGATCTTCTAGTTGTTCGGGCTTCGCCTGTTCGTTCGAGAAGCTGTGTGACCCGAAGAGGTTCCAGATGATGCACCAGGTGCTCTAGACTTCAGAAAGCAACACAGATATAAGATCGCCATAGCAGAACACCAACCCCCATTTAAACAGACTTGGGGGCTGGTCGATTCAAAGAAACATTCACAACTCAAAGCATGAAAAATAAAGGGTAAATATTTGCAAACATCCAGTACGGCATTAGGATTCATTACAACACAAAAGATGCAAAAGGGAGTCGACCTCACTACCTAAGAGGTCGACTTAGACCTAGACCTAACAGCACGAGCTGCACGCTCAGCAGTTTCGGCTGCACGCTTCTCCATCATGGCCACCGAGTCCCTGGCCAGTTGCGCTGCTTGCTCCCTAATGGCACTCAGCGGAACTGTCGACATCTCAGACTTCTTTGGAAAGCCCGCCACAACCTTCGCGTAGTCGCAAGCTACTCCGTGCATCAGCATCAGCATGAAGACGGACTCCGAGCCACATACCGTTTGTGCGCGGGTGAAGTCCTCCAGAGTCACGAGCCGGGACCGAAGAGCTTGGAAAATTCTTCGATGGAAGCAGGAGGGGTGCCTCACGGGAAGATGCTTTTGTGCAAAGCAGCAAAGGCAGCCTTGGATTTGTCGAGAGAATCCTTCGCCCGAGCGCACAGCAAGTCGAAAGCGCTGACAGCGTGCTCGAGCGAGTCTTCCCTTCCTTCACCAGTGGGATCCAACCCAATAACACCTGATGAAACAAAAAGAGAAGAGGTATCAGCAAAATGTAGAGGTTGTCACTCTACTTTTATTCGAAAAGAGCAAAGATTACCTTCAACAACGTCGGCCAAAGCATGAAGCCGATGCACTTGCATACTCTCGGCATCCTTCACTCGCTTCAGCTCTACTCGCTGCAGGTTAAGCTCCTTTTCGAGCTCTTCCACGCGAGTGGACGCCACCTTTTGATCCTCTGCACAACAATGCAAAACATTCATCTCGGGTAACAAGTTATATGCTAAACAACAAGAACGAAGTACAAAACAAAAACAGTTCATACTTTCCACCTGCTCCGCCCTAGCTCGAAGCTGGTCTCGCTCTTGCTCTATCTGCACGAACGAGGTACCCGTTTCCACCAACAGGCGGAAAATAGGCCGCCAAAAAGAAGAAGCAAAAAGACAAAGAAGAGGTGTCAAATGCAAATCAAGTCTATGCCTAACTATTCTAGTTACCCATAGCCTCGGGGGCTACTCCCATCGGGAGCGCTGTCGCGCACCCGATAAAATGTAGGATGACGAACAAACTTACGTGATCCAGATGCGCAGAGGGAGCGGCACCTGAGGAGGCAGGCGGGTGCTCTGGAGGGTTTGGTGGCGCGCTCGCAGCAGCCACCGGTTGCGTCTCTGCCCGGGCTGCCTCGCCAGGCGATGACGAAGGGGTCACCTCGTGTACAGTCAAAGGGATTTCGGCTGTCGGAGGTTCCTCCGCCGTGGGACTGCACCATGAAATTCACAACACATCAAAATGGAAAAATAAAGGAAGCGCAAAAACGGAAAGAGACACAGCAAAATTACAAATGTGTTTACCCGTCGTTGTCATCGCCCACAAGACTCTCAAAGTCCATGAGCGTGCTGAACCCGGGAGCATCTTCGGGAAGAGCCGACCGTAGCGGAGTCACCGCCGCAGGCTCATTCACGCCAGGGGACGATGAGCCTGAGTCAGCAAGCTCGGTCGAGTGATGTTCAGCGCGTGGGCTGGCGACAGTCGACGTGGCCTTCCTTAGTCGACGCTTCTTGTGCCCTGGCACTTCTTCTTCTTCCTCCTCTGACTCAGAGTCCTCGGCCTCATCAGTAGGAGTGTGGGCGGAGGCAAGAGAAATCTCCTCAACATCCTGCTCATCCGAAAAAATCTCCACCTCTAAAGTTTCTTCACCTTCTGGAAGCGGAGGCAGGCAGATGAAAGAGGGATGGCCCTACACATAAAAGTTAGTCAATTACAGGCTAGAAATTGCAAAAATTATAAGACAACAAGCATCAATCAACATATACCTCTGGCAGCGGGTGCTCGCTGTCATATGCGTCAACTGGGCAATTAAGGGGACACGGGTCACGCTTTGTCAGCTTCGTGATTCCTCGAATCCGTGTCTCCACAGCCCTCGACGATGGCAGTGGCTCTTGACCTGCCAAGCGTGTCGGGTCATGCGCCCCTTGGAACTCCCACATAGGGTGCGCTCGCACTCGCAACGGCTGCACGCCCCTCTTGATGAAGGTGGAGATCAAATGTAAGCCGCTCACCACACGGCCGGTGGTCTTCATCAGCTTCTCAATCTTCTTCATCAGAGGCTTCGCCTCAGCTTCTTCAGCAGCGGAAGTCTGGTGCAACCATGCTCGAGTTTTCACCAGAGGTGCGTAGGCATCGAAATCTGGCAGTCCTTCTTGCTGGGCTGAAGTAGAACCACTTCTTACGCCAGTTCTGCGCAGATTCGACTTGATGGATGTCGAAGTATTCGACTTCCTTGCGACCCTGAATGTTGAAGCCGCCCACAGCGTAAACACCGGCCACGCCGGCATTCCTCTTCACATTGAAGATCTTCTTCCAAACACCCCAATGTGGATGCACGCCCAGAAAACACTCGCACAGCATGACGAAAACGGCAACGTGCATAAGGGAGTTGGGAGAGAAATCGTGCAGTTGCACCTTGTAGGCATACATCAAGGCGTGCAGAAAATCGTGGATAGGGAAAGAGAAGCCCCTAACCACGAAGTCGTGGAAGCAGACGCGTTTGCCCTTCTGAGGTTGAGGACTAACCTCGTCGCCGGGGACGCGCGTCGGCAGCACATCAGCGGGCGGGAGCAAGCCGTCCCGTCGGTATCCGTCGAGCCTCAACTTAGTGATATTGGACCTCGTCCAGTCACCTGTCTTCTTCAGCAGTGGCGCCGCAGTGCTCGTGTTGGGCGCATCTTCCGCAGCGGCAACGGCACCTGCGGTGGCCTTCTTCCTCTTGTTATCCTTGGCCATGGCGCCCGGAAAAACGCGAGCAAAGAGCGGGTGGAAGCATAGCAATGGCAGGAGCGCGAGGAAGAAGAAGAAGAAAGGAAGCGGCGGCGGGGAGAAATGGCAAGTAAATCAATTAACCCTGTCGTTCCCTTATTTATCAACAAACGCACGCCCAATCCTGTCCGTTAAGGGCATATCGTGCAAAGCACTGCAAATCTGGCCGTACACGTGGCGGCATCGGAGAGCAACCGTCGCCGGCCACTCTGCCCACTACGCACGAGAAACGAGGAGGCCATCATCACGCACGCCGTGAAAACTGTGCCAGAGCGGCCAATTCAGTCTGAGCAGCACCGTCATTGGTCAAACTCTGCACGGTGTCGCCCACAGGTCATGTCCCATCAAAGAGCGCAGAAGTGGGTCATCGCTGGTCAGGCGGCACAGTCGCCATAAAACGTCATCCCTGATGTCATTTGAAGAAGCATAGAAAACAAGCCACAAACCATTCGACTGATCCGAAAAATAAAGCGCATTCACTCCCATCGGGAGTAAGTGGAAAATTTCGTCGACTGCCGCATGTAAAAGATGAGATTATCCTCAACTGCGAGCAATTAAGCACAATCTCGGGAGCTACTCCCATCGGAAGCGCTGTCGCGCACCCGATAAAATGTAGACATAAGCAAAAAGTGTAGTGTGCACTCGAAATTCGCTTGATCCAGCTGCTTAGCTGACAGCATAAAGAAAGTCACTGTCAAAATTTTCCCAAGATGTATCTTCGATCCTTGGAAGCTGTACGTATAGTGCATAGGTAAGACCCGCCGATCCGTCGAGTGGGCCGGGACTCGCACTTACTGCATTGATCCTGTAATTTACCATGTTCGACGACATGAAGAAAATCCTAGCGGAGGCGTTAGGTACCCGCAAAACTATACTGCAGGTTGACTCTGTAAGACCTCTGCGGTCTGAGTCGAACTTGACCAGTCTGTTCCAGATTCGAGTCTGGGGACTCGAATTTGATGTAGGCTAGTAAGGTTTTGCCCAAGAGCAGTTAACTGGTCCCGATCCATCGAGTGTACCAGGCCTACTATGCCATTATCCCTAACATAGCTATCACAAATGACAAAACTACTGGTAAAACGCCAGTCGACTTATTACCGACTCCTAAAGCGTTATCATCACTCGACAAGATATAGGCTGACTATGAACACTGGTGGTTGGTTTAAGACGTGCATTGGCGGAGGAGTCCCTACCTGAATCTTCGAGTCAACCAGGCACTCGGGGGCTACTGATGTGGGCCTACCCTCCGGAGACCCCACTGTGAAGATACCTGGTGCACGTATAAGTCAAGGACCCGATGAAGGCCCACCAAAGGACCAAGATCGAAGCCCACAGAAGGAGAAGTACGCTCCAAGTCAAGGCATAGTTTAGGTCGGTTCGTGATTACCATACTTGTAAACCTGGTCGGGCACGGACACCCGAGACCCAGCCTCCTATATAAAGGCTGGGAGGGCCGCCGATCCAGGACATGCAACACCTTATCCATTAAACCCTAGCGAGATTGACATCTCGCCGGGAACCTTGTAGCTCCATTGTTCACATCCATCAATAAACAGACAAGCAGGACGTAGGGGTGTTACCTCCGCACGAGGGCCCTGAACCTGGGTAAACCTTGCCTGTCAGCCGTAGGAACTACTAGCTCCACCAAATCTCTCTCCCGAAACAACCCTAGGTGCTTAACCATGGGATTTGCCGAGGCCGACCCTCGACACCTTGTCATAAGCTTTCTCAAAGTCGATCTTAAACAGAACCCCATCCATTTTTTTCCTGTGTAACTCATGTATCGTTTCATGAAGGATTACCACTCCTTCTAGAATATTTCTCCCTGGTATGAAGGCTGATTGAGTAGGGCGAATAACTTTATGAGCTATAGACGAAACACGATTCGTACCCACTTTGGTGAATATTTTAAAGCTAACATTTAGCAGACAAATAGGTCTATATTGCTCTATTCTACTAGCATCTTCTTTTTTGGGCAGCAATGTAATGACCCCAAAGTTTAACCGAAACAATGGGAGGTCACCGTTTTGCTATTGAGCAAACATTGCCATCAAGTCAAACTTGATAATGTCCCAAAATTTCTGATAAAACTCAGCTAGGAACCCATCTGGTCCCGATGCCTTGTTGTGTTCCATTTGAGAAATAGCCTCCCAGACCTCTTTTTCTATAAAGTTTGACGTAAGCAGTTCATTCTCCTCTGAAGAAATCTGAGGCAAGTCCTCAATAGCCGATTCTTCAAGAGAGAGAAAATTTGGCGCCGGCGCACCAAACAATTTCTTGTAATACTCGGAAATAAAAGTTTTAAGATTATTTTCTCCCACTATAGTCCCCTCATCTTGTTTTAGTTGAAAAATTATTTTCTTTCTATGTTTTCCATTAGCACTTAAATGGAAATATCTTGTGTTGTTTCCGCCCTCTTGAATATGCTTAACTTTAGCACGCTGAGCCCATTTCAACTCTTCGTCACGTCTAAGTCTGGCAATACATTCATCCGCCTCCTTTTTTGCGGCTTTTTCGGCCACACTTAAAGGAATAGTTTCAGCCTTAACATCCAACTCGTCAATCAAGAGGAGTAATTTTTCTTTTTGTTTTTTGTACTCTCCACTAATATTCTTTGCCCAACCCCGAAGATACTGACGTAAATGTCTAATCTTTTCCTTCCACATCTCAATGGGTGTTCTTCCACCACGTGTTGACGTCCATTCACGACATATCATATCATAGAACCCTTGTTGGCGCAGCCATGATAGTTCAAACGAAAATCTTGATTTGTTTCCTAGATGAGCTTGTTCCCCTGAATCAATAATCAGAGGCACATGGTCGGATCCTGTCCGGGTCAGCGCATGAACACTAACAGGCGGGAACTTTTGCTCCCAATCGACACTAGCTAAGAAGCGATCCAACTTCTCAAAAGTTGGGGTATCTCGATGACTTGCCCAAGTGTACTGCCGCCCTGAAAGTTCAATTTCTTTCAGAGACAAACTCTCGATGATGGCGTTAAAGATAAACGGCCACCTTGCATTAAAATTCGAATTATTTTTCTCCTCTTGTCTACGTATAATATTGAAATTGCCTCCTACCAACATAGGGCGCTCTTCATTTTCACATATGCGAACAAGTTCCGCAAGAAAATCCGGTTTGTGTTCCTCTTGTGACGCCCCGTAGACAACAACTAAAGTCCATAAAAACCCATCTGATTTGGACTTTAATTGAAATTTAATGCAAAAGTCCCCAGTGACAACATTTTGTACTAGGAGACTTGAACTATTAGAACCAGCTAAGATTCCGCCAGAGCGGCCTTGCGGTGGGAGACAGTACCATGTGTACCCTACCCCCCCCCCCCCCCCCCCCCCCAGCTAGCTGTTTTAAAAACGGAGTAGAAAAATTAGCCCTTCTTGTTTCTACCAAGGCCACGAAATCAAGTCTATTTTCTTTAATTGATTCCTGGATTGCAAAATGTTTTGCCGTGTCCCCTAAACCTTCTGTGTTCCAAATCATGCCTTTCATTTTGTCCCTTCGCGTAATTTTTCTATGCGAGCGCTTCTGCGCCTAATACTCAAACCACTAGTAGCTTTAGTTCCTTTTTTTCTTTTGTTTGTGATTACCTCTGAAATAAGACCCATATGGTCTATTGTAGGTTCTTCTTCATCGTTCGTAAGGTCCTCACTTAAATTCGTAACCTGCTTAACAAATAAACTATGCTGATCCCCACCTTCTGTACTTTCCATCGATTTTGTAAGGAATGTGATTGCCCGCGATTTCTCAATTGACTTAATTAAATCCACCGAACTTTCAATTTGAGAAGGAGATGTACCAAGAGAAATCCCTAGTTTGGAAGCTCTAGATGCAATAGCATCAGTAGGTAAAGCTGTAAACGAGAGCTTGGAACAAAGATTCATACCTGTCCCATAAGGATTATTCTTCTTCTCTGCCAAAATCTGCGCCTTTTCCATTATTGAAGCGTCAACATTTGGCTGGGACCGAATTCGCCCACTTGATCTCAGTCCCAGAGAAGAAGGAGGAGCAATTCCCCCATAGCTAATAATCTCGTTTTCAGAATACCCAACCCGAACCTGTGTGGACAAATAGCTAACGATGTCACCTTCTCAAGTACATCAAGAAAAGATCGATCAACCGCCGAAACTGCATTTGTAGAACCAGGTGAAGGTACACCAGAATTCACCTAGTCAGCAAGATGCATCATTGCATGCGGAGTATGTACCATAGGCATAGGCCACTCCGTGCCCAGCACATCTTCCATGGACAGCTGCTGCGTTGCACTCCCTCCTACTGCCGCAGCAGTAAATGGTGCTCCGGCCAAGCTCATGCGCGGGACACGGTCACCCGCTGCTGCTGCAGACATCTCTGCCCCAGCTGGCCCCAAACATTCAGTGCCCATGGAAAAAACAGGAGCCTGAGCTCGTTCTTTTGTCACCTCGGCCATTGCCTTTTTCATCTCAAACCCCTGCTGCATTAAATTAATAGAAGTAGAGGCCATCTCAGCCTCGTAATGTACACAATTTAAATGATCAACATGATCAAAATAAACGGGTGTTACCTCAGAATTTTTGGAAGAATCCAGTGCTTCCTGCATGTTCTCCTGGTGGACATTTCCTTTAGGAGTGTGACACACCTACGAGTTGGAAACCGAATTAAAGACCTCATCCAGATCCTTCACATGTGTTGGTTTCGGAATAAAATCATACAAAGCGTGAAAATCAAAAGATTTTGAAATGTCCGGCATAACCTGCATGGAAGAACAGGTGACCTTTTCTGTAGCCTTGGTCATCACCGAGTCTGCAGAAAACAAAATCCGTTCGGCCTCCACAATGCTTGCAACCACCTCCTTCGCACTCCTCTCAGGAGCCGACCCCAGTACCTTCTCACAGCCTTTGAATTGCTGTGGAGAAAAGACAACTCCTGGTTTCACCAACTGCTTAGACGGAATAGCACCATTAGAAGTCCCGGTAGACATGTCTACATCCCCATTAGACGATTTATCCTTCTCATTTACAGGCTGTCTATTGTCTGCAGTATCCAGTACCTTCTCACAGCCTTTGAAAAGCTATGGAGAAAAGACAACTCCTGGTTTCACCAACTGCTTAGACGAAATAGCACCATTGGCACTCCCGGTAGACATGTCTACATCCCCATTGGACGATTTATCCTTCTCATTTACAAGCTGTCTGTTGTCTGCAGTATCCGACTTGTTGTTATCCTTCTTGGACCCATCATTCAAGTCCGCATCATCATCCATATCAATGTCATCATCGGCATCCACATCAAAGAAGGGTTCCTCCACCTCAAAGGTTAATTTGTAGAACCCATCTTTAATAAACACGGGTAGGTCTCTTGGGATTTTAGTTTGATCAACACAGCCAATAAGAATGCGCAAAACCTTATGCTGTCTTGTAAAGGCCATATCCACCTTGAATGTTTTACCAAACATATATCCTAGAGCCCAAAGAGCCAGGAAATCACCCGTGTGATGTGCTGGAATACCAGCCATTCGGACCCAAACTTGAGGTAGTTTAGACATGGGCTCACACCTAGGTAAACATGAGTCTACCAGAATTTCACAGGAAGTGTTCGGTACTTTAAAGGCACCGAAAATCTTGAGCCTGTCCAGTTCAGCCTTTGATGGGAATAATACTTTGAAAACATTGTGCCCCACTTGATCTATCTCCCATCTATATTGTTCCACAGGCACAATTCTTTGTAGCTGTTTAGTGAGCTGGAGCACAGTCAAATCTCCCCCAGTGACCGAAACCATGCTCAGACGTGTGTTTTCTGTCTTCGGGCGGTAAGAATCTGTAATGTGCATCCCAAAGAACATGAGGTCATCATGGGCATACCCGTATACCTCGAGCTGGGGTTTTGGTGCTGTTAGAAGAGGACACTCCTCCGAGCCATGCACAGCACCTTCACACACATCACAGAGATCAGCTTTACAATCGGACAGAACATGACCTGAGAAACCACAGCGGAAACATTTTAACTTTTCAGTGTTCTTCCCTTTCTTTGCTGCTCCACCATCATCAGCCCCAGCATCCATGTTCCGCACCATCGCAGCCCTTGGAGCAGCTTGTTGCACAAGCTGCTGTGCAAGCGGGATCAACGCCGCTGCTGCAGCTGTAACTTGCTCCGCCGCCGGGAGCTGCGCTCCTCCTTGCTGCACTCCGGCACCATTCAGATTATTCGCCCCCGTAGAAGCGTTGCCGTTTGTGTTGGTCACGGCAGCACGCCCACCAGATCGTCCGCCGGCGTGACCGTGGTAACCTCTTCCCGCCGTTCCACGGCCATGAAAACGCCCCCGGTATCCCCCAGCATAAGCAGGACGGTGGCCACCATTGTTGTTGAACCTAGAACCGGCATTAAACTGATACGGGTTACCTCCATTGACGCCCCCTTGATTAGCACGAAAGTTGCCAAAACCTTCTCCCTGCCACTGTCCACGACCACCTCCGCCCTGCTGCTGGCCAAAGTCAGGTTGCCCAGCAGTGCCGCTAGGTCCTCCAGCAACAAAATTGTTGTAGCCGAAGTTTCCTTGATTTGCTCCTCCACGGCCATTGTTTGCACCTCCACGACCGTTGTTTGCACCTGCTCCTCTGCCTGGAGCACCGCCGCCTCGCTCCCCACCAGCACGGCCACCTCCGCGGTACGCCATAGCCGCGATCCAAGGCGCCGACGAAGATGACGCCTGCGATACAAACCCTAGCCGCCTCGAGTTACGAGACTGGAAGGAATAGCGTAATCCCTCCCTGGCCACGCTTAAAACCACATTAGGTTTAGACGGATCCAACCGGCTAGCTGTGTATCTCACCGGTAGCCCATTATGGCCACGGCCCATTGGCCCAACATGGGTTTTGATTTTTGAATTTGGATCCAAAGATCCGGATTTCACGCGCGTGAACGCCGGTGATCTAGCCAAAGCATCTCCGGCCTGGACACCACCGTTCACCGACGATTTTGAACGATGGCGACGACAGACCAAATGGTTGCCGTTTGTGATGGGCGACTCAGGGGGCTCTTCTTTGCGAGGGAATGTTTCCTCTTGCAAATATCCAGACCATTAAAAAATATCGAAGTCATCTTTGCGAGGGAATGTTTCCTCTTGCAAATATCTATCAAGCTCATTGGTAGGCTGGCTCTTCTTCTTGCTCAAATGGTTGTCCCAATCAGCTAGAGGGTTAGTTTCTTCCATAACAATATCATCAAAGGTTTCTACTTATGTTGACTCATTTGGTGAAGAATACTCCTTGAAGAGGCTGTCAAGGGCTGCTTTTACCTTACCCAAGTGGTCTCCAACATCAGATTCGTTGGCTTGCCCTAGTCGAAACTCAGTAAAACCATACTTGAAGCATGGATCAAAGATCACAGGAATAGAGTTTGCCACATAAGATTATGTCCAATACTTGTTAAATTTTTCTTGCATTGCTTTAACCATTTATTGGATAACTTGATCCTTTACTGATGCTTCTTTCTCCAACAAAACCTTCACATTCCATACTTCATGAAAGTGTAAATTGGATGTAGGATAAGAAGATCCGGAGACAACTTGTGTGGCTGTGTAGAAAACCTTTAGCATGTAACAAACCTTTCCAAATATTTTCCACTCTTTAGAGGATGGATAGAACTTGTAGTTGGTGTCCTCTTTCCCTAAATTGTGAACTGCTTTACGAAATGGGATTGCGGACTCCAACATGAGGTAGGTGGAATTCCAGCGTGATGACACATCAACTGAAGGGAGTTTGCAAGAAATCCCAACCCGTGCAACTACTTCTTTGAAATTATCCAATCGAGTCTGAGAGCTCTTAACATACTTCACGCTTTCTCTTATACTATCTACCACACGTTTCATTGCTGTCAACCCATCTTGGACTATCAGATTTAAAACATGGCATGCACAGCGAATATGAAGTAACCGTCCTTCATAATGCAACATCTTCTTGCTCACAAGATTGTCTCTTAGATTATCAAGCATTGTACCATTTACAGATGCATTATCTACAGTTATACTAAAGATCTTGTTCTCAATGTTCCAATCTTGCAAACTCTTTAACAAAACATTAAACATTGCAACTCCATTGTGTGTAGTCTCTAACATGCTGAATCTAATGATTTTTCTCTGCAACTTCCACTTGGCATCGATGAAATGGCATGTGATACACATGTAACCTAAAGTTTGGTTAGATGTCCCCATATCCGATGTCAAAGAAACTCTGCCCGCATAGATCTTAAACCCTTCACAATACATAGACTTCTTTTCATTATATAGTTTGTCGTGGGGCTACCCTTCGACTACCCCACGGTGAAGATACCTGGTGCACGCCAAGACTAGGACCCGACATGCGGCCTATTAGAAGATGACAACAAAGGCCCACCTGGCGGCCCAATGAAGCCCAACAAGCTACAACTTGGAGTACAAGACAAGAAACTCATGTAAACCCTACCTGGCTCCCTTTATAAAGCCAGGCAGGGGCACCCCATTAGGTGGATCCCCACGAGACCACGTCTCTCATCGCCCTCGCGGCCACCATGTAATATCATCATCATTTATACAGATCAGACAAGCAGGATGTAGGTCTTTACCTCACCATGAGGGGCCGAACCTGGGTAAATCCTTGCTTGTCAGCCGTCCGGAACTACCAGCGCGTCATCTCTCTCCCCCTCAATCAACCCGGGGTGCACGATCCAGGGATTTGCCGAGTCCACACCTCGTCAATTGGCGCCGTCTGTGGGAAGAACGCGCGCTGGATTCAACGTTTCGGCGGCTCCAATCTCCATCGACAACAGCGACCAGATCGCATCTACTTCGACACGTACGTCATCATCAACAACTGCAGCAGCGTCCCGTTTGCCGCCTCGTCGATCCAATCTCCATCGGCAACGGCGGCTAGATCGCATCCACTTCGACAAATTCGAGTTCGTCAACAACTACTGCGGCGGCGGCGTCTCGGGAGCGCGGCACCCGCGATCCAATCTGGCGGCTGTGTTCCGTTCCTCCGATCGCCTGTGGCGGCGTTCCATGCGGAGCTATGCACGATCCAATCTCGTCGGCCAGCCGGTTGAATTGCTCGATCCAGCCAGGCACATGATTGCATGCATGTGCCTGCTTCACGCATGGATCGATCTCCCTAAAACTTTAATTTTTCTCCTTAAGCGCAATACTCCTTGATTATTTTATTGGTTAATACTCCTTCTACATGCATGCTATGATCGGAGGACCACACTTGCGAGATCACCGTAGCGGCGCGACCTGGACCTGCGGCTCCCTGGCGTCGACCTCCTCGTTCCCGCGCGTATGTGGCCCACGGACTCGCCACGGCCGTCGACGAGCACGGCCATGCGACGCCTCGTCGCATCGATCCACTGCTCTCCCGCGACAGTAACGCCGGGAAGACGGCCGCCGCGGCCGGAAGCGCCTACGTGCTCCTCACCACCCTGCAGATTGCAGTGCATGCACAGGGCATGGGCGTGGACTCAATCTTCGTTAACTAATCGATTTTGTTTTACTCTCCATGATTAATCTGCTACTAATTATACTTTCTGCTCTAAACATGTGTGTGCATGTAGACGAGTCCCGACGATCGATGACCAGGTGCATCTGCACCACTGCATGCACGAGGCAACGACGAGGCGCCAGTGCGATGTGATCAGCTCCCATGAGATTGCTAGCTTGTCATCGCCCTGGATAACCATCACGAGTCACGAACTTCGCCGTGGTCGACTCCGATCCTGCCGCGCCCGCGCGCATCGACTTCGACTATGCGCACCCGACGGACTGGCGACTCGGGGCGGCAACGGCGCCGCGCATCTTCATCGATCGCTCGAGGGAGAACCCGGCACTCGGGGGGCTGGCACCTCAACATATTGGTGGACTCCTTGGATGGCAAGGGCAGCACGCCGCGGCGACCCGACAATGGCGCCTTGCGGGCGACCCGACGATGCTGCGCCCTGCTCGGCAACGCGGTGCGACAACCTCAACAGCGCATACTCGACAGACCGACGACTCGGGGCGTCGGCGGTGCTGCGCATCTTCATCAGCCGCTCGCCAGCCTCTACACCAACACAGGGCGCATCCAACACTCGGGGGCTGACGGCCTTGCCTTCATGTCGACTCCGCCCCCAACACTCGGGGACTGGCGGCCCCGCCTTCGTCGACTCCGCCTCCAACACTCGGGGGCTGGCGGCCACGCCTTCGTCGGCTCCGTCTCCGACACTCGGGGGCTGGCGGCCCCGCCTTCGTCGACTCCGCCTCCAACACTCGGGGGCTGGCGGCCACGCCTTCGTCGGCTCCGTCTCCGACACTCGGGGGCTGGCGGCCTCGCCTTCGTCGACTTTGCCTTCGTCGACTCCGCCTCCAACACTCGGGGGCTGGCGGCCCCGCCTTCGTCGACTCCGCCTCCAACACTCGGGGGCTGGCGGCCTCGCCTTCGTCGACTTCGCCTTCATCGGCTCCGTCTCCGACACTCGGGGGCTGGCGGCCTCGCCTTCATCGGCCCGTCTCCGACACTCGGGGGCTGGCGGCCTCGCCTTCATCGGCCCGTCTCCGACACTCGGGGGCTGTCGCTTCACCTTCATCACTTCCGCCGCGTCGACTACCTCCGCCGCATCGACTCCGGTCCGCCGCGTCGACTCCGGTCCGCCGCGTCGACTACCTCCGCCGCGTCGACTACCTCCGCGCGTTGACTCCGGTCCGCCGCGACGACTACCTCCGCCGCGTCGACTCTGGTCCGCCGCGTCGACTACCTCCGCGCGTTGACTCCGGTCCGCCGTGACGACTACTTCCGCCGCGTTGACTCCGGTCCGCCGCGTCGACTCCAGTCCGCCACACTTACTCCTTCTGCCGTGTCGACTCCGGTCCGCCGCGTTGAAGCAATCTCGCCTTGGCCGCACCCGATGCTCTCCCGGGTGCTGCGCCGCGTAGGCCATAACATACTCGCCTTGGCCGCACCCGATGCTCTCCCGGGTACTGCGCCGCCTAGGCCATAACATACTCGCCTTGGCCGCACCCGATGCTCTCCCGGGTGCTGCGCCGCACAGGCCACAACAAACTCGCCTTGGCCGTACCCGATGCTCTCCCAGGTGCTGCGCCACACAGGCCACAAAAAAAATTGCCTTGGCCGCACCCGATGCTCTCCCGGGTGTTGCGCCGCACAGGCCACAAAAAACTCGCCTTGGCCGTACCCGATGATCTCCCGGGTGCTGCGCCGCACAGGCCATAACAAATTCGTCTTGGCAATTCACAGTCATCGACAAAACAAATCATTCAGTAGGCCAACAGGCTGAACGAGCATTCGAACAACTTTCGAGTGCCCATAGAGAAGTAAGCCAACAGGCTGAATAAAATACACAGTAAGCCACCAGGCTGAATAAAAATACACAGTAAGCCACCAGGCTGAATAAAAATACACGGTAAGCCAACAGGCTGAACGAGACTCTACTCATTATCGAGTCCCTCATTCACTCCCATCGGGAGTATGGCAATAACCGGCTTTCGACTGAAGTCTAATTAAGATTAACCTCAATTACAAGCAATTCAGCTTAATCTCGGGGGCTACTCCCATCGGGAGCGCTGTCGCGCCCCCGATAGCATGAGATCAATATTCAGTCGAAACATTACCGACTAAACCACCCTCTGTAAGCCCTCAACGGCCGGAGTCGAATCATTTTTACTTGTCCCTTTCAGGAACCCGACGGCGTGCCCAGGAGGAAAGAGTCCTTACCCGAATCTTCGATTCGACCAAGCACTCGGGGGCTCCTGTCGTGGGGCTACCCTTCGACTACCCCACGGTGAAGATACCTGGTGCACGCCAAGACTAGGACCCGACATGCGGCCTATTAGAAGATGACAACAAAGGCCCACCTGGCGGCCCAATGAAGCCCAACAAGCTACAACTTGGAGTACAAGACAAGAAACTCATGTAAACCCTACCTGGCTCCCTTTATAAAGCCAGGCAGGGGCACCCCATTAGGTGGATCCCCACGAGACCACGTCTCTCATCGCCCTCGCGGCCACTATGTAATATCATCATCATTTATACAGATCAGACAAGCAGGATGTAGGTCTTTACCTCACCATGAGGGGCCGAACCTGGGTAAATCCTTGCTTGTCAGCCGTCCGGAACTACCAGCGCGTCATCTCTCTCCCCCTCAATCAACCCGGGGTGCACGACCCAGGGATTTGCCGAGTCCACACCTCGTCATAGTTGCATGCAATCATCTTTAATATTATTTCTGGAAACCATATTGAATAAGGGATTTAAGCTCTTAACGAAGTCCTGAAATCCACTATACTCAACGATTGAGAAGGGCATTTCGTCCAAAATTATCATTCTTGCAAGCAGTTTTCTAGATGTTTTCTGATCAAACTCCCAGTTTTTCAGTACAGAGGCACCAGGAGATGAAATTGAAGACTTCAATTTCTGGACAATAAGGTGCAGATCTGACCTGGTTTCACACGTGGCCAAGTGTCTACGTACACCACTTGTACCCATTTCTCGTCCAGCTGGAAGAAACTCGCCGCAGTGCTTGCACTGAGCTTCCACAAGTTTTCTGAAGGAGATTGTAGGCAGAAAACAAAAAAATTCCTAACAACGGTAACCTTAAACTAGCCAGGATCTATACTATGCAGATATAGTAATACGCAGAAGATCGATATACGTACCCTCGTAGACCGATAGCGGGGATTACGCTCCCGCAACAAGCGTTGTCGAAGTAGACGATGTAGCCGACCTCGAGGTCGCGAAGATCTTGGCGCGACGAAGACGGCGATGACGATGGTGACACCGACCTCATGGTGGTGGAGATGAACACCTCCTAGCACCCCAAGTGTGGTGCCTCGCAGGGAGTCGCACACATACGGTGAAGATGACGACCTCCGGGCTCCGATCCAGGGACGAGCAGCGAAAGACTTGGACCGGAAGACCAGCGGCACGGCGGTGTGCGTATGGTGGAGAGAACCTCAACCCAAGCGCTACCCCAATAGCGGAGTCACGTTCAAGGTGAGAGAGAGAGAGAAATTTCTGGTGTAATTTCCAAGGCAAGGGGGCACCTCAATATATAGGCGGAAGAGGGAGACCATCTCCCTTGGCTAAGCCATGTGGGACTAAACCCCACATGGCCAGCCGGCCAAAGGGGGCAGCCGGCCCCCTCATGGGCCCTTTGTGGCCCATTCAGCCTCCTCCCATGGTGCGCTGGCCCTGGGGGGGAAGTTCCCCCCTTATGGGCCTTTCTTCCAAAGTTAGGCCCATTTGGAATTGGGGCTGCCAATAAATCCGAAAATAAAAAATAAAAATGTATTTAACTATTAATTACACTAATTAATATTAAACACATATTATCTAATTTATTCGGCTCCGAAAACCATTTCGTCAGCCCCCGAACTCCGTCGGATATCACCCGGAACACTTCCGATGTGTCCGGAACACTTCCGGTGTTCTTCTCTCTATTTTCTTCTCTACGTCCAATCTAAATAAACATGTCATCTCCCCTTAAGTGTGTTACCCTACGGTTCGAGATCTCGCCAGACATAATCGAGACACGCTCTCCGATTAATGACTAATCCGTGGACCTTGGATACCCAGGATTAATCCCTGTGAGATAACGAATAACTTTTTCGTTCGAACCTTAGACGTCGAGTCTTAAACCTTTTGCCTGGCGATACTTAGCGTGTCCGAGACTCGTTCATAGATATCATGATACCTAGCTTGATCTCGTTACCGACAACACTATTCTTTACTCGTCCGTGATATTATGTCCTCGTGACCTAGTCACATGCTTGCAAGCTCATTGACATAATCTCACCGAGTGGGCCCTAGAGTATCTATCCTGCTATGCGGATTGGCAAATCCCGCTCTTGACCCCTCGTCTCAACATACTCCCTTCCGATACCCGAGAGGGACACCGTTATTGTCATACTATATAAGTGATGACGTTTGATGCAATCAAAGCATCTTCCAGGAATAGCGATAAGAGTTGATCTCACGGTCAAAGGCGTAATGACTACGTCCTACAAATATTGGGTATGTCCATCACATCATTCTACCAATGATATGACTCCATTGTCAATTGACACCAACGTCACATGATCGGGAAACCTCGATCATCGATTGCACAATGAACTAGTTAAATAGAGGCTACTAGGGACCTGGTTGTTTATCTACCACACGTGTATTAATGTTTCCGCTTAATACAGTTATAGCATGGTATAAAACATATTACGAACAATTGAGATATGACAAATAAACTATCTTTATTAAGTGCCTCTAGGGCATATCTCCTTCAGTCTCCCACTTGCACTAGAGTAACACTTAATCTAGTTTACCACTTTGGTAAAAGCTTAAACACTTATAGCAACTTGGTGCAGGCTTGCCCGTGGAAGAGGAAGTTTAGTCAACGGATCTCCCACATTGAGATCTGTATGTACTTTGCAACATTTCTATGTCAACTCGTTTGACATCATCCCGTATCATATGATAACGGTGAAATATATCTTAGTCGATGGAGTGAGACTCGAACCTTCGCGTAGCATGGGCCTTAAAAGTCTAAGAGATCTATTAAGGGAAACCATACATGCTCGGAAAACCGCTCAGTCCAATCACACTAGCTACTTCTGGAGTTGCCATATATTTCTATACCTATGTAGATTATGCGACAGTGCATTCATATGCGACTTCGCAAGCTAACCATGTCTTTCTTCAAAACAAAGGACTTCTCCTGTATGAGATTTCTAGTCGTATGGGTCAGTGTCATAACTTGCATCATCGTAACCCTTTTACGGCAAGTTGTCTTTTCACTCTTACCCTATACCAGAAAACATATCTTCAGTTCTCTCAGACACTGAAGAAAATACTTAACGTTTGTTCATTGATCCATCCAGGGATCACTCTAGAACCCGTTCTTCAACCAAGAACTTGGGTCACACCAAGTCGAGCTTTCAGTCTGATAGAATCTATGGCTGAGGCATAGAGGATGTCGACATCATTAGCTATCACTGAAACCAAGATAAACTTAATATTTTACCTAGTCATACAAGCAAGAACCTTTTTCTTCGCTTGTTCTATTCTGAAACACTTCAGAATCTTAACCTAGGAAAATATTCCGACCTAATGTTATTAAGCCCCTTTTGATCTATAAATTATAGACCTGATGCCTAATACTCCTAACTTCATTCATAGAAAATTTAATCACTTAAATAATCATTTATACTTTGCTAGAGGATCTGTATCATTCTCAATATGTCGTTACATATAAAATCAGGAATGACACCTAGCTCCCACTCAAATACGCCTTCCGCATATAAGACCAGGGAATTTCTTTTAGCTCCCACTCAAATATGCCATTCACATATAAGATCAAGAAAAGCTACTTAGCTCCCACTCACTTCTTTGTAAATGCAGGTTTCTTCAACTATTTTGGACAACTCCAAAATCCTTTGATCACATTATCAAAGTGAAGATTCCAGCTCCGATATGCTTGCTTCAGCCCATGAATGGACAGCTGAAGTTTGCATACGTGTCAGCATCCTTAGGATCAACAAACCTACTTGTTGTACCGATTACAACTCTTCCTTAATGTTGCCATTAGGGAACACGGTTTCTTTATCCATCCATCAATTTCTTAATTGAAAATAATTGCTAGAACAATCCTAAACAGACTTAGGCATCGCCACTTGAGACAAAATCTCGTTGTGGTCAACTTTTGAATTTGTCGAAACTGTTTTACGACAAATCGATCCTTATAGACGGTTGTCTTTCCGTCAGTGTCTATTTTGTCATAAAATTCCATTCACTCTCAACGGCCTGAGCCCATCAAGAAGACTTACCCAAGTCATTACTTGGTAATCGTACATGGATTTTATCTCGGATTATACATGGCATATAGCCAATTTTCGGACTTAGGTTCACCATCACTTCTTCGTAGTTCGTAGGTTTTGTCATGTTCCATTAACATGACGTTCATAACAAGATTGTCGTACCACACATTGCGGAACACAACCTCGTACGCCTACGACCTTAGTATGAGCTCAGAGCATCATGATCTTTATCATCAGCTTTCTTCCAGTTGCAGAGGACGGTACCGGAACCGTTTCCGTTGCGCCACTCGAATTCCGGAGAGAAGTTCATTAACTTCGTCTTGCTCTACTTTCTTTCCCACTTATATCCTTGATAAGAAACTATTTCTTAAGCAAGGTATGTTCCAGCAACCAGTTTGCCTTTGTCGTGAGAAACGTATCCAACTGATATTTTAGATACACTACAAAGATGAATCTATCCGCTTTTAGGTTTGATCACATCAAAACACTAAAATACCGAAACGACAATCTAGGCTAAAAGCCATGCCATCACTCATATGGTATTGCCTCCACGGATTAGATGGTTTCCCTATTATCTAACGTGAATGTTTTGTTTCTACCATATGACTCCAATGATCACAATAATTCGATAAGAGATTTTATTTACCACACACTATCCAATAGAGTGTGATTACGACGTCAAAACACACCATAACATTGTGGTGTTCCATGCGACGTAATTTGTGGAACTCTTCTCACAAGTCTTCCAATGATATGCCAACCTTATAACTCAAATCTTATTTCCTCGATCTGTATCGCAGGAATTTGATTTTCTTGTTAAGTTATTTTTCTACTTCACTTCGAACTTGTTTGATCAAATCAAAACCTTTCAGACCAACATTTGATCAAGTGGATATATCCATATCTACTCGAATTATTTGTGAAGTTTACGAAATAAAGATTTCCACTACACGTTAATTACTTCATTGATCCACATACATCCATATGCATGATTCTCAATAAGTTATATGCCCGCTTTCCGAAAACGGTGTCTTAGTTATCTTGCAAGTGTCAAAAGATCAAAATCTAAGGACTCGGAGATCCATCTGAATGGAGCTTCTTCATTGACTATAACATTGACATGACTTAAACGTTAGTGCCACAAGAATGTGGTGTCTTTATTAAGTTTATATCCTTTGGCATTAATGTTATGAATGTGGGAGCTTCTACCATATAAATTCAAATCGACGTATGATCATTACTTCATAAATATAGGACAACGTTTTGTCACTAACATATATGAACAATCGTCTCGCTAGAGGAGACACACTTATAATGATCATACTAACAGGCGATCACAAAAGAATTTACTCAAATGGTAGATGCAGAGGGAGAGTGTCTATGACCATCACAACATATTGTCTGCCATCATCAACACACATTATCACCTCATCCTTCCAAGCTACTCAAGCAGAAAATCTTGTTTTCATAAAACATGACTAGTATCAAAACTTAGTCACTACTGCGAGTACTTGCTTAGGTAAAACATTCATAACGTGTATATCATATATACACCATCATCATTGATAACTTCCGGCGATCTGTTTCATCTACTTGATTCTTCCAACGCAATCAAGAATTCATGAAGGTGAACGATTCCCCTTGCATGACATAGTCTATGACAAAACATTTGCATCTGGCAATTTGCTGTCATCCAGTGATCGAGTTGAGCGAGGCGTCTCAATGTCATCAAATATGACCATGTCATCGAGTATGACCAATGTCATCAAGTATGACTGCCACGTGCTCCTTTAATGCGAGTGTTCTCTTCCATCTGGTTGAGAAGAAAAACAGTCAAAGTACTGATAAACTTCATCAACCCAACTTGCGGTGTATCTCGAGTTCAGCGATCATCTCATATGTTCGCGATCTGACAACTCGCACCCACAGTTAATTCTCTATGGTAGAGATCATAGCATACACTGGACTATGATGATATTATCCGCACAAAACTTGATAATCCAAATTATCCTTTTGTTAGCGGAATCTCCGGGTTTATCTCCTAGCGGGTATTGTATCACATAGAGCTAACGGTTTAAACAAGGAGTATCCTCAAGCTACCGTATAAAACTATGAAGTTTGGACCCAACCTTTTAAGTTTCTCAATCGCAGGAATGCGCCTAATTTTTAAAGATGGCTATTACACTGGTTAATATCTACAAAGGTTTTGCAAAATATAAAGACTTTGTTCATAATAAATATGGGTTCAAGTTTTAATAAAATAAAACTACCAGAACTCCCACTCAAAACGAATATCCCTCTAATCGTTTTAGTGATTACACGATCCTCATCCATTATGCAACCCCTCATCGTCAGAGCCGGCAACATAACTTAGAGGTAGACATCGACATGTCAATCACAACAACTCTGTGACTCATGCTTAACCTTTCGGTCACCGTGTTCCGAGGCCATGTCTGTACATGCTAGGCTCGCCATAATAACCTTCAGCGTATACGCTTGTGCAAACATGTCTTACACCCACCGTATGCGAACGACGATATGTCTTTTGGAGGGATCATCTTATATTACTACCGCCGTGTAACTAATATATAACCATATATATATATATATATATATATATATATATACACACAATATAAGATGCAAATAACAACATAACATCAAATGTAATGCGACGTGATATGGTCCTTGCGCCGATGGTCTCCTTCGCGCCCACAGTTTATAAACAATTTATCAAACCTACCTTGACCATATCACATTGCCCCTGCAAAATAAAGTTAGACGCTTTCTACTTTATCTTTTGCATATTTTACGTGGCTTGGGGCTTTCGTAAATAGAACCGATTCATACCTACGAACCTATGACCACAACAACGATCAAATAGTCGCTATTTATGTATCCCTTTCGGGCCCTCCATTGAAAATGCAAAGCCAACTAAAGAGAGAGAGACAGACACCCGCCAGCCACATATACGGTACAAGCCGTATGTCAGTTGTGGAACCAGTCTCGCGTAAGCGTACGCGTAAAGTCGGTCCGGGCCGCTTCATCAACTCGATGCCGCCGGCTAAACAAGTGCACGCTAGAGGATAGCTTCTAAAAGAACGATGTCCCCATGAGAACATGGGTTCTAAAACCGGTATAGCTATATGTACGCATAGATCGGCTCTGATACCACTGAAGGAGATCGTAGGCAGAAAACAAAAAATTTCCTAACAACGATAACCTTAAACTAGCCAGGATCTATACTATGCAGATATAGTAATACGCAGAAGATCGATATATGTACCCTCGTAGACCGATAGCGGGGATTACGCTCCCGCAACAAGCGTTGTCGAAGTAGACGATGTAGCCGACCTCGAGGTCGCGAAGATCTTGGCGCGACGAAGACGGCGATGACGATGGTGACACCGACCTCATGGTGGTGGAGATGAACACCTCCTAGCACCCCAAGTGTGGTGCCTCGCAGGGAGTCGCACACATACGGTGAAGATGACGACCTCCGGGCTCCGATCCAGGGACGAGCAGCGAAAGACTTGGACCGGAAGACCAGCGGCACGGCGGTGTGCGTATGGTGGAGAGAACCTCAACCCAAGCGCTACCCCAATAGCGGAGTCACGTTCAAGGTGAGAGAGAGAGAGAAATTTCTGGTGTAATTTCCAAGGCAAGGGGGCACCTCAATATATAGGCGGAAGAGGGAGACCATCTCCCTTGGCTAAGCCATGTGGGACTAAACCCCCACATGGCCAGCCGGCCAAAGGGGGCAGCCGGCCCCCTCAGGGGCCCTTTGTGGCCCATTCAGCCTCCTCCCATGGTGCGCTGGCCCTGGGGGGGGGGGGGGGAAGTTCCCCCCTTATGGGCCTTTCTTCCAAAGTTAGGCCCATTTGGAATTGGGGCTGCCAATAAATCCGAAAATAAAAAAAATGTATTTAACTATTAATTACACTAATTAATATTAAACACATATTATTTAATTTATTACGGCTCCGAAAACCATTTCGTCAGCCCCCGAACTCCGTCGGATATCACCCGGAACAATTCCGATGTGTCCGGAACACTTCCGGTGCTCTTCTCTCTATTTTCTTCTCTATGTCCAATCTAAATAAACATGTCATATCCCCTTAAGTGTGTTACCCTACGGTTCGAGATCTCGCCAGACATAATCGAGACACGCTCTCCGATTAATGACTAATCCGTGGACCTTGGATACCCAGGATTAATCCTTGTGAGATAACGAATAACTTTTCCGTTCGAACCTTAGACGTCGAGTCTTAAACCTTTTGCCTGGCGATACTTAGCGTGTCCGAGACTCGTTCATAGATATCATGATACCTAGCTTGATCTCGTTACCGACAACACTATTCTTTACTCGTCCGTGATATTATGTCCTCGTGACCTAGTCACATGCTTGCAAGCTCATTGACATAATCTCACCGAGTGGGCCCTAGAGTATCTATCCTGCTATGCGGATTGGCAAATCCCGCTCTTGACCCCTTGTCTCAACATACTCCCTTCCGATACCCGAGAGGGACACCGTTATTGTCATACTATATAAGTGATGACGTTTGATGCAATCAAAGCATCTTCCAGGAATAGCGATAAGAGTTGATCTCACGGTCAAAGGCGTAATGACTACGTCCTACAACTATTGGGTATGTCCATCACATCATTCTACCAATGATATGACTCCATTGTCAATTGACACCAACGTCACATGATTGGGAAACCTCGATCATCGATTGCACAATGAACTAGTTAAATAAAGGCTACTAGGGACCTGGTTGTTTATCTACCACACGCGTATTTATGTTTCCGCTTAATACAGTTATAGCATGGTATGAAACATATTACGAACAACTGAGATATGACAAATAAACTATCTTTATTAAGTGCCTCTAGGGCATATCTCCTTCATTTTCCACCTTCATAATGAGGATTAAAATCCTTCCAAACAGTAGAAGTTAACCTGCGAACTTTGCGGCCTAGTAATGGCAGTACATAACATTTGTAAGAACATTGTGACTAAATACTTTTTTGCGCAAGTTGTAAGAACATTTTTAACTCAGCTCACCACGTGAATGAAAGGTTTTTGAAGTTGTCAGAGATGGTGACGCTGACGTAGATAGTGACCTCGTCGTCTTCTCCTAAGGGAATTTTCAGCCCTCAATCTCTCTCTTTTTGAGGCTGCCACACTTGCTAGAGTCCCAATTCGAGACCTCAACATATTGACTCCAGGAGACCTGGTGGTTCTTTGACTCGGCTCTATAGCTGAAGGAGACCCTCTTACCTAGACAAGAAAAGAATGGCAATTCAGAGCATGTTAATTTTAACTATGTTAACTAGCAGATGAATGTGAGAGGGACTCACTTCTTCTCTGATCATATTCGGTTCCCGTGTTTTCTGGACGTCTTCCTCGTCTTCTCTTTCCTTCCTGCCTCCACCTCCAACTTCCTCTTCATATTAAGCTCTTGCTTCTGCCCCCTCTCCTCATGCTTCTGCCTCCTCTTCTCTTGCATTTACTTCTTATCCTCTTTCTTTTTCAATCTGCACTCAAACAGGGCAGTTAAAAATCAGGAGAAAACAAATAAATAGCACGACAAAATGGCCCATATTGCATTAGCGTCTGGCAACAATATGACAACTATTGGGTTACGGGCTATGCTTGTCTGCTATGGTTGTTAGAACATGTCTAGCAGATTCCGGATATTTTTGTACCGGAAAACGTGTATGAGGTGACCAGAAAAAATAGTATCCGGTCCAGTATAGAGAGAGCTCGGGCAGAACGGATCCACGATATTGTACTAGGAATTCAAACAAAGCAGTTCACACGAGATTCATCGCACACGTTCATCAACACAGATTTAGATTTCAAAACAAAGGAGTTCGCGTGAAATTACAATAGAGATTTTGAAAGGACAAGGATGTCGCCTAGAGGGGGGGTGAATAGGCGATTAAAACTTTTCCGGTTTAGGCTTGATAATTACGGAATAAAACTAGGTGTTTAAATTAACAAGCCAACAACCTGATTAAACTAGGCTCACCTATGTGCACCAACAACTTATGCTAACCAAGACAAGCAACAAGGTGATAGCAATAGAATACTTCAAGCACGAAGGCTATCACAATGTAAAGTGCATAAGTAGAGAGCTCGGGTATAGAAATAACCGAGGCACGCGGAGACGAGGATGTATTCCCAAGTTCCTCCTTTTTAAGGGAGTACGTCTCGTTGGAGAGGTGTGAACCAACACAATGGTTCAACAACCACAAAGGTTTCACCTTCTTCTCCGATGAACCGCACCACAAAGGTTTGGTTCACCTTCCACTATCAGAATCCTTCGAGGCGGAAATCCAGAGCCTTTCAACAACGATCCGGGGCACAACCCACAACGGGATTGGGGGCTCCCGAACAGCTACAAGTGACCACACAAGGGTCTCAACCACCACACGGGCGTCTAGGGTCCAAAGACCCAAGAGTAACAAGTTCGCAAGCTTTCAACTTCCACGAATCCTCGTGGAGAGCACACCGATGTACCAAATGCAAAAGGCAAGAGCACAAGTGCTCAAATCCTTCACTCTCAAATTCCAACTAAGCAACAAATGCTTATGGGGGAATAAGAGAGGAAGAACAAAAAGGGAGATGCACCAAGAACTCCAAGATCAAGATCTACTAGGTTCCCCTCACTTAGAGGAGAGATGGAATGGATGAATATGTAGATCTAGATCTCCTCTCAATTTCCCTCAAAGATATGCAAGAATTATGGGAGGGAATGAGAGGAAGGCAAGCTTTTTCAAAGGTCAACAATGGAGGAGAGAGCGGATAAAAACTTGCTCAAGAGATGTGTGAAACAATGGGGAAGAAACCCTTTAAAAAGCTCACTGAAAAAATATGGCCGTTGGGCTGAAAAGGAGGCCGGTCGAGCTGGCCAGGAGCCGGCCTGGCAGAGGCCTGGGCGCGCCGGCCTGTGGCCCGGCCTGGGCTGGCCTGGGAGCCGGCCTGCTGCCCGAGGCGCTCGGCCTGTGGCCCGGCCTGGGCCGGCCAGGGAGCCGGCCTGCTCCCCGAGCCGCCCGGCCTAGAGCCCGGCCTGCTACCCGAGCCGTCCGGCCTGGAGCCCGGCCTGGGCCGGCCAGGGAGCCGGCCTGCTACCCGATCCGCCCGGCCAGGAGCTCGGCCTGGGCCAGCCTGGGAGCCGGCTTGCGCAGAAAAAACATTCTAAAATCCATATGCTTTTCATTAAAACTCCAAATGAGATGAAACCAACTTTGTTGAAAATATTAAGGGTCACAAATATGGAGGAGATCACACATGGGAGGTGTGGACCTTATCTCGAGGAGGACCGGTAATATTTCCAACACCAAGAACGCAACAAGTTTTCCATCCGGACTCCGTTTTCATTGATCTTGGGCTTGCTCCGAAGATAATCACAAGCACTACAAGATCATGCATATACACATCATAGTCCACCATGTGAGGAGGATAACACAAGAGGAGAGTTTGACCTCTCTACAAGAGACGAACCGGTAAAACCTCCAACATCAAAAACACCACAAGATATCCAAATGAAATCCGTTTTTGATGAACTAGAACTTGGTATGGAGATGAACACAAGCTCTAAATTCTCACATGAATAAAAGCCACATAAGAACCAAGAAAGATGATATGCCAAATATACAAAAGTTTGAGCTCTCCATAAAGATGCGATCAAGTTACTCACTTGAGAGCCCCTCTTGATAGTACGCCGTCTATCCTATAACCCGGTCTCTAAACTAACAGCATGAGACCGGTAAAATAGAAACCCTATCAAGATCATACCTTTGCCTTGAGCCTTCCACTTGAGCTAGATGACGACGATCTTGATCTCTTCAAGTGGACCACATTTTTTGATTGCGCTTGCTAGCACATGCTTGATAAAGGGCTAAAGGCTTCTCCAAATGCTCCCCCATACACCATGATGGGTGAGCCTCGCTTAGCTCCGTCTTCATAAATCCACTTGCGCTTCATATCCTTCTCTTGTTATAGATGATGACTTGGAGATAAACATGAATGTTCACTCTAACTTATTTTTCAAGTCATGCTTGCAATAAGCTCAACTCTAGATGACCATTCTTCATATGAACCCATTGGATAGAACTTTGGTCATCATATAATCTTCTAGAGTCCAACACATGAACTCCAATCTTCTTTATGGACAAGATCTATAAAGATATCTCAATACAAACATTAGTCCATAAGGATTGTCATTAATTACCAAAACCACGCATGGGGCAACACATGCCCTTTCAGATTTGTATATAGATAGAGCGAACTAAACTTATCCCTAATGACAGATCTTTGGCGGTTGATTGACATAGTTGAGATAGAACTTGACAGCGGAGATGCGCTCTGCCACGCCTGCTTGTGGTTGTTCGGCGCTTCTTCGTAGCGGCGCTGAGGAGTAGCCTCGCCGTTCGCTGCCACTCACCTGACTTCGTTGAGTGACGCGTAAGTTTCGTGGCACCGCTTGATATGGGGAGGATGTGGTCGTCAAGCACAGTGAACCCATCCTACACGTAGCCCCACGCCTCCTCGTCGTCATCGTCCTCATCGTCGTGGCTGGGCACGACCATCGACTCAGAGCCCCTGCCTCGGCATCGTGCGAGGGGGCTGACAAAGGTCGGCAGCGGACCCTGATGCCACGGTGCAGGTCTCATCAATGAACGGTTAGACGAGGTGATACGTATCAAACGTATCTATAATTTTTGATATTCCATACTGTTATTATACCAAGTAGCAGGGTGTCCCTCGCAAATGCGAGGGAAACATCTAAAACTGTCTAAAATTATGTATTGTCTTTAGATACTCATCTTATTCATTTAGAATTAACATGGTTCTATTGTCACAATCTTTGTGGTATATAAATAATATCAATGTGCGGAAAGCTCTTTTATTTATCTTTAATTTACGGATGAATGCCTTTTCAAGATTTAGAATTCATATCAATGACTATATGTAAATTTTCTACTTGGTTCTACAGATAATTCCTATTATCACTGCGCAAATAGAAAGTTAGGACGGCCATACCAGATCTTGGCTTGGATCGATGACCTGCGGGTCTGCAACTTCACATTGAGCGTACGCGTTTGGATCTGATAGATATAGGGATGCCATAGGTTTAGGTTTATTTGACGGCCGAGTTTAGATGACAATGAATAGAGTTTTTCAGCGGTCATGTTCCGTGGGGGAAAGAACGCAGGGAGCTCATTTCGTATGGGTCGTGTCCTGGTCCAACTCATTTTTTGTTTTTAATTGCACGTGTAACACATCTAAATAATTTTCTCTCTCTCTTATTTTGTTTGTACGTGGCCATGTATGACGTTGTACGTGACAATTTTTGCGTAACACCTATCAATTTTAAATCTCAGCCATTAAAATTAAGAGAGAGATTTTAGGCATGATTGCATTAATTGCTAGAGTAGTTAATTCTGACGTAAATTACGGAAATCAGCCGGTAGTTTCCTCTCCTTCCTACTCCTTTGCTCGTGTGTACGCGGGTTGGAATTTCTGCATGCATGTGCTCCAACAATGCATGCAGGAAAATGGCTCGGTTATGGCCTGATAGAGTAATTAACGACATAAATGCCTCGCTGAAATTACGTCCTGGACAACAAATTTCACAACCAATTAGCTCTAACCTTGGACACAGAGAAACCTCATGCACGCCCCAAAAATTTAAGGGTTCAGCTCATGCAAATACTACTCACGAACCGTGTGTGGCTTAAACACTTGCTGTTGACATTTATTGGGATGACGTCATCCAGGCGCTAATCCACGTGACCGCTTATGGCTATATATAACCTTCCTTTTCTATTTACGTGATATGTATTTATACGTACATATTTTTGGTTAAACGTAACGCTTTTTTTGTCAAATCTCAACCGTTAAAATTAAGATCTACAAAGCATATAATTCTAACCTATGTGGCTTAATGTGGTGTCTCTATTATAACCTCTTGTTTTGCTTTTAGTATATAATAGATTACTACATGTTTTATTTACACTTCATAGCATTTTTATACATTTTCTGGTCCTAACCTATTAACAAGATGCCGAAGTGCCAGTTCCTGTTTTCTGCTGTTTTTCTCTTTCAGAAAAGCTAGTCGCAAAATATTCTCGGAATTGGACGAAAATCAACGTGTGCAAATATCTCATCGGAAGACTCCAGAAGCCAGGGGAGACGGAGTGGGGCCACGAAGCAGCCACGCCACCCTAGGGCGCGGCCAAGGAGGGGGTGGCGCCCAGCCCTGGCGTGGCCACCTCGGGTGCCCTCCGACGCCGCCCTTTCGCCTATATATTTCCGATGTCCCGAAAACCCTAAAAACACCGATCATATTCCACGAAATGTTCCGTCGCCGCCGCCGTCGTCAACCCTAGATCGGGAGGGTTCTGAAGCTCTTCCCGGCACCCTGCCGGAGGGGAGATCCTCACCGGAGGCCTCTACACCGCCATGCCTGCCTCCGGAGTGATGCGTGAGTAGTTCATCCTTGGACTACGGGTCCATAGCAGTAGCTAAATGGTTGTCTCTCCACCTTGTACCTCCATGTTTAGATCTTGTGAGCTGCCTAACATGATCAAGATCATCTTATTGTAATGCTACATGTTGTGTTTGCTGGGATCCGATGAATATTGATACTATGAGCAAGTTGTTTATCAATCTATCTATCTATTTATGTTGTTTATGATCTTACATGCTCTCCGTTGCTAGTAGATACTTTGGCCAAGTAGATGCTTGTAACTCCAAGAGGGAGTATTTATGCTAGATAGTGGGTTCATGCCTCCAGTAATCTGGGCTCGAGATGACAGAAACGACTAAGTCTGTGGATGTGCTGTTGCCACTAGGGATAAAACAATGATGCATTGTCTACGTGTCATTTGCATTGTTTACATTACATATTTTATTTCATGCAATAATCTGTTGTTTGTAACTCAATACCGGAAGGGGTGCGGATGCTAACCGGAAGGTGGATTATTTAGGCATAGATGCATTGGATAGCAAGTCTATGTACTTTGTTGTAATGCCCAATTAAATCTCATAATAATCATTTTGTCATATATTGCATTGTCATGCGCTCATTATTTGTCAATTGCTCAGCTGTAATTTGTTTACCCAACATGTTAGTTATCTTTTATGGAGAGACACTACTAGTGAACTGTGGACCCCGGTCCATTTCCTCATACTGATAAAACCACCAACTGCAATCATTTGTTCTCTGTTACTTTCTGCACTCATTACTGTTTTCCACACAATACGTTTAATTCTTTGTTTCAGCAAGCCGGAGAGATTGACAACTTCTCTGTTACGTTGGGGCAAAGTAGTTTGTTTGTGTTGTGTGCAGATTTCACGTCAGTTGCGCCGCTGACAACCTTCTGAAGAATCTCCGTGTTCTCCTGATTCGATAAACCTTGGTCATATTTCAAGGGAAAACTGCTGCTGCACTACATCATACCTTCCTCTTGGGGTTTCCCAACGAACGTGTGTTCTCACGGTCAACAAGCAGATCTTCTGGTGCTGTTGCCGGGAAGTAATAAAACACTTTACCGTTAACACGCCATCACGAGGTCACGCAGGCCGTCCCACCCCCTCCCTCGGAGGTGAGTGCGCTTGCTCGAGGCGGCCGAGAGGCGGCGGCGCTCCTCTTCCTCGCTCGGAGGCCCACCACCTATGCCGCACCCGCCGTGCCCGTCACTGCCGCACATGGAGGAGCCGACCGTCGATCTAGTGAACATTGGGCGAGATCTGGTTCAGAACGGTCGTAATTTCTCGCCGATGCTAACTTAACGTAGCCGTGGTGCGGTGGAGGGGGAAGAAACACGACGAAGTATCCTGGTTCGAACCCCGAATGAACCCTGTACCATTGATATAATGCCCGAGCCGCCGCTTATTCGGGGCCCGGAAAATTTTACGGGCCGATATGCGGTATCTGCTCGGGCCGTAAAACTGATCCAACCCGCATATCAGCCGGAATTTTTCAGGCTGGGGACTTATCCAGTATCAGCTAGAGATGCTCTTATATATCACATTACCTCTGGATGCAAAAAATCATGGCGAAAGTAGAATCAGGAGGTTCACACAACCTGTATATATACTGCGGGTCGGGTAAGACGTGGGCGCCCCACAATCCAAAGTAGATCGGGAACGGCCCCACAATCTAAGAGATCAGAAATGGCTGACTGATTAACGCGTATGTTAATGACAAAAATATAGACATCGGTTCGGCTCATTCCCGAAACGCAACGCGACGCGTCGTGGCGAGACGAGCGGCGGAGGAGCTCGCGGGAGACTCCTTCTCATGCTCATACAAGTGCTAGAAGATCTTACCCTTATTTGCAACTCTCTCTCAACTAGCAATATGCGACTAAATTTTAGTCCCACTCACAGCCATGCGCATGAATGGGCTAAATAAAAATTTCAGGATTTTAGTTGGGCCTTTGGATGTGGCCCAACAAATTCCAACACAAAGTATCAATGTGTACAAGGAAGAACGACATGGTGCTGAGATTTCTTGCTCCCGGGCTCCAGTGATCCTCTAGTTAAAAAAATAAAAATCATATTAATAAGTTTCAAAAAATTATGCGTGTTGTCAATGATATGTCCCACAAACGTGCAAAATCTGGGTTTGAAATATTTTATAGAGATATATGCACGGTTAGTCACTGAACTTGGCCGAGATGAGCACTTTGGTCACTAAACTTGCAAAATGTTGCCCGCGGGTCACTCAACTTGGCAGAGTTGAGCAAACTGGTCACAAACCATTGACTGAGCAGTTGACCATTGACTCTGACCATTTTTTTTTTGCAAAAACACCCCTGTAGAATCACAAAATCACATCATTTTTTTTTGCAAAAACACCCCTGTAGAGAGATATTAATGTGATTTTGTGATTCTACGGGGGTGTTTTTGCAAAATAAAAATGGTCAGAGTCAATGGTCAACTGCTCAGTCAATGGTTTGTGACCAGTTTGCTCATCTCTGCCAAGTTGAGTGACCAGCGGGCAACATTTTGCAAGTTTAGTGACCAAAGTGCTCATCTCGGCCAAGTTCAGTGACTAACCGTGCATATATCTCTATTTTATATTCTGTTCTATACAAAAATGACAAATGTATGATCTAAATGTACATACTTTTAAATCTCCAAAATATACAAGATTTGTTATTTTTATGTAGCCCAGAATATAAAGTATTTCCAATCAAAATTTGGCACGTTTGTGGGATACAACATTAGCAACATGCATTAATTTTTTTCAGATTTTTTCGAAACTAAAAAATATTATTTTTGAATTTTTTAACGAGAGGAAGCATTGGAGCTCGGGAGCAAAATGTGTTTTCCGGTGTGGTGGATTCCTACATCCATTCGCATGACTCTCCTGGAAACAATTAAAGAATGAATTTTTTTTGTCAACAACGCACAACTTTGAAAATGTGTTCACTTGTAATAAGTCTAAAAAATAGTATAAACACATATATAAAAGTGCTCCCTCGGACCCAAAATATAAGGCGCCCTATTTTCTCCAGTCTTTGATACTCGACTTTGACCACTAATAAATACTAAATTATGTTGATTGAAAATGTGCAAAATGGTACCGTTGGATTCGTTTTGCAATTTTTGTCATTTCTTATATCATTATATTAATTTTATGGACATATTATAAGTAAAAAACATGGTCAAAGTCGTACGTTGTTAACCAGCGAAATTTATGGACTAATTAGCTCAATCCATACACTTTGGTATTATTAGTGGTCAATGACGTGAATTAATAATGGTGAAAAATCATGCTCGTCTTACTTTTTGGGACGGGGAGAGTATTTTGACATAATAAAATTCTTAAATTTCTAATATAATACACACCACAGGACTCTTGAGATGTAAGAACAAACCAATATAACTGGCGACGACACATTTAGTTAGCATTATATTCTCTTTCTCGTGATTCGTACAACTTTTAAGGAAAATCTATGTAACTAGATTTCAATTGTGCAACTAGATTTCAATGTTTACTTTCATGCAACAATTTATTTTTCATAAATTGACCGGGGACTTGTGTACAAAAATGATAACAAGCGTGTTACATAACAGTATATCACATAATAAAATTTACATACGCAAAATACCATAATTCACACAATATTGTTTCAATACCAAATACAAAGTGTGCACAATTGGTTAAAATTTGACTTGCTAGATCATGAAAGTGTGCACAATTGGTTAAAATTTGACTTGCTAGATCATGAAAAGGTAGTGTAATTGGTCCAATTTATAGTCTATAACTTTCTATAAAGATGCGCATCATACACTTACACTAGAAACCACTACTGAGACATTTGTTATATCGTACTCTTTACAGATCTTACCATGAATATTTGTAAAGTTTATAGATCGTGCATCGTAGAAAGCATAGTTTTAAACAAACAATGTTACAAAATATAGTTTTTTTATCTTTCAATGAATTCACTAAAAACAAAACACAACTAATATTTAGTACATTGCTTGTTATATGGTTGAATTATGCCGAAAACATGAAATTATACTTATAATACTAAAACATGCTAACAGGAAGAGGCAGAGAAGTATAAAGTTCAGTATAAATTGTATTCGCCATGGGTCCAAATTTTTATTTGACCGGCCTTGGTTGGGCGTGGACATGGTGATGTTGGAACTAATCTTTTGTTAGTTAGTAGTTCATCATGTTTATTTTCGTGTAATCAAGTCGCCGGCCGGAAGCTGCGTTAGTAGTTCATCATGTTTATGTGTGTAGATAAGCTAACGGTCTGGTTTAGTTTGTTAGCGTTAGTTGGCTGCATGCATGCTAGGTTAGGCCTGGTTATGTGGCCGTTGCGAAAGGCTGTACAAGTGCTGAACGTGGGCGTGCAAGTAGCTAGTGGAGAGTGAGTTTAGGATCAGGAGTTAGTTGAGAGCGTGTGAGTCTATCTTGTACTGCCTATTTAAGTTGAGCAAGTGAATGAGAAAGTAGAGCCTACGGGCAGAGGAAAATGTAGCCACGTTCTAAACGTGGGCGTGCAAGTAGCTAGTGGAGAGTGAGTTTAGGATCAGGAGTTAGTTGAGAGCGTGTGAGTCTATCTTGTACTGACTATTTAAGTTGAGCAAGTGAATGAGAAAGTAGAGCCTACGGGCAGAGGAAAATGTAGCCACGGTGGTCAACAAGGAACTGTTCTTGGCAAAGTCTTGTTCGTCTTCCTTGGTTGTGTGCGTGTGTGTTCTTGAGAGAAACAAGAGAGGTTGAGAGGTAGAAGAAGAGGAGCTGCTGAAAGGATAAGGATGTTGCCTAGAGGGGGGGGGGGGCGGTGAATAGGCGATTTAAAACTTTTTCGGTTTAGGCTTGATAAATGCGGAATAAAACTAGGTGTTTTAATTTAACAAGCACACAACCTAAATATACTAGGTTCACCTATGTGCACCAACAACTTATGCTAACTAAGACAAGTAACAAGGTGCTAGCAAGATAAAGACTTCAAGCACGAAGACTATTATAATGTAAATTGCATAAGTAAAGAGTACGGCTATAGAAATAACCGAGTCACGCGGATATGATGATGTATTCCCGAGTTCCTTCTTTTGAGTGGAGTACGTCTCGTTGGAGGGGTATGAATTTCAAACTCAAGACGCTACAAATGGCCTCACCCTATTCTCCGATGAATCTCGCACAAAAGCTCGGTTCACCTTCCACTATTGATTTCCTTTTGGGCGGAAATCGAATCCCTTACAACAATCTTGAGGCACAACCCACAAAAGGATTGGGAGCTCCCAAGTGACCACAAAAGATCTCAATCACCGTCTAGGGTCCAACGACCCAAGAGTAACAAGCTCACGAACTTTCACTTCCACGAATCCTCGTGGAGAGAGCAAACCAATGAACAAAAGCAATGGCAAGAGCACAAGTGCTCAAATCCTTCACTCTCAAAATCCACCAAAAGCAACTAATGCTTATGGGGGAGAAGAGAGGAAGAACAAAGAAGAACTCAACAAATGGAACTTCAAGAACTAGATAGAAAGGGTTCCCCTCACTTAGAGGAGAGATGGATTGATGGAAATGTAGATCTAGATCTCCTCTCTCTTTTCCCTCAAAGATATGCAAGAATCATGGGAGGAATTGAGAGAGGGGAAAGCTTTCCAAGGTCAACAATGGTGGGGGAGAGAGAGAAAAATGTGCTGGGCAAAGCTAGGTGGCTGGAGGTAGGTGGAGGGGTTTTATACCCCTCCCAGAAATGTAGCCGTTGCAGACAAGAGAGTCGGATATTCCGACACAAGTCAGGATCAGATAATCCGATGGATCGGATAATCCGATTCAACCTGTATCGGATATTCCGACAACCTCCAGAGGGCCACAAAACTGGTTGCTTGAAGTCCTTAGCCGATTTCGAGAGAACCCTTGAGAGTCGGATATTCCGAGTCAACTCTGGACCGGATTATCCGACAACCAACAGAGAGCCACAACACAGGTTTCTTTAAGTCCTTAGCTGAAAACGAGCAACCTTGGGGGCTGGATATTCCGAGTCAACTGGACCGGACTATCCGACAACCACCAGAACGAAAACTGCAAACCCAATAACTTTCACGTACAAAATTCAAATGAGGTGAAACCAATTTTGGTAGAAAGATAGCAACAAGAGCTTTCCCACAAAAATAGAGTTAAGTTGACACACCTGGAGGTGTGGAATTTTCCTCAAGGATAAACCGATAATATTTCCAACCCGAAAACGCAACAAGTTTTCCATACGAAATCTGTTTTCGGAGAACTTGGGCTTGTCATGAAGATCACAACAAGCACCAAAACCCAACAAGGAGAAAAACCAAGTAAGAGCCAAGAAAGATGATATGCCAAGTATGCAAAGGTTTGAGCTCTCCACTAAGATGCGATCAAGTTACTCACTTGAGAGCCCCTCTTGATAGTACGGCGTCTATCCTATAACCCGGTCTCCCACTAACACCATGAGACCGGTAAAATAGAAACCCCATCAAGATCATACCTTTGCCTTGCGCATTCCACTTGAGTTTGAGGATGATGATCTTGATCTCTTCAAGTGGACCACCTTTCTTGATTGCGCTTTGCTTGGTGAAGACTCACATATCGCTCCCCCATACAAGATGGGAGAGCCTCTCTTAGGAACATCTTCACTTGACCATTATCTCCAAATGGGTTGCAAGCTTCAAGCATATGATATCTTCTAAATGCCCATCTTGAACTAGCACATCTCAACCTTGATGACGATCACCACTTGACGTCATCCTCCATGAGCTATAAGAAATCTTTCTTTTGATGCAAGCCCATAGAGAGATACCTAACCCCAACAAAGGAATGCCACACACACATAATGGGTTAGTTCACAAAGCTATATGGACAAATTCTTACCATACCATTGGATCACATGATCTCACATGGTATATCATTTAGCTTTGTGTGTTGATCAACTTGAATCTATTCTTTGCACTTAGTCTTGATCAACCTTGTATCTTTTCATCTTCTTGATCATATCAACTATGTCCATTATAATCAATGATCTTGATGGCATACAACCTTGAATCCAACACATGGAGTTCAAGCGATGCCAATGGACAAACCTACAAGAATAACTCAACACAAACATTAGTCCATAAAGATTGTCATTAATTACCAAAACCATACATGCGGACACTATGCACTTTCAGCTGCAAGGTGCAGCTCCTACAGGTGACGCCTAGGTCATGAAACCATTTTTGGGTTGTCTGGCCCTCCACTTATATGGACAATCCTGAGTTATGCTTAACATTCGGGACTCACTTGGACTATATGCCCAAAGTCCACTTGAATCTAGGTCGTGTGTGTTTGTATCCCTTAAGTGTGTGGGTTCACTATCACTTTGACACAACTGAACTTCCTTCCGTGTTACCACTTGTGACTCCAAGTGCGCTAGTTGACCAACGACTTTTTGGACTCAAGTCGATAGTTGGTAATGACAGTTAGCAGAACGTGTCAACTCAGGGGCGGAGGCAGGAATGAAGCTTAAGGGGGGCCAAATTGGGTAAATCATCCATTGGGGGGCCAACCATGCTAATTTCCTCTAAAATTTGCTTCTAAACATGGCTTAAGCATAAAATTTTCCTTGATGTGTCCATGCATGGGGGGGCCAAGGCCCCTGCTGGTCCCCCTAGCTCTGCCACTGTGTCAACTATCAAGTGTTAGAAAACCACTCTCATGAACATTTATAATGTGTCATATGCAACATTCAGTTTGCCTCATGACATATGTTGTCAAGCTCAACACGAGTACTTGTCATTGTTTTTGGAATTCAACCTCTCTTCTCGAACTCGTGATAGAGATTTCCTGGGTTAAGTCTTAACGTAAATCGCATGGCCATGTTTCTGAATCTCCTGCAATGAAATTCGTAGAATGGTTAATCATCATTTTGAATTGTGGTACTGCAGATTAGTGTTTGTTAAATAGGGTCTAGTTAATTCTGTAATCCTGACTCTAGTTAGTTTTATTTATTTCTAGATAATTTGTTTATGACTCCATAACATGTATATTTGTTTGATTTGGAGCTTTCTAGCTCCAACCACGATTTTATGGTGACACAAGAGTAAAGAACAATTTTCTGGGAGAACCGTAGGAGCGCCGTTTTTGTATTTCTTTATGTTATGTGCTATACACTAAGGCTTGTGTGTGCTTACTTGGTCGCATTTATTGGCGTTTGTCCCTATTTGACTTCCCCGCCCTCGGTGAAGTTAAGTACATGTTGGTATGCTCATCATGCGATTCCCATGGCAAACTAATTGTTTATCTCCTTAATGGTATATGTTTAGCCTTTGTTATTCGTTATTGGTAGCATGTAAGTTAATGTTTCATGGGTTGTTCATTAATATTTGTCTTATTACATTGGTGTATCTAACGATGAATGATCTACCTCAAGAACACGTCAGTCTTAGTTGAAAGGAGTTCGGGTGAGACGTCGCCCTCCTTACCTTCATATTTATCATGTGGTACTCGTGCCTTGGAAGCCTTTTTCCCAAAAATCACTAGACGGGGATATATTAGTGATAGTTACGCCGAGTGTGGTTGGATGACATGTGATGTAGTTCACTTATACGTTAGATCTTTGTCATGCATCCACTAGCGATCATGGTTGAGGATGTAATGCTTCTCCCTTGCGATCTTTCAATGCACTATACTACTGGTATACAGTAGGTTTTTTCTTAGTCTTCTTTCCAAAATCTATCATGAGTGAATCAACCCTTTCCAAATAGTTATACTTGCTTTGAAAGTGTAAGGTTCTCCGGGTCCATCCTTGTACGATGTTCTTCTCATGGTGAAAGTGAAAAAAGAGTTCGGGTGAGACGTTGCGCCTCCTTTACTTTGCCAGCAGTAGTCCGAGTTACTTGGATTGGTGCGAAAGTTTTCCGAGAAAAATCTCAGCGCTACGACACCAACCGCGGTGATGCCTGCGGGTGTTGTGACCTTATTGGGGGTGTTGTTGTGGGTACGTTCTCCATGTTAGGGCTCCGGATGAAAACCATGGACCGTTTCGTTCTCGACGTTAGCGGCGCACTGCGTTGTCACCCTCTTGCGTCGTCGGGGAGCTCCGGTGTCACTCGATCTCGCCCCGGTATCTTCGGTGGCAAGTTCGGCTTTTCATGTTTATTTTGTTTTATCTTTGATCTTCTTTGTAAGAGGGTTCGCTCATCACTTTGTATCGGTTCAGCCGTCGGGTTTATTTATAAAACAGGGGAAAGCCTATTTCGAGAGACTGACAAGTGATCATGTTTCCCAACATTCACACGTATGTGTTTGTATCATTACATATATGGAATTTTGCAAAAGTATATGAAACGCACACTTGTGACTTTTTTTTGGTATATAAGCTATAAATATCATACTCATATGATACCATGCTGATCAAATCATTTTGTAATAAAAAACAATAATAACCAGTAATTCCCAACATCTACACGTGTAAATTTATTGAAGCGTAGAATACGCTTTCCATGGGGCTCATGGTGGGATAAGCCGAATTGCATCGTGCTACACTCGATCGGATTGCTTATGTGCTAGTAGTACATATTAAATTGTTGCACTAGCCAATTATCCCAAAAGTCCGAACTGATGGGAAAAGGCCGTGCTTTGTATATATTATATTTCTGACACTCCCCCTCACGTCTAGGCTGTGGACTTTTTCTCACGAGTCTAGGACGTGGATTTTAGGTGTCCGCAGATATTTATTTTTAATACTGCGTTAGCCAGGATTTGAACTCTAGACCTCTGACTCTGATACCAAATTAAATTGTTGCACTAGCCAATTATTCCAAAAGTCCGAACTGATGGGAAAGGGCCGTGCTTTGTATATATTATATTTCTGACAGTACAATAAAGAGTTACATGGCGCGTTACACCCGTTAAAGCCACACTACTATACATATGGAGTCTAACACTAAGACTGTTGTTTCAAATAACATTTCGCGTTCTTCGAGAGGTGAGATCGTCTCAAGGATTCAACCTGTCCCCAGTACAGGGAAGGGATCAGTCACAATCTTGATGCACTCCACTTCCGATGTGATAGTGTTTGCTCCAAATTTCCATTTGTAACTTCTGTATGTTCGAAGAACACAAAGCCAGCACAATCGTTCAGTGTGTAACTTATTAGCGTGCTCGCTACTTAAACATTTACTTGCTGAAGGTTTATTCTGACGATTTCGCCATCTTCTGCATTTTCCTGGATGATATCCATCAGCTTGGGCCTACTGATCCGTAGAACCTGAGATAGTTTGGTCGTCCGGAAAGTGAAAGGCTGTGGCTTGTTACACAGTACTCCGATCTCGCCTAACAGCCCTCCCTCGGTTGCTTTTCCATAGACCTGAAAAATGCACATTAGCACTAGGTACTTCAGAGACAAACTGTGCACTGTTCAGTGCATGTGTTTGAGATAATGAGAAAGTCATGAATTCAGCAAATATTACCTGCTCTGTTCCGTCGAGGAACGCCACAATATCCTGTTAATGAACATGCACATTGATCAGTACTCAAGTCGTACCAGGTTAGTGCATTGGTAAATCGACGGGATTCTATATACCACTTCTCCTGTCACAAGAAGGTGCAGGTCCGATGGGTATTCGTTCTGCAATATGATGTCCTCCTTTGGGGCAAAGTACTCGGCTACCATCTCAGTTACCTGCATATATAATTGAACCAAATTTAATCTTTGAGTACCCTTCGATTCGTATACCTCCAGCATAACGTGAGGCTGTTACTCTTACCAGTTGCTGGATGAAACTTGAGGAGACTCCCTTGAACAGGTAAGCTCCATGGACCACCGGGAAGAAGAGATACAGAGAAATGCTCGATCGCATCGCCTTGGGGAGTATGTCTAGCGTGTCCTGTTGCTTGAGACCCTCTGCCTTGAACCTTAGGCATATGTGGTTCAGCATCTGCTCCTCTATCTGCCGCGGCAGCTGGTTCCTCGCCGCGAATTCCGAGGCTGACTGAATCATGTCCCTCTGCATTTTTATTTCAGGTCCAAGCTATTAGCTAGCCATGATCACAAGCATATATGCATCCGAGCAGCGTATACTAGAAATGGCTAGTTGCAAGTAGTGGGTATCAACATACGAAGTCTCTGGTGCGGCCGGTGCTGTGGACGACAAGGTTGGTCATGTTGCCGATGAGGTAAGCGGTGAGCCAGAGGTTGAAGAGCATGTAGGAGATGCCGAAGAGCATCTCCCTGGCGTTCTGCGCGTGCAGGTCGCCATAGCCGGTGGTGGTGAGGGTGGTGATGGACCAGTAGAGGCAGGTGACGTACCGTTCCCACAGCCCGTCGTCCCTGAAGTCCGGCATGACGGCGCCTATCCATGTCCTCTTCGGGTTCGGGTACCTGTCCGCGATGAGGTAGTTGATGCACCCGGCGCAGTGCACCGCGAACAGGGTGACCTGCATCCGTGATGCATGGATGAAGAACTATATACACGGTACAGTACATAGTGGACTGGAGAGACGACAGGAATGAAGATAGAGAGGATGCCGACGTACTGAGATGAGCTTTGTGCAGCGTATCACGGCGTAGTTGAACCGGATGTCCTTTTCGAGCCTAGTAGTAGGGAATAATAAAGCATCATGTTAATTATTAAGTTGCACGTACGTCAGACTTTTTTTTGACCATTGTAGTGCACAGTGTTTAATCAGATACGTGCCTGGCAAATAGGGAACTGACTCTGCGCAACCGCCATAGCCGAAGAACATTGAGGAACCTGAAGCCGAGGCCGTGCTTGTTGAAGAAAAGGTGGTTGATGGAGTGGAACGGAACAGTGGAGCACACATCGAAGATGAACCAAGTCGACAGATACCTGCGAACCAAAGAAAGGGCAGGACGTACTAACACACTACATTCATGATTCGTTCATGCATGCTACGCCTGCCTGAAAACTAACTGCCCGATCGAAGCCTGAAACATACCTGAGCGCGATCTTCTTGGGATCGTCGACGACGAGGTAGGACTTCTTGTCGACGAACGGCACGAAGAAAGTGAGCACGATGTCGACGGCGAAGAAGCCGTTGACGACGTCGTCGACGACGAACGGCGCCCGGGGAAGGTACCTCATGAAGGCGAATTCCAGCGGGCATATCCACGCCGAGTACACCACTAGCAGGATCAGAAACGTCTCCCACACCCTGCAAATCAAACAGTTTCTTCATCACGCAAATGCAAGCCTATCTAACAGTACCACCTTCCGATCATACGAACAAAAACGATTAAAAGGCTAGCGATCGTACTGCGAACGTACTTGTATCGAGGATCGTAAGGCCAGATGAGGTATTTCGTGAGCCTGCTGGGAGCACTCTGGTGCTGGGCGGCGGCGGTGGCGCCGAGCGATGGCAGGAGATCGTTGGGAACGTTGCAGACATTGAACTCGGTGCCTCTGTCTCCATCGTAGCATGGGAAGCACCGTGTCCCCCATGACACCCTGCGAGAGGAGGAAGAAGAAGGTGCCATTTCGCTCGCTCGCTGCAGCGGCGGCGGTTGCTGGAGTTCTGCCGAGGGACGCCGCGGCCGCACCGGGTATTTATAGCCGCTGGAGCAGCGCCGAGCGGGCCGCCCTTTGTCTCCCCCGTGCCGTTCCGTGCCTCTGACCGAAACGGTTCTATGGAACGGGAAACAACTTTAGGAAGACGATAACATGCCTTTGGTCTTGTCACGGTAGACATTGCGACGGCCTGATGTCTCCTGTCCCTCGTACGGGTTCAAGGACTTGTCGATCACAGATTGCGTCCTTGGCCAATGGGTGGCACGGCCATTAACGTAGTGGTGGTGATGGTGGCATAATTTCTTTCAGTTGCATGCAGTTATGAAGCTAAGAGCGTGCCGTGATAGCCAGATTAGAAAGTTGATCTCCTGCAAATTGTTGTTTGTCTTTTTGTAAACGCTGAGATGCCATTGCATGTCTTCTCGTAAGTGGGGCAAATCATGCCGTGCTATGCTAGACATGAATGAAAAATTGGGCTGGCATATTTGAAAGAAAATACTTCTAACTTCTATCCACGTCTCATCAAATAATATCAGTCAACTTTAGTTTTGATTAAAAATCTGGCATTAGACAATTTGGCCCGTAACTTTCAGTGCCCGACAGTTTTTGTCATGGACGTTGTCAAAGTGGTACGGGTGATGAAATGGTGGTGGTATTGCACGTATGGCAGTATATACAACTAAATAATTTGAAAATAATAAATCAAAATGTAAAAATAATAATAACTTGACATAATCTAAAAATAGTCGAGAAACTCTAGAATCTTGAAATGGTTGAGGTAGAATTTTTTCGTAGTATTCAGCAAGGGATCAAGACAACTCACAAATTTTTTCTAAAAATTCACAAAATAAATGTCATTGTTCCTAATTCTTCATGTTTTGTCAGAAATAACACGCGACTTCTCTAATTTGCTACATTTTTAGAATAATTATTTCTTTTTTCCTTCTAAATTTCTTTGTTTTCATGAAAATACAGGATTTTTACAGAAATGAGGATTTGAAACTTATCATTTCTTGGTTAAATTCAATTTCTACAGAAAATGTTTTTAAAAGAACGTGTTTTAAAATTTCCTTCTTTTCATTATTATTGGGCTGCTTTGTTGTCTTATGAGTTCATCATAGTGCTTTGAATAAATCCATGCGACAAATCTTTCTGTTGGAAGTTAAGGGTCAACTTGTTCAGTTTTGGATGGTTTTCATTTGGACAAAGATAAAGACTCTATCATAATCATACGGAATTGATGGTGTTCGTTATAATAATATCATTGTTCAGGAGCTCCTCCAAATAGTGGGGATGTTCCTAGCCGAGAGGGTAATGCATGTGTGGTGGTGGTGGACTGGTGGTGCACGCGTCTGACTTAGAAACAACAACCCTCAATCACCTTAAGGTGAGTAGGTGACGGCAGCAAATTTTGCTATGGCAGCCACTTATGCTGGGATGGCAGGGAAATCTTCTAGCATGTAGCACAACTTGATGACTGCACCACAAATGTGGGTTACTACCATGGAAGCATTTTCCATCACCGCGGCAAAGCATCCTTATGCTTCTCGATAGGAATTTTTTAGAATAATTCATTCTTTTCCTTTCTAAATTTCTGGTCTATCATTTAAAATACAGTATTTTCCATAAAAGAGTATTTTATTTTATTTGAAATTCCTCATTTTTTGGTTAATTTTAAACAAAATGTTATTCAAACAATATATTTAAATTTTCCCTTGTTTTATTATTATTGGATTGTTTTGTTTGTCTTCCTAGTTGATCATAATGCTTGGAACAAATCCATGTGACAAATCTTTTTTGTTGAAAGTTAAGGGTCAAACTTGTTTAGTTTTGAATGATTTTAATCAGGACAAAGATAAAGATTCTATCGTAATCATATGAATATTGATGCTGCTGGTAATAACAAGGTAGTCAGGATCGGGATTCTAGATCGAATTGACACCTTTGCGGTAAGATCACAAATCGTAGGACCATAACGCAAATCGTGGATTCTACTTACTGGAATCGTAGAGTCGACCTAGTCAATTCAGATCCTAAAGTCGTAGAATCGTATGATAGAATCGGGATTCTGACTACCGTGGGTAATAACGATATCAATGAGTCAGGAGCTCCTCCAAATGGTGGGGATGTTCCACTTAAGGGCCAAAATTCTATTTCTATGGCTAAATGCTAAACCTTTTTTTCTCAAACAAACTTTATTGTATTAAGAAGAAGGCACTAACGTAGCGCAAACGACTAGGTTTAAACAGATTTTACAATATGAGTAGAGAGTACGTATATGCTCCTAATTCTCTTGAATGCAATCATGCACTACAACACTAGTGTTGATGTCAAGTTATTTGAGAGTGAATAATTGCTTGTTTGATATACTTAAGGATTTGATCAATGTCATGTTAGGAGCTGCGGATAAGGATAACCAGAGTATAACCTCAAGTGTCAAGGGCGCATGAATCTGACAAGTTGTCTTTTTTTTTTCCGGAGAAACCATACAATTTGTCACAGACATTACTGATATCAAAATATCACGTATTGGACCTGGTAGAACTATAAGTTGTTGAAAGGCAGAGGTAGCTATCAACTGCTGATCAGAAATACTGCAGAAAATACGAACCTAGAGGCTAAATATATGCTGAGTGTTGGCTAACCAGTGCTTTCATTTTGGTGACCGCTTTAATTGGGCGGCGTTGTTCCCCCGCGTTTGGTTCCTCTCCAGCCATTCCGCATAGCACAGATGCATGGGCGCTTTGTGCCTTATTTTGCTCTTTTCATGGAACTCAAACTTTGTGGTGAATAACTAAAGTGGCCATCGCTTTGATGATGAATTTGCGCTATTGGATCAATGAAATAGGAAAAGTAACATAAACAATATCGTGATTCCGTTGAAGCAAGATTTTGCATAGTGTTGAGTGTTGATCCTGTGAACTCAGCTATGATAGGTTCTACTCTGCTCATGTGCCGTCCGTACTACCTATACCCCTACTGATGGCAGTAAGATGTAGTCCTATTATCCTATGTCCTTGAGCACGGAAGACCATTCTTTCTTTTTTTAGAAACTAAGGCAGAAACTAAGAAAACGACTACTCGCCCAACCTAGCACAACCACACAAAGACCACAAAGACCATTCTTTCGATAACTCTGACCGTAAAGGGACTTAAAAATTCCGATTTGTTTCGGTGTCCCGATCTGAACCGTCAATTGCAGGACAAGGACGAGTTTTTGTAGCAAAGGTGGAAAATTTAAACTACGTCTATAGCCTTTAGCACGAAAATCTGTCTGAACTCTAAACTGTCTATCCTCTTCACTTCTTCAGTGAAGGAAGGGTCCTCCGACCTTTTTCTCCCGGTGCATTTTTGTGTCACCAAGCTAGATATTGCGAAAGAGACGCCTCGCTCCAGCGATCGGGTCCGCCGCGGAAACGGATATCAGGGGAGAGACGATAACATCCCCAACCGGAAGCCGGCTATCGGTATCTCCTGCCGCGACACCCTGTTCTTGCTCAGAAACTGCATGAATCGTGGGCGTGGAAGTAATCAAGATATCATGTAGAGATTTCGATCTGTCGTCGGAAGAAACAGAGCTAGCCTGCAGTGTTGACACAGAAACCATCACAAGTCTAGCTGGAACCGAGAGTGCGCGCGAGCTCCATCGCCAGCTGATCGAACAATCGATCCATGCGCGCGTGTCTGCTGGAAGTGTATCCCAGCGCGGACCGTGTACGTTTTGTCAGTTGCACCCATCTCAGATCATGCGCCTCGCCTCCCTTTTCACCGTGCGCCACCGCGAACTCCCCAGCTTTGTCCAGACCTGCCCGTCCACCAACCAGCCATTGCATCTCCAGATCGATTTACTGCAGACACCAGGCACGCCGACGTTGCATCCGATCTGATCTCAGTAGTGCCTTGTAGTGGCTGAACCAGTAGTATATCGCCGTCTCCACTCGCCGTCCGGCCGCCTGAAAACAACGCATGTGCTTTGCGCCGGCCGGGACATGTCGATTTGCAGGCGGAGATGACCACACCGAGCTTGCCATCAGGCTTTCGCTCTGCTCGCCAGCCGGCCAGTGCGTGGATTCAGCTGAGATCTCCTGGCTGCGTTAGTGCAGGCCCGGTACCAACGAATCTATCGACTATCGGTGTGATCGACCAGCACCAACGCAGTACTTTGTAGCCGGGTTGATGTCATGGAACACCGATGAGTGACTGACGCGGTGTCTAGTCCAGCCTAGTCAGCCCTGCAGCGATGTCCCCGTAGAGCCGTAGAACTAGAACCATGGCATGGCATATTGGCATCTAGAAAAAATTTGTCTATTGGAGGTAGAACGTTGTTAATTAACACGTCTCTCACCAGTAGCTTGCTTTACATGCTCTCCTTTTATATAGTGCCGGTTGGAAAGCGGAAAAGTTTCGATAAAATTAGATCCGGGTTCTTGTGGAGCGATAAGATGGAAAAAAAGAAATATCATTTGGTTAATTGGAAAACGGTTTGTCTCCCAAAAGATCAGGGGGGGTCTGGGGGTTCTTGATTTGGAGCTCATGAATATTGCTCTGTTAGCTAAATGGCTTTGGAAGTTAATCAATGAAAATGGGATGTGGCAATCAATTCTCCATGCCAAATATTTGAGGAACTCCAGCTTAGGCCAATGTGTGACGAAACCTGGTGACTCACATTTTTGGCAAGGGCTTATGGAGATAAAACCTTTATTCTTGGCTTGTTGCAAGTTTGTGGTTGGGAATGGTTGGAAAACAAGATTCTGGGAGGACCTATGGCTCTCAGATACATGTTTTTCTGCACAGTTCCCACGGTTGTATGCGGTGTCAAATGACCAAAATATACTTGTCTCTACGGTGTTTAGTTCGGGGATTAATTCTCTTTCTTTCAAAAGGAATTTAACCGGAGATAAACGTGTAGAGTGGAGGAATCTTTTGAACATTTGCTCTAATGTGAGGTTGTCGGAGGAGGATGACAAACTCATATGGCTTTTGTCTGACTCGAGACAATTCTCAGTGAAATCCTTCTTTTTGGCTATGCAATCGATGGAAAACGTTCCTTATAGGTTCTGGTGGAAGGTTAAAATTCCTTTGAGAATTAAAACGTTCCTTTGGTTGATACTAAAACGAAGTATCCTTACCAGGGACTTTTTGCTAAAAAAAGGAGGAGTATGCGCAAAAAACTGTCTATTTTGTGGACAGGACGAAAGCATTGACCACCTCTTCCTTAGTTGTCCTTTAGCTAGATATGTCTGGAATGTGGTAAGTGTAGCCACTGGGATGAATTGCCAGTTTGCTAATGTCCACCAGTGCCTGACTAACTGGCTTGATGGTTTTGCTGATAAACAAAAGGGGAAAATGTCTGTGGGTGTTGCAGCAGTGTTTTGGGGATTATGGAAAACCAGGAACCTTGCCTGTTTCGAAAATAAATGGCCTAATGAACCAGTTGAAGTAATACACCGAATTGGGTATTGGATTGATTGGTGGGCAAAAATGCAGGTATCGGAGGACGCAAGAATGGAACTGCAGGTGGGCGCAAGGCTGTTGGTGCGGGTCGCTGATGAAGCTTTCAGAAGCACAAAAGGATGGGCGACATGGAGGCCAAGGCTAGGATGTTGATTTGTTCTAAGTTTAGCTTTGTAGTTGCTCTTCATTCGCTTGCTACTTCTGGAAACTATCAGACTATGTTTTTACCTGGGTTTGAGTTCGCTGGTGGTGGCCGTGTTGTGGCGGACAAATGTAATAAATGGTTTCGTTTAATGAAATCGGGGGGGGGGGGGGGGGGGGGGGGGGGGGGGGGGCGGTCCCTTTGCTTCAAAAAAAAGAATCTATGGGCGAAGCATATGCGGCTCAATATGGTTTTAACCGACTATGGTCAATATTGCACAGAGTTTTCAAACATGCAAAACTTTACTAAAAACATGTGAACAGTGATAGATATAGGTGAGGATAGCCAATTCCAAAATTTCTCTCTGAAGTCCTACTATCTGTGTCGAGAAGATAAAAGATTTTTATGAAATTCTTGTGGAGGTTTATGATTCTATTACAAAGTAAAAAAAAAATATCTATGCTTCCTCCATGTGAGAGTGTTATTATTAACAAAAGATAATATCGCCAAGAGACGCTGGCCGGGTTGTAAGAAATGTGTCTTGTGTGATGCATAAGAGTGTTGAACCTCCCATTCGATATTACCAATATGTTTAGCAATTGGTTAAATAGGGTCGATAAAAAGACTAAAGCACGTATTCTTGTCGGTGCTTTGGCTTTTCTTTGGGCAATTTAGGATTGTTGTAATGATGTTGTCTTAACAAAACGTGTGTGGCTCATTCCTGCAGGTTGTCAACAAGGTCGTGTGATGTATTCACATGTGGCCATATCTTCTCATAACCGACCAACGGGGGTCTCATGGATACTCGGTGTGCTTGTTTGATGGCTGTTTTTTGGACTATTTTCAGCCGGAGGCTGGCAGCATTTTAAAAGAGTAGATGTTTCTGACGTGTGGTGCCTTGGTTTCCCTAGATCGCGACTAACGGCGGCATTGCAGCGGTGTGACCATGCGAGTGGTGGCTGGGTTGGAGTTGAAGGTGGTTGTTGCCTTCGCCTTCGCGGTCCGGTCTATATCTTTCGCTAGTGAACACTTGGGAGGACAATGTGGTGCCGCTGAAGGTTTTCTCACATAGATTTTGGTGTCATCGGTTACCTTCCTACTTCGTTGGGCTCAACTTCAAGCTTTTGTTGGCATTGTTATCGATCGCGTGTCAATGTCCACGCCAGGGTCATCCACGTGAGATGTTGTCTCCATATGCCTATGCCATATATGAAAGGACGGTAAGTGGAGGCGACAACATAGAGCGATGATGGTTTGGTGATGCTTCTTGAGTACCCAGTCTCGAGCTTCGGGGTGAAAATCTATACGTGTAGCCTTAGCTAGTTGTAACTGAAAATGTTAGTTCTTACAAGGCGTTCCCTTGTTCAAGTCATTGCTTCGAGTTTGTTCGGACTTGTTCTTTAGAATAAGGACACATGATCTGCCCTTCAGTGGTTCGATCCAGCAACGGTGGCACATGTGTGTCCTCCTCTCTGTGGAGGCCTTGCTATCAAAGAACTTTTCTCGCAAGAGCATTAACTCATAGGCGTATTTCTTGCAAGAGCATATACTCCACCAATATCTATCATTGTATTTTCTTATTCTTTTGAGAATATTCGAAAAACCATAGGCGTAAAAACCCGATTTTTTTACTTTAGTTTCGAAAACCATATTTATAAGACTAAGAGGACCGAAAATACTAGCATGTGCCTAATAGAATGCACCGTAAATCCGCTAGACTTCAAAGTGGCCTGCAAAAGAAGAGATAAGTGTGGTGCTCTAAAATAGCAAATAGTTGTATCGTTATTCACAATTACAGATCATCATTTTTTAAATTTTCTGTGCAGCTCATAAGTAAAATCATTTTTCAATGAATTATTGCTCGTCCATAGTGTATTCTCACATGTACATACGTTTAAAAAAAATAGCTTATAGAGATACTTTATACATTTTCTTAATTAAAAGGCTGTATGAACTGAAGCTTGGGAGCCAAAATCAACGACTGGATATCTGAGTGATTGCTTTGATAATTGCTTTCAACAAATGACTTGTTGGTCCTGATTAATCATTGCTCTGCTTTCATGATTAATTAGGTTAGGATTCAGCTTTTGCCTAAAACAAAACGAAGGGTATTATCAATCCTTTATCTCGAATGGCTAGTATATCAGTTCTGTAAAGCTTGCTGCTGCAGAAATTTCTTGTGCCGACTGACAAGCAATGCTATATAACTTTAAGTGGTGAGAGTTCAAATGTCAAAAAGGTAGCGAGCAACTTGTCCTGGTTTGTACAAGACACTGATGCCATGCAGGTCTAATCAAGTATGATGACTAGCTATGCATCAGTGACTGATTGCACATAAAAATTGCCTGGAAAAATATACTCCGTATATGACAAATACGACCATAACAGTAACTTTTGCTGGTCACTATAAAATTGTCACTGGTGGCAGAATATGTAACTGATTTCATATTTTGGATGCCTGCCACGTTTTGGTGATTACTATAAGATTCAGGCAAGAAGCCACAGAATACTACTGAAATTTCTAATACATTGAAGAGATGAACTTTGAACAATTCTGACATCTCACATTACAAGCTCTTGGCATACTAACCACGCAATCCATAATGGCTTGCTACTTTCTGAATCACAAAAGAAAGCAACAACATAGCCACATGTAGCTACTGGTAGCTTCAGCCTAAGCTCACATTGCTCAATCTCATGAAAGAAACCTTGAGCTTACTACCAAAACTAGTGGCCTCCTCGTCCATACAGGGGAGGGTTTACGTTCATACTTAAACCACACCACTAAGAAATTCAGAACATCATCAGGCCAACAACACTAACCATACCAAGAAGCAGCCCAATACTTGCCTTCAACCCAGCAGCCCCATTCAAGCCCCAGACACGGACGTCGTCGACCACCGGCCCACATAGTGAGCTGTGGTCATCGCTTCTCGTGTTGTAGTACACACTGTAGAGCGCAACACGTGTCCTTTCAGCACGCGCTGTGAACGTCACATTAGCAGCTTGACTTGTGGCATTCCCCATAGGCGAGTAGTGGAAGTTCTGGGCCTGGTCACCAGCGAATGCCATGACAGCCATTGGTGGCTGGCATGAATCGCCTGCTGAACCCAGTGTGAATGTCATGCTGTAGACTTTCTGAGGGGTTGTCTCGACCATCTGTGAAATGATGCCCTCCTTGCCGGATAGAAGCTCAATCGCACGCTTCCCCTGGGGAACAGTGTACTGGTCAGAGTCGACGAAGCGGACTGCGCGGTTCGACTCGATCATCCATCCTGGTATGGCTGATGTCTGCTCGTCAAGGTTCGTCGGGAGTAGAACACCGAAGTTTGTGTTCGGAAACATCCATGGACCCTCCTCAAAGTCTCCATTGATCACCATGCTATCTGCTCAAAACAAGACACCACAGGATACACGCATCAAGCGCGAGCTAGAACATTTCTACGTCATCCTGACCAGAAGTAGAGTGTTGTGACTTTTTGAAACTTTTTTCTGAAATTACAAGCATTATATATACCAAAAAAAAATCAAGTGAGCTACAGCATTTTTCTAAGGTTCTCCTAACCAGAAGTAGAGTGTTGTAACTATCTGAAACGACAAGCATTGTATATACCAAACAAAAAATGCTACCGAAATTTCAGTGTGGTGCTAATGCCACATACTAGTAGTAAGTCTAGAGACAGGTTGTAGTGGGTTACTGGGTTATACAAGCATCAAGAGTGAGCTAGATAATTTCTAAGTTCTCCTAACCATAAGTGGAGTCTTTCGACTTTCCGAAATGACAAGCATTGTATATACCAACAAAAATGCTACCGGAATTTCAGTGTGGTGCTAATGCCAAATATTACTATATTAGTAAGTCTAGAGACAGGTAGTAGTGGGTTATACAAGCATCACGAGTGAGTTTAGAGCATTTCTAAGTTCTTCTAACCCAGAAGTAGAGTGTTGTGACTTTCTGAAACGACAAGCATTGTGTATACCAAACAAAAAATGCCACCGAAATTTCAGGGTGTTGCTAATGCTACATGGTAGTAAGTCTACAGACAGGTAGTAAGTGGGTTATACCCTTTGGTTTGTCCGGAGCGAAGAGCTTCTTGATGGCCACATTGTCAAGGATAGGCCCACAGGTTGGATCGTCCTCCATGCCAGGGTTCCTGAATTCAAGGTTTGCATGCTCATCCACTGCTTGAAAAGCCAATGCATATGCATCCAACCTTCTATGTTGTACAACGTCTGTAAGTCTATTGTCTGTGATACACCCCAGCAGAAACATTCAGCGATTCCAGCTGCGCACACGTCCGGGCAGCACTGAAGGTGATTGAATACTCTGAGCCCTTCTCAACCTGCACCACCTGCCCAATAGCTGCATCATTTCCTAGCCGTACAGCATGGTCTCCTGAACAAAATCGAAATGGTTAGACACAAGCACACATCCAACCAATCGTCTGTAGATTGCTAATTTAGAGAGAACAGCTCAGTAGAATACCCTGTGGGACAATAAGGATCATGCCACCCTGGTGCTGGCCTGCAGAAACTAGCTCAACTGTGCCATTGATCGTCCAAGCTGGGATCGACGATGCACCCTCAGAGACAGAAGCAGATTTTGCAAAACCACCAGTTGGTGCTGTTTCGAAGTCACCATTGGAGAGCAGGCCTGTTGTGCAAGAAGATTACATGCTCATGAGTGCCATCGTCACGGCAATACCAGATCAACTTAAGACAGAAAAATCTTAGAACATCTAGAGTTTTGCAATAAAAACCACAGGCCCGCAAAAGAAAGACCACAGTACCATTTATGACAATAGATACTAAAACAATGAACAATGTGTGTAGTCTCCATGTCTGTGTTAGGAGTTAGGGGGAAGGACCATAGTAAGTTCGATAACCTGTAAAATATAGTACACTATGTGCTGGACTCTTTACTACAGTAAGCAGGAGTACTAAAAGAATGTACAGACCCTCATAAATTCCATGCCTTATATACGGTGAAATGAGTAATCACACATATATACATTCTACAGTGAAATGAGTAATCACACAACAATTTCAAAAAAAAAAAAAAGGTAATCGCACAACAGTTTCACAAGGTTCATTACATCATTTAAGTTCGGTTTAATCCTGCACCTTTTCTATACTACTATTAAAAGAGCAAACATGTTGGGATACTTTAAATCTGTGCCGTTCAAATATCTGATCGACGCTCCAGATTGCTCCGATGTTTGATAACTCAACATTGCCCAGTTTGTACCGTTTTGCCCTCCCACCAAATCACATAATACGACCAAATTGCCACCATAAGAAGTCAAGAGAGATCACAACAAAGAAAACCACGATGGAGAAGTCAGAAGAGTCACGTTCAGACTCGGCTATGAGTCTATCCCGCACACTTCATCGCCTCCGCGTGCTGCCACCGCCAGCCCGCCACCTCTGGTTTATGAGGACGCCGATGCCAAGGAAACCGGAGAACTCCACGAAGTGCCTCCCGGGTCAAACTTCGAGGATGACGCGAGTACGCGACAACGGTTCTGAAGATGAAGTGGGCTTCCTGCTACGTACCGCCTACCCCACCACGACGAGGACGCGCCCTTCCACGACGTGCCGTATGGCGTGGGCGGGTATGATCACGATCGCGACATGGACGCCGCTCTTCATGCATATCCAGATCTCCCGGCGTTTAATCCATGCAACGACAGGCAGCTAGCGTGCAAGGAGGCCGCGGGCTGTAGCCTGTAAGGGCGGCGTCTTGCATGAAGGGCGGCGACGTGGTTTTGAGGAGGGCGGCGGCAGGCTGAGTTCTGGCTCGCGTCGTCTAACCTTTGGGCCGGTCGCGGGTATAGGAATCCGATTCCCGGCCGACGCGATGCCAGAGTCCGCCGACGAGGCTGCCGAAATATGCCGGCGCAGGACAACCGGCCTCGAAGAGATCACGGATAGGGGCCTCGAGCAGTGCGACGACCAGCAAGGCCATGCATAGGTTCAAGCTTGTTCTGCCTGGGAACTGTTTTGTCGCTTCCGGTTGCCTGAGACTCTCCCGCTGAGGGTCACCTTCAGTCTTCATTAATCGCTTGGCTAATATAAGCACATGCACGCCTGGACACCAGCACATCTAAATGATCAATACAAGTCGCGACGGCAACAACAGCACAGAGCAAGGCATCATGAGTCCGGCCGATCAAAATCACAACACCAACCTTGAGTAGTAGCTGCAACCTTCAGGTAATAGTAGATGCAATCTTCATGTGGATTCGATATACTCCTTTTCATGCAAATCAACCCAGTGGATCTGCATCTTTTTATTCCAAAATAGCATAGCAGAAGTTATTTCTTCGGGTGCCCATGATTCTTGAACTATCGTGGCTAGCATATAGCAGAAGTTATTTCTTCTGATGCCCATGATTCTTGAACTATCGGGTGCCCATGGTTCTATTTTGCTATCAATAAAGAATTCGGCCATATTTTGGCTCAGAACTTAATTAGTCTGTTGGATTGTGTGTGACTTTCTAAACCTTGCGTTGATTTTGATCCACTTAGGAAGTGTGAGTAGGGTTTGGTAGCAGAGTTAGGAGATTTGGGGAGCCTAAGTGTGCAGGGGTGAGATTTAGGCTGAGACATTAGTCATTATCCTTATTGTTTGTTCAGACTGCCACAGTATATATCAGAGTATGGATAGGGAGCTTGTGCTTGATTGAGGTGATTTGCCTCTCAAATGAGAACACAGATGTGCGTGTTGCATCTTAATTTGCATTTGACAAATACATTTTTTAAATTTTGTTTCACATAAACTTTGTGTCTTTGATTTTCAAAGGCCAACAAATACTTTTGTAATCACGCTGCTTCAAGTGAAACAAATCAAAAAATGGTGAAACTTTTGGTTGATAAGAATAGGAAGTTTGTGCTAGGACGACTTTTTTTCATGGCAACAGGTAATGTCACTAATTGTTTTGTCTTGTCACGGATTGCAGCGTATTCTTATATAACTTAAATTTTGTTCAAGCCCTATCTGCAGACCTCGGTTAAAAGAAAAGCCACTGAGGAACAAATGTACAATATTGTTACATTCTTAATAGAAACAATGTGTATGACATGCACCATAAATTTAAATCCTGATTATTCGTGCGTTGCACGTGCACGTTCACTAGTCTTCCCAGAAAAAGGTAAAATCATAACCCCATATACTACGGTTAGTCGGTAACACCAGCATCCTCGTTTTGAATGCCATGATTTAACAGTACTAAAGCTTCAACAGTACTAATAGTGAAGAAAAATGTCCTTGGTTTTTCAATTGCACACCCAACGCAGTTCATCGGGGCACAACAGCAACTGCTACTGGTACTAGGCCGCTTCAAGACGCGTCATTGTTCCCACAAGGACAGCCAGCTCGTGAGCCATGTGACTACGCCTAGCGATCTTAGAGCATCTCCAACCGGCTCCCCCAAATCGGCCCCAAACGCCCGGGCGGTCTGCCCGGACAGGGTTTGGGCCAAAAACTGCCACCCAACGGAGGCCCCCATAGCCTCCCGAAACGACCGGGTGGTCCGGCACACCCCAAACCCAGCCCATATCTGGGGCGGGTTTGGGGCGGCCCGGACGCGTCCGCCCCGTAGTCGCTGCCAGGGCGGTCCCACGCTTTGACCGCCTGGCGGAGCGGATAAGCTAGCTTGACCGGCGTCGGCATTCATGGCGCACCGGCCGGCATTCATGGCGTACCGGCCACCTCCGACTACATCCACCGGTGCCGAGTTTCCTCCTCCACCTCATCCACCATGCCTCGCCGCCTCCCCACCACATGCGCCAAGCTGACGGCGGAGAAGTGGGCGCAGCTCCGCCGCGAAGCGGAGGCCGCGGAATCGCGTGTGTCCGCAGAAGTGTTGGCGGCGGAGGGGACAGACGTCGGCTACGGCATCCTCCGCGAGGGCTCCGACATCGTCGAAATGACAGGTTCAGAATATCTCCGGCAGATGCACGAATCGAATCGGGCGCAGTCGGACGCGATGGCGGAGGAGTGGAAAGAGCAGACGGAGGCGGAGCTGGCAAGGATGCGGGCGGAGGACGAGGCCACGCGGGTTCGGGCGAAGGAGCGCGCAGGGGTGAAGGCGGAGCACCGTTTGGCCGAGGAGCAGCTCAAGGCCGAGGCCACGGACCGCATCTTCGTCGGGCAGATGAAGAACAGGGTCGGCTTCGTCAAGAAGCAGAAGCGGGCGGAGGAGGCGTTCCGTCAAGGCTGCATCTACGTGCCAGAATCTTCCGGATCTGGCTCCTTCTACACCGACTCCGACGAGCAGGGGTCTTCTCCGGACCCTCCTCCAGCTGTGGCACAGGGCGGCTCCGGCGCCGGCGCGGCAACGGTCATCGTCCTGTCCGACGATGAGTAGACTAGGCTAGGTGGCTATTCGGTCGCATGAACTGCACGTAGGATTAAGTAGCAACTTGTATGCATCGTTGCATGCTTTTGTAGTAATTTGGTATCTTAAATTAGAGGTGTGTGGTTGTAGCAACATGTTTTTAGGGGGTGCCCGGTCACTGTCCGCGGACGCGTCCGGACGCGTCCACAGACAGTTTGGGGGGCGGATTTGAGGGATCCGACTGAAGATGCTCTTATGTGGTGAGAGCGTGAAACATCCACCAAACCCTGCCCATCGACCTGTGGCATCGTACCATGGACATGGAGATGGAGCCCCATGCACACTGTGATGGTCCAGACCTGCAAGGGCAAATCCAAAGCAAGGCGCCACGATCCGTGGCGTAAATTTGGGGAGACGAAGGTACGGAGATATAAAAACAGATGGGCACGGCATGGACGGTCCCTCACGGCCACGGCCATCCTTTTAATAAGCTATTTGACCCTTACGAGACGATTCATTACACCTCGCAGGACGCTGCTGGGGTTCTGCTGTGCTGTTCCGTGAGGATCGTAGTATATTACTGCTACGCCTGGTTTCATTTTGACTTGCGGCGACGTCGTCCTTGCAGTACGGTCATAGGATCTTCTTGAAACAAGGCACTAAGGCAGGAAAATGAGGCGTTTAAAAAAGAATCTTTTTTTCATGGATGAGTCTGTAAATTTTCTGAATCTTCCGAGTGGTTTCGGCGGTGTTTTGCCGGAAACACTTGGGCGTTTTCTGAACCTTCTCAGTGTTTTGCAGCAAACACTTGGATAGAAAATCTTTGTCACAAAGATAGATAGGTCTCTTGGGGTTTCTCGGTCATTTTCAAGCAAAGATGATGCATCATACAAAGCAGGATGTAAAACTTCTGCGCAGTTTCATGGATAGGCTGTAAATTTCCTGAATCATGCTAGTGGTTTCAGCAGTATCTTGCAGCGAACACTTAGGACAGAACATCTTTGTCAGAGATAGGATAGCTCTCTTGGGGACCTGGGGGTTATCGGTCATTTTCAAGCAAAAGATAATGCATATACATATGTCATGTTTTATAGTCCCATGCTTTTTTCAGGAAGGTACATGCAGGGGTGCAGTACACTAAACAGGAGGCAAACACAGATGAAGCAGGATGTGAAACTTATGTAAAATTTCATGGGTAGGCTTGTAAATCTTCTGAATCTTGCTAGTGATTTCAGCAGTATGCAGGAAACGCTTGGACTGAACATAACAAAGATAGAATAGCTCACTTGGGGGTTAGCAGTCATTTTCAAACAAACAAAAATGAATAATGCTCTCGTGTTTCTTCAGAAAGGTACAGGCAGAGATGCAGTACACTAAACAACAGGCAAACACAAATTGAACAGGCCGGGTGTGTATCAAGCAAAGCTGAAGACTTGTTTCTGCCTTGAGAAGCGATTGCAGTAAACACACGAGCACAATGTATCTGAAACTATAGATCGAGAAAGGGGGCGGAGGAGCAGCATACCATCCTCCACCGCGGCGGCTGAGGCCAGACGAGAAGAGGGTGCCAGCACGAGCAGCGCCAGCAGGAGCAGCGCGGCCCCTCGCTCCATCTCCTCCTCCTACTAGGCAGCTCGTCTCCTCAAACCTCGACTTGCGTCCTCGATAGGTAGAAGAGTGGGAGGTGGGAGAGTGAGGTGAGAGTGGGTGCAGCCAATGAGCCAAGGAGTTCCTCGCCCGAACGAGATTCTTCTTGGAGGCGACTCTGCTGCCCCTGCTCGCCCTGCTTTTTATGGTACTCCCTCCCACCGATTCCCTTTTCTTTGGCACTTTGCTCGCCACCTCCATTATTCAATTTTCACAGTTCTGTACGTCTGGGGTCCCAAGGGAGCGAGCAGCCGAATTATCACAGTGGCAATAGTCAATAGAGGAGTCTAGAGTGTAGAGGCCACATGCCTTTCCCTTTTTGCAGCGTTTTGGAGCCACTTTGTCGAGCACCAAAAAGAGCTGTACTACCATGTCTAGTTCTACGCGTAAAAATAAACAGAGTAGGCATGCAGTCAAATAAAAATAAGCATAGACAGAACCACCAAAACGTTATCCTCCCTCCTGGGTCGCCCCCGCGGCGACTCCGGAGGGCTCCAATCGCAGCCAGCAGAAGGCCAAGTCCGGCGCGCACCCTGCCGCTGCCGCCGCCTCCGGCGGCGGCGGTGGCGGCGCTCTGCCCGTCAGAAAGGCGGAGGGCTGTGGGCGGACCTGCGGGCCGAGACGCCCGTCTCGGTCGCATGTCGCGCAGAGCAGGGTTGTACTCGGCGGCGCGGCCCTATGCGCGGTGGGGCGACGACGGCGAGGTGCAGGGCGAGGCGGAGAGGCTGGCGGCGGCACACCGGCGGCGGCGCCCTGGGCTGGGCGTGAGCGGCGCATCTGGGCCCGTTTGGGCCCAATCTAGGCTCAGCAGGCCCGCTCGGCCAGGTCGCAGTTCAAGCACTGTCGCTGCTCGACAGGGCTAGGCCGGAGCTTGCTCGGCGCAGGTGGTGGTGCGGCGGCCTCGCGGGAGCTGTGGTCCGTGGTGGTGATGACGGTGGTGGACGGGGGGAGACGAATGGCGTCGTCGCGGTGTCGGCAGCGTTGCATCCTTCCCGCAGGTGGATCGGCAAGCAAGACGTGTTGCGGGTGTTCTTTGCCCGTTGCGTGGGAGGGATGGCGAAAGGCTGGAGGGAGAGGAATGCCGCCGCTGCGGTTGTTGCATCCTCCACGGAAGATGAATGGCCCGCAGGCGTTGCATCCTCGAGGAGACGAATGGCGCCTAGTATTTGGTTGCATCCTTCCGTTGGGAGAAGAATGGCGCCGCAGCGGAGGTTGCATCCTCCGTTCAGTGGGTGACGCGGCTGCAAGGTGGAAGCACATCGAGCTTGCCGGGGAAGTGTGGTTAGCCGTGGAGGCAGGGTAGTGGTTTGGTGTGTTGACTGGTTTGGATCCTGGCTCGGGCTATGCAGGTGAGACTGCCGGCGAAAGCCGTACTCCAGCTGTGGCCGGAGTCGTTGATGGCGGCGCCTTCGAGGATCGCTCCCTCGTTGGAGGCATCGATGTAGTTGTTCCACTTTGCATTTTTCGACGTGCTCCAGGGGAACCCTTGACCTAGTCTTCTAGATCGGACGATGGCGGCGCCTTTCGGCGTCATGTTCCCTCTTGGGGGCATCGTTTTGGAGTTGGATCCGACCAGAGGGTTTTGTGGCTTGCTAGGTTGTGTGTGTTGTATGGTTTTTGGATCCGGTTTCCCTCATAAACTGGACCAACCTTCTATCTATTCATTGAATTTAGCAGTTCTCCTGCTAACATTCAAAAAAAATAAACAGAGTCACTAGCTAGTGATCACCAAACTCTCAAAGCCAAGATAAGGTGAATCATGCTCTCGGGTACTTGTTGCCAACGATCATATAGATGACGGAGCTACAGCTTCATCCTTCCATTTTCACGAGCACCATCCAAATGGCGCCCAAAAAACTCATTGGGATCCGGACACAGAAAATGCCACAACGACACCCGGGTGTGCTCGGTTTGGGAACTAGGTGGAATGGAATGGAATAGTTCTCCATGTAGAGCTCATCCTTGTGTTCGGTTGGAAAGAGGAATGAAATTGACTGGTTCCTCAAAAGGGAATATTCTCCTTATATCCAGAATGCACCCGTCCGGCCAAATCGGCCGGACCAAGTGGAACGGGTTGCTAACGATGCCAGATAACACAAATTACCCCTATCCTAACTAATCACCAGCCCCCGACCTTTCCCTCACCTCTCTCCTCGCGTCATCTCTCCATCTCCCTCACCTCCGGCATCTCTCCCTCCTCTCTCCCAAGGCAGCGCGACGGCGGCGGCCGGGATAGCAGGGACGGCGCGGGGCGGTCGTGCTAGTTGGGACGGCGCGGCGGCGGTGGCCAGCCAGCCAGAGGCGCGGCGGCCAACCAGCCAGCCAGCGGCGCGACGGCCAGCCAACCAGCGGCGCGGCGGCCAGCCAGCGGCGTGGGGGCGCGGCGACGGTGGCCAGCGGCACCATTTATGCGTCCGACGACATATCTTAATAGTGGTTACCTATTTTTTCTTTAAAAAACTTGTTTTAGTAACTGATTATGTGTTGATTACATATCTTATGAAATTGCTTAAAAACCATTCCATTCAACCTCATTTTTTCTAACCGAACACCGGAATGGAATGGAACCGTGACATTCCATTTTAGTGGAATGGAACCGTTCCATTCCATTCCACCTAGTTCCTGATGACCCACAAGTATAGGGGGTGTATCATAGTACCTTCGATAAATAAGAGTGTCGAACCCAACGAGGAGCAGAAGGTGCTGACAAACAGTTTTGAGCAAGGTTTCACTGTAAACACTAGCAGACAGATTTTTAGGAGTTTTTGATATAACAGATAAATAAAATACGAGTAAATAAAAGAGAGCAATAATAATTGCAGTGAGTGGCCCAATCCTTTTTAGCACAAAGGACAAGCTGGTTGTTTTACTTATGATGACCAAACATTCTTGAGGACACACGGGATGATGATGCCGGCGGTGGATATGATGATGATGATGATGATGATGATGATGATCCCGATGAAGTCTAGGGCGTTGGCGATGACGATGGCGATGATTTCCCCCTCCGTGAGGGGATTTCCCCGGTAGATTTCTCCCTGCCGGAGAGCTTTTCTCTCTCTGTGGTTTTCCGCCTGGTGGAGGCAGTGGAATATTTCTTCGAAGACTCCCCTCTGATTTTAGGGTTACGGGGAAGATATACGTGAAAGGGGTGGGCCAGAGGTGGGCCAGAGGCGCCACACCACACCTCGGCGCCACCCCCATGCTGGCCGCGCCCAGGTCAAGTGTGGGCCCCTCGTGGCCCATCTTGACCTCCCCTTTTGGCTCCCTCCGTCATCTGGTAAAATAGGAGCTTCTGTATTTTCTCGTGATTTTTGGAGTTTCAGAAATATAGTATCTTGATGACGCTTTTTCCAGCAGATTCCTGGCTCCGGCAGTTAAATCCCAATAATCATCAAACATGCAAAATAAGATGAAATAACATAAGTAATGTATCATAATAAGAAATATATCAATGAATAACAGTAAATTATGATATAAAATAGTGATGCAAAATGAACGTATCAGTTCCCAAACCAAACACACCTAAATGTCTGGGTTGTGCCGAATTCTGTCTGGCACCCCGAGCCACCCTCCATTGGGGGCCTGTTCGGGTGCCAGACATTGTCCGGACATGATCCGATAGGCGGGGCCCTCGTCATAGACACATAGCGAGCAAGCGTGAGTCATTTGCCCCCACACAGGCTGGTTTGCCGCTGCTCTCCGTCGGTCCCCGTCCTCGTTTTGCGCGGTGTAGCTCATTCAGCCGGCTTCGCCTCTTCCTCCGTGTCACCCCGTACGTAAAGTGTTCGGCCGTTTGCCAATGCGTTCATTCGATTTATTTCACGATTGGTTGCCTAGTTTCATTGCTTCATTTTTATGTTTGAATCATTATTAAACTTTGCAGTGAAGTTTTTTAGAATATAGATAGAAATATGATCAAATGATCAAAATATGATTGGGGCGGACGTTCCGAGGGAGTCGCTGGAGGCAGCACCACCTATGTGACGGACACACATCCAACACCCAAAGAGTGCACAATTTGGGTGTCAGACACGAATTTTCCGGGTGTGGAGATGCTCTAATCTGCTCGTCAGTGCATTGCATGTACTCTCTCGGGTTAATCAAAACTAAACCCCAACATATGGTCTGTGTGCTCTACAGTGAAATGATGAACATGAGCTTGGAGTTTCAGTCTTCTGCTTTCCTATGTGTAGTGGAACTAGACGAGCAAAAGGAAATTTCAGTGACATGTCGATATTGCTGTAGAATATGTAAGCGCTTTCGCTCTAGGTAGGTGGCTCCAGACAAAGCAGCTGAAAACCATCAACATCCTCACAAGTGAGGCACGTTCGAGTACTAGAGCAAGAGTACCGGGCCAATCGGCTTTCAATAACAGCATCTCCACCGGCACGCCCAACTCGACTCTCAATAGGCGTTTTGGGCGCGCCGGCACCAAACCGTTCCCCAGCGGCGCGCCCAATAGGTTAAATGTTACCGCCACGTCCCAATACAGCGTCCGGCAACCCCGCTTCGTGTCCAAGTTCTACAGACGCAAGTAGGCGTGCCGGCAACCGCGGCAACGCGCGCCTCGTCCAATGCTGACGGGCGGGGCCGACGCGTCAGACACACAACGGCCATGCAGATTTATTGTGTCCGGTTTGTGCGTTTTAATGAACGCCGCCGCGCAGAGCAGCGCGAGGCGAACCTCTTCCAGCCGCGCCCGCCCCGAGGAGGGCAGTTCGTCCCGAGCACCACTGGCGACATACCCTCTGTCGTCGCGTGGTTTCCTTGTAGGCGCGACCAGCTCTTCTCGCGTCGTGATGCCTCCGACGATGACGCTCTCGGAGGAGAAGGTGGAGGACTACCGCCGGCACAACATATCGGTGCCAGACGGCTTTGTGCTCCCACCGGGGTGGGTGCTCAACGTCGTCAGGGTGCCGGTGGCGCCGTCGCTGAGCGGCAGGCCCCGCCTCGAGTACATCATGCGGCAGTGGAGGGACCTGCCGTTTGAGCAGCGCGCCAGCTGCTTCTACTCCATTTCGTCACCGTACTGGGACGCCGTGATAGACACGGAGCACGAGGCGCGCAGCGTCTCTTCTTCCTCCCAACGGCACGCGGGAGCCTCCGCCGGAGTGATTCCGCTTCGACGGTGAGCGCACCCGCTCGTCGTCGGACGACGAGATACCCGATCTCCCCTTGCCGGCGACAATAGCGTCACGGGCACCGGAGGAGAGGGCGCAAGAACCTGCCCCCGCCCCACCATCGGCACCGGCCTCGGCCCCGGCAGAGGAGGACAGCGACGGCTACTGGTCGGAGCCGGAGGAGTGGGAGGGAATGCAGGCCGCCATCGAGGCCTCCCTCCGCCGCCGCTAGATCAAACCCCACCACGCTCGGCGACGGCGGCGACCCGGAGACGTTCCTCAAGGCCGGAGCCACCGCGGGTGAAACCAGAAGCCTCAGCGACGGCGACGCGGATGAAACTTCCTACTCAGCGACCAGAGATCATTGAGGCATGCAAGACATGCCGCCGCCGCGAGAGTCATCTTCCTCGACACTGCCGTGTAGCTGGTTTCACCGTCGCCGGGACTAGCTTCCTTCTCGAGCGTCCGCCGGCAGAGCCGCTAGATCTAGAGCCTAGGGTTTAGTTTAAATTTAGTTAAATTTCGTTTAAGTTTGTCAAATGTCCTTCAAATTTAATGAAATATCATCGGTTCGTCCATATTCGAGCCTTTTTTTCTTCTCAAAAACCTCTTGGAAGCGTCTGGTGGGACGCGATGCTCCTAATAGACGGCAACGCTTGCCAGACAGATGTTATTGGGTGCGCCGGTGGAGATTAAATCGCCACGCTAGCCACTACTGATCACTTGTGGCGCTTCATAATCACGCAGGCCAAAAAATACTGCTACTGCTACTGGGATCAGATCAGCTATGGCGGATGGGTGAAACCAGGAGTCTTCGGACAAATTAAATTAGGGGTTGTATCCTCTTTTGTCGGACGACATTTGCCGGGAGTTCAGATATGGACGATGAGAATACAATGAGAATTTACCGTGTGGCGTTGCAGGCCGACACATTTTCTTGGCGTTCACATGGACATGGTGAAACTTGGCCGGTTGTTCACAGTGGCACTGGCAGCGCCATCGATCGATTCTAGACGTACATGGCCCGTGGCTGGTGTGTGAGTTTTGACTGTTCTTCTTTGACCTTCTTTGATTTCTACCGAAGCCATGAATGCGTGTTGCAGTGTACACTCGCAAGTCAGCCACGCTTGAATGCAGATACCCGTGATGAGCCAGATTCCTGCAATGAAGTCGTTTTCTTTGTTTCACCGTAAGTGGTTCCCATATGGCGAATGCGTCACGGGAGACGGGAGTGGACCGAGCAAATAATACTGTACTGCGGAGCCAGGATCGCGTTTCAGAGGTCTGAATCTCAGGCAAATGCTATTACTACTCTGACATGCAAATATCACAAATCGGTTCAGAGGTCAGTACGAATCAGAGCATCTCGAGCGCCGCCCGGAATTTTGTTGATTTAGGATAAATAGTTCGCAAAGAGCATTTCATTCCATTTATCGAAAATACAATAGTACACAAAATTTAAAATCTAAGCTAAATCTTCCACCGCATCCTTCGCGGTGCCTCATCGGATGCGGTGTCGGACAAAACGTAGCCGAGGCCAGCCTCGAGGGCATCGAACGAAGATTGACGACGGCCACTTCTGCCCAGGCAGCCTCGATTTCTTCCCGGACGGTGCGGTCGGGCTCTGACCAGAACCGTGTCCGCTCGGCGACGTCGTTGTCTGGCGGTGGATGCTCGATAGTGAAACAGTTGAGCGTCGCCTCTCGCTCCTCCTAGAAGAAGGTGTGCTAGTGGGTGCTCACTGAGTCGATCCACGGGTGCGTAAACAGCCGGAGCTTCTTCTGACGGTCGTGGATCACACTTGAAGTTAAAATTGCCTTTGGAAACTAGCGCCATGGGCACCCCGCCCAAACTGATGGCAAAATCTTTCGGCAAGGTTGGCTTCGGCGGCTCGAGGATGGCGTGTCAGGCGAACTATTTGGCCTCGTGCCAGGAGAGTCACCTCCTATTCACGTCCATGCCGACGGTGGTGCGCAGGTGTGCCCGGTAAGCAAGATGAAGGAAGAGAAGAAATTGGGGGGGGGGGGGGGGGGGGGGGGGGGGGGGGGAGCGTGTGGGAGGCGAGCAAGATGAATGTGATCAGCCAAGGAGGTCTTCTTTATACACCACCGACGTTGGGTAGTTTGAGGGGCGTTGGCGTCGGCGTTAATGCTATGCGTGGGAAGGCGCAAATCATCGCCTGGTGTCGGCGTTAATGCGATGTATGGGTAAGTCAAATCTCGTCGCCGAGTCATGTTGCCTGGAGAATCGCCCGAAGAGGTGGCGCCATTACGCATGTACCGGTCTCCTACATGTGTGAATTAATCGCGGCCAACCAAACGTCTCTCTATGACAGACATGACCTACATGTCTGATAGCTTGTCCGGCATGTCCCCAAGCTTGAAGTTTCGCTTTGGGGTGCCGGACAAAAACTGGGTGAGATCGGACAGATGGGGTACCGTTGTGTCCGATTTTCATGTCCGACATCTTAATGTTTTTTCTGTTGCTTTTGGGGTGCTGGACTGCTGGTGGAATGCTCTTAACAAACCGATATTCGCCAAAGTTTTAGATCAAAGGCACTGCCGCTGGCGATGACGAAAGAGAAAACTAAATGTCAAATAGAAATCATGGTCTTCCTGCCGGCGCGAAGTGCACGATGGCGGTGGCTTGCATGCATAGAGTTTTGGCAGGAGAGTTGACTGGTTCACAGGAACAGGTTGGTCTACCACTCCCCCAACCCCATACCGGGTGTGTTCGGTTGTAGAATCAAGTGGAACGGAATGGAATGGTTCTACACCTAGAACTCATCCTTGTGTTCGGTTAGACAGAGAAATGGAATGGACTGGTTCCTCGGACCGGAATATTCCGTATAGATCCGGAATGCACTGGTCCGGCCAAATCGGCCGGACCGAGTGGAACGCGTGCGATTATACCCTCTCGTCTCTCTCACCTCTTCTACTAATCCTCTCCTCTCTCACGCACGACCGGAGGTGGACCATGCGGCGGTCATCGGCAGCGGCCGGGCAGAGGCGGTCAGCGGCGGGCGGCGGATGGAGCAAGGCGCGGCGGCCGCCGGGCAGAGCAAGGCGCGGAGGCGCGACGGCCGGCCAGCTCGAGGCACGGCGCGGCGGCCGGCCAGCTCGAGGCACGGCGTGGCTAGCCAGCCCGAGGCGGCAAAGGCTCCGGCGGCCTGGTGACGGGGACGGGAGCCTCGTCGCCCTCGGGCACGCGGTAGGGCCTCTCCCCTTCCCGAGCTGCTGCTGCCGCCGCTCCGGCGGCCTGGCCACGCCGTCGGCCTCGTGATCTGTCGGCGGCCAGAAGTCGCCGGGCGCGGGAGGGTCAGGGAGGAGCAAGGGCGTCGCCGGAGGAAGGTCGCCGGAGGAGCCTCGCGATTGGAGTTGTTGTTTAATCCTAATTGAGTTGTCTAATGCTAAATTAGTGCTAGTTTAATTGCTAATCTAAAATTTGTGCTAATTGAATTGCTAATTCCAAATTTAGCTAACCATTCCATTCCATCTCAATTTTTCCAACCGAACAGAAGAATGGACTGGCCATTCCATTCTATTCTACTCAATTCCACAACCGAACACACCCAAGTTAGAGACACCCAACGTGTAGGCATGGCTGACCGTGCGCAGAATCAACCGTGATCATCTCATCTCTCTAGAATCAACCTTGATCATCGCTTTGACATTATTCATGCACTATCACAATCAATTGAGACACACAATGAGTTATTCACTTCATTACATGCTCCAAACCTTGGTCAATTATGACTCACAGTCACACATAAGTCCTCTTGGCTCAACTCAAACCATATCTTGAACACTTCTCATGTAATCATCTTCTCAAAAAATCGATTCTTCATGGTTCAACTCATAAGTTAGAGCATGAATACCACAAAGGAACTCTATCTGCAATCACTTATGCTTTCAACTCTTAATCCAGTGGCGGAGACTGAAATAAATCTATGGGCATGTCAAGCTAAAAGAAAACATACAAAAAATGTTTAAAGTCCGACGTCATGGTTTTGTTGTCGTTATTCCTATTCAAGGAAGGGCAAAAAAAAAATCATTTCTTGATGCCGAAGGATCTTCAATTTGTTTTCTCATTATTTTTTCTTCAAGAAAAAAAATCAATGCTTTTCTCAGTGGCTTTTCCCATGGCTATTGGTTGTTGCAATTTGGAGAGCTGGAAAACAAAATTCACAATGCGAACAATAGATGATATAAAATTGCTAACTAAGAATTTGGGAAAAAAGGATACATCCTGAACGGGGAAAATTGGAGACAAGAAGGCCGAAGGGGATCGATTCAGTCTCAGCGTCCCTGGGTCACAGCATCAGTTGTTGCCAGCTGCTGGAACTCTTGCTAGCCTCGTGCCCGTTTGGTGTGGTCATGCCGGTGACTCCTTTGCTCCTAGCCAAGGCCCCCCAAGGACATGGATTCTGTTGAGAGAGTCGAGAATAACAACTAACTAGAGGGCAACATACATGGAGGGGCAGTGTGTGGTGGGTCTCGCATGCATAGGGGTTAATTTGTGCGAAAAAACCTGTGCGGGCCATGATCCAGTTAGGCCCCAAAGGAGCTCCGCCCCGGCTTGAATCCAATACATGGTGTCCAAGCGTTAACAATGGACAAACAATTCGAATATTACTCAATGCAAACATTAATCCATGTGAATTGTTAGTAATTAGTAAAACCACACATGAGGCTCCATGTACTTGCACCTACTACCATATGGCTAGTCTTGGTCATTTGTCACGGAATTCTAACCATAAATATACCCCTTATGCATGTACACAATTTAACTCACTTTAATAAAATCAATTGGAGGGCATTGGACCTCCAAGATGCATTCACGAAGTCTACGGCCGAGTATGAGAATCATGCACGACTTGGATTACATTGAGGAGTGAGTACTTTGAGCCTTGTCTCCAGAATTTGCCTGTTAATCGTGCCTTTTACAAAGTATCCCTCGACACTTTTTCCAATATAATATTAAGTCGTGTTCCAACGAGGCGATAAAAAATATTCAAAAAACATCGTTGTGTCAATCTTGTCAGTGTAGGACGACCAATATTAGAAGGCCGACGTTGAACAAGTGATTATCTAGATCCAATATCTCATAAGGGACATATCAATGGAAAACTCTAGCGCCAGACTGCGATGGTAAATTTCTATCTAAAGTCGTCACCGTCGCACTTGTGCTGGTAAACGACACAATCTCGGAAGTCGTCAAGCTCCCTTTTCAACAAAGGGTTCACGTCATGGAAGTCGTTACTCGTGGGGCTTGACATGAGGAGGGGTCTCAAAGAGGAAACACAAGGAATCTCGCGCGAAGTGACTCCAATTCCTCTACCAAAATGGACAACGATGCCTCTCACATTCATCGGATCTCCGCATGCTTGTGGAGACTTTGAAAAAAATGTTCGTACAGTTAGAATAATTGTTAAATCAGTACATATAAATATAAAATATTCATATGTAATCACAAAAAGGAAAATAAAAAACAAAAGATAAACTAATGAATAAAAATGAAAAACCATAAAAAGGATAAAGAAAAAGGATAGAAGAAACATGAACTTAAAAAACTGTTAAATTTTTTGAAAGTGTTCACAAAAATAAAATAAAAATCTCATGAGTTCAAAAAAATGAAGAGGAGAAGAAAAACGAACAAGAAAAAACGAAGAGGAAAACCAAAAAACCAGTAAAAAAACTTCCTAAAACCAGCACAGAGTAGGCACTGTGGGCTGGCCCAAAGAACTAGCGCCGGGAGGGGTATACGTTGGGTCGCTAATGGGCCATTTCTAGGCCAGTCTTAATTATCCAGCGGGCCGTCTAACACGGCCATAATCCTCGGTCCCGTCGTATATAGCCCAACTCCCCACCCAAACCTCAATCTCGAGCCCGCAGTCGCACCCGCCCCGCAGCCGCCAGCGACCATGAGCGGCGGCGACCGGTCGGCGGCCGACTCGGCTCCCCTGATCCCCTCCGACATGGACGGCCAGGCTCCACCCCCAGTCGCCGTCACACCCGAATCCCTGCTGCCCCCGGCCAGGCCCCATACCCCGTCTCCGTCGCACCCGAATATCTGCTGCCCACGTCTGCGCCTCTTGATGCAGAGGACGACCCCGTCGTCGTCCCCGACACCGTCGACCTGGCTTCTCCAGAGGCCTCCAAGGCTGGCGCCAGTGTTGCCGTGCCTCCACTACCTACGTCGCCCCTTCTCGAGGCGGAGGACGACCCTGTCGTCGTCCCCGCTACCGTCGAAGCCGCTTCTTCGGAGGCCTCCGAGTCCGAGGTTGCCGCCAGTGCTGTCGTGCCCCTGATGCCGACATCGCCGCCTGTCGAGGCGAATGAGGATCTGCTCATCGTCCCTGACACCGTTGAAGTCGCTTCCTCGGAGGTCACCATGGTTGGCGCCGGCGGTGGTGTGCCCCTGCTGCCGCCATCTCCGTCTCTTGAGGCGGAGGACGACCATCTCGTCGTCCCCGCCTCTGTCGACGACGCCTCTTTGGAGATCTCCGAGGTTGTCGCCCCAGGTGTGGTGCTCACCGACGAGCTCTGCGACAAGATCGTCAAGCAGGTACACCGGTCACTGTCTGATTTTTGTTTCTCCTAAGAATGCGAGTCTGGCGTGCTATTTTTATTAGCACCTTCATATATGGATACAAATGCAACCTCTTATAGTCGGTGTCCACAAGCATCTTTTAATCCTGCATTCGTGCAAGCACAACCCATATTATGAATGGTGTGCTTATTTGAAGGCAAAATGTTTCGATTTTGCAGGTGGAGTACTACTTCAGCGATGAGAACCTTCCGACGGATGAGTTTATGTTGAAATTTGTGAAAAAGAACAAGGAGGGCTTTGGTAAGTACTTTGCCAATGTGCCATTGCTTGAGGACATACATGTAGTGAACACTCTTCTGGACATACATGTAGTGAAAAACGGAAAACATGAAAATGTGGTGCTCAAAAGTTAGAATTTCTAGTTCGTAGCTGTGTTAAGTGTGTTTATGAGACAATAGCTAAGTAAACTGCACGGATTGTTCTGCCTGTTTTTAACTGCGTATGAGAGTGTTTAGTTATTTTAACGGCACCATTGTAGTACTATATTGATCACAAGATGTTTGAACTTGGTGTGTTCGAAACTGATTTTGTGTGTGCATAACTTACATCTTAGAAGGCTAGAACTTGCTTATATATGCAATTTAAAGGCATTTTCTGTATCTTTTGTTTTGAACATTTAGCATGCCTACCCATGATGGAGCATGCTCCAGCTCTGCAACCTCAGTTCTCAGGATTAGTACATTTGAAAAGCTGGTTGTTGTTTCTTGGCCTACTTTTCTTACGAGTAGTGGAATGGAGATGAAAATGATGAAATGTGACAGGTACTTATGATGAGGCTTTTACAAGGTACTCGTGGTGCAGCTTTCTTTTAGTTGTGCCGAGAAGCTGGTCTAGGCCTCTGTGAATATTACATATACTTTGGTCTGATTCACTCCATTCCATCAACAAACTTAGAGATCATGTGTGGTGTCTTCTTAAACAATTATGGTTCTTTTAAGACCTACGAATTGCATCTTGTTGTCAATTTCCTTTCGATTTTCCTATAGTAAATTTTGTTGCCTTGCTTTGGTTCGATTTGGGACCATGAAGATATATACATCTGATTCTGTGGTTGACATATGTTGCCTGGTCTTCTGCCATGGTAGCTCTGTCAAGGTTATATCATGGGGAAAATGATATGTTCCTTACTCATCTGAGATGTCCCTTAACACACAGTTTAACAGATTCTTGACCTGTAGGTCGGTTCCATATGTGGGCCAGTGCACGTAGAATGAATGCTTTGTACTGATTAAATATACTCCATAATTACATTAAGATGAATTGGTTTTATTTTGATTGATATTGTTGTGTGTGTGCTGTGTGGTGGTGGACGAGTTGGTATTATTAAATTTTAAACAAAGCAACATGATGCGAACAATAATGAAGCAAAGTACAAGTATGCAAGAAAACATGCAATGTGCAAATTTTGTATGCACACACTACTAAATAACACTTATGAAGTAGCCTAAATGGTAATCCATTAAGCACCGTTTGATGAACAATGTTTTATGTAGGTGTGCTGTTTGGATTTTATTGTTTTACGTTTGTGGATTTCTATTCTTCTGCACTGCTTCACTATTGCTGCAGTTGTAAATTGGCAAAAATATCAATGAAAAACACTTATAGTCAAGGTGTTTGTATGGCGCAAACCTACTACTGTCTGGGTTGTAAGTTGGTAACATATATTAAAAGTCCCATTTGAATCTAAGGATGCACTTCTCATAAACCTACCACTATATGCAATGCAAATTTGAAGCATAACCAAAATAGGAAATCAAACTTCAGTGTTGCTCAGCAGTGTATTGTACTTCGGCCTATATTTATTAGATACGCCATGGTTTGATACTTTGATTTGATTGAATATTTCATGTAATGTGTTACAGAAATGTAGAATAATATTTTCTGATTCTGCGTTACTTTTGTATAATAGTTCCAATTGGAGTTATTGCATCATTCAGAAAAATGAAGAAACTTGTTCAGGACCGCTCCATAATCGAAGCTGCCCTTAGGACATCATCGAAGCTGGTAATATTCTGCCCTTTTGTATTCTGTGCTGACTCTTTGTAGTTTCTACGGACGGAAATACGTGAGTGCTACTTGGTATCCACTTATAATTGTCGTCTTGTATTTTAGGTTGTGAGCTCTAATGGGAAAAGGGTCAGAAGGTTACATCCCTTGCCATGCAGTGAGTTAAAAGACTTGAAGGTGAATTTCTGTTTCCTTCCTCACTTGGAACGTTTTAAGTTTATCTATGTCTTAACTGTAACTTATTTTCAGAAAAGGACTGTTCTGGTGGAAAATCTACCTCTGGGTTTCTCCATGGAGAGTATACAGGAGAAATTTGGAACAGTAGGCAAGTATGTTATGTGGACACGTAGAGTAGTCTATGCTTGTATTGCACTTGGTATTGTATGTTGTAACATTCTCAAAGCAGTTAATAACAGATGCTATATAGTTCTGAGACTGAACCATTTCATTTCATATACCAGAGTTATGAAGATAACCATTCATGATCCGCAAGAATCTGCAGGATCCAAGAAGCCTGACTACATGCTTAGTAACAAGGTATGTGCTCTAAACATCCGGTAGTGACAGCATATTTGAGATCCTACTGTTATTCGATGGTAGTTTTGTATACCTTCCAATACATAGCTATGTATATTATTATTTTTATTAACCTGTCTCTACCCAGTTACCACACTGTTGTAAGTAGTCATCCAATGCAAATATATCCATTTTACCCAAGACTCGAGGATTTTGCAGGTGCATGCTATTGTTGAGTATGAAGCAGTTGAGGCAGCTGAGAAGGCTGTAAGTTATTCATCTCATATTTAATTACCCATTTGATGCTAAGCAAAGAGTTAAATATCTAGAAGAGTTGCTTTCTTTTTAATGTCTTGAGCTTTTCATTATATTAGGTAACCACCTTAAATGATGAGAGGAACTGGAGAACTGGGATGCGAGTCATACTTCTAGCTAAACGAAGTGTAGTGGCATCAGGAAAGCATATCCAGTCTTCAAAGGAAAATCATGGAACAGTTTCCAAAAAAACAACGAGGCCCAGTCTTCAAAAGAAGTACAAAATACAGTATCAGAAAAAAATGGTGGTGCTGATTCAGGAGAGGTTCATTTGGATAAGGAGAATGTAAACTCTGACGTTAATCATGAGGTATGTATTTTTCTGTAGACCTATGTTTTTTCCTGCTCAAATTTCTGTTTGAAGATTTATTTCCTGTAATTTAGTGCATCACTTGTCTACTTCCTTGCTGATAGTTTGGGCCTATGTTCTTGAACTGAGCACATCCTGCAAACTTAAGTACATATGTATAGTGTCAGAAGAAACTCATAGCCTGTTGTCATATCTACAGGAAGTGCGCCAACACCAAAAGGAAAATGTTAATGCTGGTCGAAAAGGCCGATACAAAAGCCAAGGAAAAGGTCAAGGTATTCTACTCAACTGTCACCTATTTAATTTTTGGATCTGATTATTCTTTATCACTGGTCAAGGTATAATCCTTCCCCAGACCCCACCTGGTGTGGGAGCTTCTAGCACTGGGTCTGTCCTTTTTTTAATCCTATTATTCTTTATACTCTTGTAGTGATAGAACAACAGCTCTTTTTTTTTTGCGTTGAATGAACAAATGCTCATGGAATGTTCGGAAGTGTCCAAACCTGTGTGAAAAGGGGCATAATTCAAATGCATGAAATGGTAATAAAATGACAAAACAGTTTACGATATGTGACCAATTTATCTCTACTCCTATAAAAACCACAGTTGGTGATGATGGTGTACCTGCCATCTTTTATCCAGGATCGTTCGATTCATATCTAACGGACAGGAACACCCACATTACACATTTGCAGATAACCCATTGTGTTCCTATCTCTCCCTCCACCTCATCCAACCACATGAAAATGGGAAAAGCCCATCAGAAAAAACAAAAACAAACGATTAAATCCATACTGTCCCTGTTGGAATTATTGATAAATGTGATGAATAATGATACCTTTGTTTTATTTAATATCCTTGTAAGGGTGAAAATAAATAATGACCGTGACAACGCACGGGCATTCAACTAGTATTGTCATAACATCTGTGACGATTTAATAACGTCGTACACTGTGTCGAATAAATATGACTGGGCGGCCACCTCAGCAATTTCGCCTATGTGTTGTGTCTAGTTGTCAATCCTGCCTACGGAACTCACCAAGTATGAACCGCACTTGCGAGTGGAACCCCATTGAATGGTCTGCCCAGATAGTGACTTGTTGATCCAACTGACATGTGGGACCCACATCTGGCATGTTGGACCCACTTGTGGGACCTGCTCCAGCTGATCAGTGGGGCCCACAACCTTTCTGACACACGGTCCCTCTGCTAACTCAGTGGTCATACTGACGTGTGGGCCTACTCAGCCGCTGACGGGCGGAACCAACCTTCAGGACCCACTCTAGCTTACCCTAACTTCAGTTTTGAGTTTATTCCCAAAAGATTCTTGGGCTTAATTTATTATCCTTGCCAAAACATTCACGTAGCATGTGACAGTGACCATTGACCTCATCTGTTTCCCCAGCTAGGTCCCTTGCCAGTTGAGGATTGAAATCGGAATTTCGCTTGGGCTTAATTTTGTGCTAGATTTGTAGATAAAACCATTTAATTTAGTATGGTTATCATTTGCACGGGCCACAAAGAAATTAATATTGATTATGCTAACATTTGTGTTCTTGATTATCCAAGCAAATATGCGAAACAAGGGCATATGCCTGTGCTTTTACATCCTTGACCACAGTATCTCTACAGTTTACTGGATGTTTATACACTTCTAATATTTGCAATATCCATATCAGGGCATGGCTCATCCCCTACCATATCTGGCTCCGACTATGTAAACAAGCCTATTTCTGGACCAAGAATGCCAGATGGAACGAGGGGTTTCGTAATGGGGCGTGGTAGCTCACTTCCACTTCCGAAGTGCGAGAAGGCTGAAGAATAAAACGTGTTACAAAGAAGCCTGGTAAAGATGGAAATTACCTGTATACCGGAAAGGCCCTCTTATTTTTTCCACGTAGTGTCTTTTCTGAATTCGCTGGCACTGAAGTTGGAGATGTCGTGACTGGGTGTTCTTTTACCACCCTATATGTATATTTGTGAGTTGTGGCGCAACTGACACCTTGTGTGATGACTGCCGAAGTTCTGGTACTTGAGATTATCATAGGCTTTTGCTCGGAAATTAAGATGCTTGGTGACGTATTATGTTGTTGATTGTAATGTGTAGCGTGAACAATGATCAATGGGGAGTTGGGGACTGGGAACACGTTCTGTAGCCTGGTCCTGCCTGCTTTGTGTGGAAGAGCCTACCACGTTGGGAACCTGTTGTGCTGCCAATCTTTGGGCCCTTGCTGCCTCTGTGTTGTGTCGATACCGTGGTAGTGATGACAAGTCAAGGGCAAGTAGTCACAGCGCAGGCGTTGTTGTACTGAATTCTGAGTTTCTATTATAAATGGGAGATTGATTGGTCGCTGAACTTGGTGAAAACCAATTTTTGCGGCTTTTGTTTGTGAAATTTTCTTCTCGGAATCTGCTAAGGTGTACTGTCTAGTGATGTCGGTTCGTTAGGTTTGTTATATGAGTTATATGTTACAAAAATTATGTCGGTTCGTTAGGTTTGTTATATGAGTTATATGTTACAAAAATTATATCACTGAAAACTTCTTTTAAACGTGAACCCAATCATATACTTAGATGTACTACACATATATTGTTGATTAAGTTAGCGGTTCGAGATTTGTTTTTCAAAATACCGTGGTGGGTCTTATGAAGACGGATTGAGGAGTACTCAGATCCATGGGATTTTACTAACAGTTTGGCCAAAGCAGAAGGCAATTCTGTCATTCGTCACTGAAGTTAATAAAAATGTCTTGGATCTCGAGCGACCACACTGGGTGATTGTTAAAAGCCGCATCTGGTCCGAACCTATGTGCCAGTAGCGTAACAAATGGTTCGCCGTCGTGGCGCCACTCATCTCCCTCTCGACCATGTCGCGCGCCATGGCAGGACAGATGCTGGTTCTTGAGATTTATCATAGGGTTTTGCTTGGAAATTTAGCAGCGTGATATAGTTAACATAGATTGTGTCAATGCTACCAGAAAGCTTCAGAATCTATAACATTCTGGCAGCGCAACCTTCCTTAGCAAGGCAGCACCTTGAGGCCTACTAACATTGGCCACCTGTCTCTCAACAGTGGCGAAGGTCTATCAACTACGAATAGCTCCTTACATCATGTTGTTGTCGTAGTAGCAAAAATTAAGATGAAACATGAAAATGGGCTACACCGCAAACTGACACAAACGAAATAATCAGACAAGCTTACAGCCTTTAAGAATTTCAAAAATCAACACAATGCACATATGAACTTGACAATTGTAATGGGAACATGGATAATACAATTTTTAGATAAAAGACACCAGGTGTCCTGCTTTAAATTAATAAAGCCAAATCAGCCAATGCCAATAGAGTATGCCGAGGACATCAGCTAGATTTTTACAGGACAAAACCAACCACCTCAAACACACAAGGCAGATTAGTTACCACGAGATACACGCCAAGAAGATTTACAAGGATAACTCTTGTTCACAACTGTGAGAAGTAGAACATAATACAAACTTCACTAGTTTTTCGAAAAGAAGGTTTAGCTCCATGTATTTGCATCAAATGGTTTGATTACTGAAAAGTTCAATTACAATAATTTGCCATTGTACCAAAATGGATCAACATGAAGAGCTAGGTGCAGAACATTAGAGACAAATACTTGCTTCACGCTTCCTCCGCAATGTTGTTTTAGGCATCTGTTGAGCAGAAGACGGTACATGGAAGCTTAACTCGGGATAAGGAGGTATCCGTGATTCCCATGTCACTAAATCAAAGTCACCTTTGGGACGAATGGAAGGATTCACCATGATATCTTGAAACCTTATCTTGGGTAGTTTCCTTTCGGAAACGTCGGCTTCAGTTCGTGGAGGCATAACGTGTAGTGGAGCAGCATGAGTGGGCAGAAAGTCGGTCATGTTTATTGGATAGGGTGTTTTGTAAGGTGTGACATATTCCCACCATATATGGGCAAATTGTTCTTTGTAAACTTTTTTTGTTGGTTCAACGCGGTAAGCCAGAATTGAAGGCTTAGATCCATCCTCAATGAATAGGTAATTGCATATACTCGCACAATATCCCCATGCAATAATTTGATGAACTCTCCTGCCAATAGTGTCAGCTTTGGGTGGTCCTCTGCTTGCGCACTTCCAAATGCTAGTGTCTTGAAGAGGTAGCTGTATTCGTCATCCGGTAATCTACTTAGATGGATTGGCTCCACGGTACCATATTTTGCCAAACTTTCCATCCTACTTACGATTATAACCTTGATCTCCGTGCTTATGCCTGTCACTACCTGGTAAAAATATTTCCACTCCCCATCATCGACATCTGAAACAAATGTGACAACAACCAATGTTCTCCCTGATATGCTTTCACTGTCTATCCTACAAAAGTTCTCTCCGTTAAAGTGCAAAACCGAAGAGAAATAATTATGAACCTTCTCATCATTCCAAACATGCTTTACTAAAGTTTTCTTCCCGGCTAGGTTGCCACCAATGATTGGAAGCACAGGTGGCGAACCAGGAGGGTTGTGCTCTAGCAAGAAGTTGATGAGTTGTTGTTTCTCGGTCTGACGACCGAACATGAAGTTGTCAGCGTAAAGATAGGTGTCATAGGGTCTGCGAAACACCATGGATTCACATCCACTCAAATGTATAACAAACTCTGTCATATTAGAAATGACAGTCTCTAATTTTAACAAGGTATCTTGTATGTCGCATCTGTTATCACTTATCAACTTTGCGTTTGATGTACCAGCGTTTGCACGGAAGCGCTTCAAGGGAGTGCCAAGATATGATGCAAATGATTCAGTAATCCCCACTTCCTTATAACCCTCTTTGATTAGCTGGTTGCACTCGAAGGTGTGTAGCACATGATAACCGTGATACATAGCCCTAGATAGCATCTTCAGTTGCAGAAGCATACCAGAGTTGGTGATGTACCGCCGATCCGCTTCCTCGACAACCATGTGAGCTCTTCGCAGGAGCTGCTGCAGCCTCTCCACCTGCTTCTCCTCCGAGCATGCGACGTCGGAATACGTGTTCACCAAAAAGGAGAAAAATCTGCTAACAAGGTCACCTACAGCCGCAGATAGAACCACTTCCATTCTGATGTTTTGGTGTTGAGACTGAATGGATGAAGGAGGAAACTGTTTTGGTAGAGATCAGATTCTGAGCTAAGGTGCTATTTAAATGGATGCTATTGCCATCTGTTGCGTGAAAGACCGGTTGGCTAGTTGGTTGCGCAGTCATTGACCAGTCAACAATGTGGAAATAAGTGGCAATAATTAATGAAATTTAATTAAATCACTGTGGGACTGTAAGCACACGGTGGGCCTTTGTTGTCTACACCAAAGTGTCACTTTCTTCTACTGTTGACTTCAACCCCTGCCAAATACATTTAAAACTTGCAATCATACCCTATTAGCTGCGCAGGTGATCGGATGATTTTTTAATTTTCAAAACAATCTTTGCTTTGATCAATTATACCATCATGCTGAACGTGGCCGTTTACAGACTCGCACTTTGATTTCCTTGTAAGCTGTAGTGACAACTGTTAGAATTATTAGACAATGTTTTATATCATGTAAGGATACGGTGTAGTACACCGATCCACCTCTCCCTATACCCTTTGTACCTCTTGAATACGTATTTTGTACATGCTCTATCGGAAGCTCTCCGATCTATATTAACACGTAACACGAGCCAGGGAGAGGTATCGTTTCCGCCTAGGGTTTTAACTTGGTATCAGAGCTCGGCTCTTCCATGACCTAGCCACCGCCGATCAACAAAAAAAATCACAGCCAAAAACCACAGATCAATCCCTCTCTCTCCTTCGCCGCTGATCCATGGCGTCCTCGTCGTCCTCTGCGATGTCAGCGACTGCTCTGGCCGCGGCCCTTGGGGCTCCGCCCTCCCAACAACTGACCCGGGAGAACTTCCTGTTCTGGTAGGCTCTCGTGTTCCCTGCCTTGCGCGGCGCCCGTGCCATGGGCTTGCTTGATGGCACCGATGCTGCTCCGGCTGAAAAACTGGAGATCGAGGATGAAGAGAAGAAGAAGAAACTTGTTGACAACCCCGCTTACTTTGAGTGGCTTGCACGAGACCAGCTGGTGTTGCGATATCTTCTCAACTCGATGTCGCCGGACGTGCTCTCGCATGTCCTTGGCCTCGCCACCACCGCTGAAGTTTGGGCCGAGATCACCGGGATGTTTTCTTCTCAGTCTCGCTCGAGGATTCAACACCTCCGGACAGCCCTCAACAACACAAAAAAAGAAAACCTCACCGCCGCGCAGTTCTTCACGAAGATGAAGGGCTTTAGCTCAGAGATGGCCGCCGCGGGAAAACCCATTGATGAAGAAGAGCTAGTTGGGTACATACTCAACGGGCTAGATGGCACGTACAACAGCATTGTGTCCACAGCGAACGCTGTGAAAACCAGCCTTGCCGATCTGTTCGGTCAGGTTTCTGCACACGACATGCGCCAGGAGATGCTGATCGCGATGGGACAGGCCGCTCCCGACGCTTTCACCTCTTCGGCGAACGCTGCACGCCGTGATCACGGTGGGCATGGAGATGACAACCGCAGGCGCTCCGCTGAACATGGCGCTCGTGGAGACCGTGGGCGCTCCGATGATCGTGGAGCACGTGGTGACCGTGGTGACCGCGGCTACTATCGTGGGTTTGTCACGTCAGGTGTCATAGATGACTTCGTAGGTGTGGGATTATGCGAGTCAAGCATCTCCGAGCTTGGGATCGCAGGAACAAAGATCAACACAGATTTACCCAGGTTCGGCCCCCTCAATGTGAGGTAAAAGACCTACTTCCTGCCTACCCTAGATTGGTATTGATATGATAATCGAGGTGTTACAATGGAGGCGATCCGATCTGGTACTCGCCGTATGAGCTAGGGTTTGGGGCTTGATAGCTTGACCCGCTCTAAGTCCTGCGAGTCCTCTTTATATACACAGAGGCTCGCTAGGTTACAAAAGGAAACTTCCCCATAAGGAATACATCCACAGAGGCCTACTCGGAGACTACTTGGTCTTCACGTCCTCCGGGATATGTCTTCTAGATCTTTCCCTTATGGCGGTTCAATATTGGGCTTGCTCCCAAGTGGGCCTTCGTCCGTGCGAGTAAGTTAAGTCGCACTGGGCCGCGGGTTAATCCAGAAAGTATTCCCCCGACATTAGCCCCCAAGTTTAGCTTGGATTTCGAGTGAAGGCTCCTTCGTCTTAACAAACCCCTGAGCCGCGCACGTGAATTATCCCAGCTGAACTCCAATTTTCTTATTTCCAATCTGCGGCTTATAACTCTTCTTGGCGGCTCAAGAACGCGACTTATCCTGCTTGACGGTTGATTTTCAGATCTAAACGTCTTCCGCGTCTGGGTTATTTATCTTGGCTCATCGTTTTCCCCAGCGTTCTGCATCAAGTCCTGCATTACGCATCCGCTACTCCTTTCCGCCGCCTCCAATCTCGCTTCTCGTACTCACAATCCTTCGGTGGATATCTCCATCGATCTGAGAAAAATGTCTCGCCGCAAGTGCAACTGGGAAGGCTCGTGGGTCGACGAAGATTTCCTGGAATCCCTATCTGCACGGGGCCTTCTTCCGCCAAAAGATCAATGCGAATGGCGGGCGGCTGGTGAGGAGGTAATCCCCAATCCTCAACCAGGAGAAGTAGTGATTTTTGCGGAGCATGTTGAGCGCGGGTTCAAGCCCCCGGGCTCTCTCTTCTTCCGCTCCTTGATGCAGCGGTTAGGTCTCCGCTTCCATGATATTGGCCCTAATTCGATGTTGCAAGTGAGCAACTTCCACGTCCTCTGCGAAGATTATCTGGGTATCCCGCCTTCAATAGATTTCTGGCTTGCTCTTTTCAATTGCAATAGTCAAAGGGAAACCACAGATGGTCCTTTTCTCCAATGCGGCGCCATTTCCTTCCAACGCCGTAGGGGTAGTATCTTCCCAAAACTAACTCTTGCCAAGAAAATCAAGGAGTGGCAAAGGACATTCTTCTATTGTAAAAACACTTCTCCTGAGGGTGAAATTCCTCTCCTCTTTGGTCTCCTCTTCCCTTCGAGGCTACCGATGCTTGTCTTCCAAACCTGATCCTTCTTCGTTGCCCTTTATCGAATCCCTTTAGACAAGGTGAGAGCGCTGACACTCCATGGTCTCACTGGATTAGATCTCATATCTTGCTGGACTAAGTGGCGAGTTCAGCCTGTGAGTCGCCGCTCGCGGCTTATGGTGGATTTCACTTGTCATGCAAACGACGTCGATCGTACTTGCCCTGAAGATTGGGACAAAGGGGAGTGGATAAATTTCATTCGCCGAGTGACGGACGAGGATATTGACTCGTATGACAACGTCGGACTTGCTCCCTTCTGGGCTGAGCACAAGCCTTTTGTGGTAATGTTTACTTGTCACCTGTTTCCTCGAAAATTCCTTCTCCAAAATTAATTATTTCTGACCTGAGCTCCTTTTCAGATCGATCCCTATTTCTGGGTTCTTCCTCAGAGGACGTCGACTTGAACCAAGGAACCGCGGCTGAGTCGTCAAACAAGCCGCAGCCTTTGGCGAAGATACAGTTATGCACGAGGGTAGTGCTTCTGAAGAGGAACAACAAATGGCCGACGCTCTTTGTCCTCGACTCCAAATACACCTTTCCTGGAACTTCCTGAGGTGCCTCGCAGGTCCTCGAAACGTATTTTATGCCAGAGCTCAGAAGACCCCGCGCAGCCTGAGAAACGTCGCAAAGCCTTGGCGTTACTAGCAGAAACAAGAGCTGCCAAATCTTTAAAACTCGCTGATCCCAACAAGGCTACTTTTTCTTCCGAGGCTGTTGCAAAGGATTGCTTCTCAATAAGCTCGGGTAATTGTTTGCGACTCTTCTCCTTTTCTTTTTGTGTTTACGTATTTCTGGCAAGGAATTGCTGATCACTACTTCTTTTCATACTCTGTAGGTTCAGATTTGCAAGGTTTATCTTCTCCTTCCTCTGGTTGCCTGATGAAGAGTATCCGTGTCGCCTCTGGGTATGGTTCGCCTTCTTTTCAATGTTGCGGCTCTGCTAGGTCAGCTTATTAACCCATCAATGTTTTGCAGGGCTATGTCTGAAGAGGCTACCAAGTCTAATTCCCATCCCACTTCTTCTCAGCAAGCTATGAGCGAGGATGATGCTGCTGATGAAAACGTGGGAAACAGTAATGGTGCGACTCAACCAAGGCCCTCCCTGGAGGAAGGTATTGCAGACGCGGCTCCTGCCGCGACTCCAGTCGCAGCTCCATCCACAACTCCTGCTGCTGGTAGGGTATCTACTGAAAATAGAATTCCAGCTCCAGGAAATAGTTCTAAGTCAATCGCAGATGCCATAATTTCTGCTGGAGACAAGCATGCTGCTCTGCTGCGCGGCTTAGTTGAGCAATTTTCTTCAAGTCGCCAGGTACATATACCGTAGCCCCCAAGGATCAAAACCTTGTGTCATCGCACGGGGTGTTGATTCTTTTCCTGGCTTCAAATCTCGAGCCCCCAAATTCCTGGATAATTTACCTATGCGTTTTGCTCTGTTTGTTTTCAGCGTGAACTGTCCTTGCTTGATGCTTCTGGCTCAATAAAGGGTAAAGGCATTTCCATAGACCATCCTGAAATGATGCAGTCTCGCCTGGAGCAGCATAATGAGGTCATTAGGGACCAAGATCAGGAAATAAAATCTCTCAAAGGTCAACTCGACTCCTGCGAAGAGCAATTTAAAGAACTTGAAGCTGATATGCAGCAGCGACTCATGGAGAAAGACGAGGTCATTAGATCTTTGCGAGAAGGGCTGACTCTTAAATCTGAATTGATTGATCGCCTGAAGGGAGACCACGCAAAGGAACTCGCCGCGCGAGATGAAAAATATAACTCGCTGCTCAAAGCCTTTGAGGGTTTTGGCTCCATGGTCAAATCAGCCGTCCTGCAGCTTGCTGGTTGGTCTTTTATTCCTTTAATCATACATATTTTGGGTAACCAACGTTAGTCTCTGACTTGTTTCTTGCCTTTTCTTTCTTTGACATAGGACCTGAGGCCCCAGTGTCCCGCTCCAATTTGAAGGATCAACTGGTATATCTGTCTGACTCAGCCAGCGCTTCTTAAAGGTTACCAAGGAAGTTATGACGGTAATCTCTCCTGCGACTGATGGCCCAACATCTTGCGAGTATTGGATAAATAAACTGCTCAAGGCTCCACATTATGTCTCTGATTGGAAACGATCCTCTGCTCGCGCCGGAGCCGCGCATGTCTTGACATTGCTTCGAGCATATTATCCAGAGATAGATGTTGGCAAGGTTGCTCGCCACGGCCTGGCGATGAGCGCGGATGATACTGAACTGCCAATAAGCGAGTACTTCGATATCTGGAAAGGGATGCGCGGGTATGCCACAAAATTTGTTGATAACTTAGACTTGGGCACTTATCTCGATAAATTCAATCTTGATGGGAGCAAGGTGTCAAAGGAAAAGTCCTCAGGAGCTGAGTCATCTCGGGCTGCCACTCCAGCAACAGTATCTGGTGGCCCTTCTGCTCGTCTGGCGGCGCCCTGATTATTAGGACACCTGCGACTGCAACTGCGAGACAAGCCGCGCCAATTCCCACTCCTGTTGCTCGGAAGAGGAAAAATAAATAATGTGGGACATGCCCGTTAGTCTGTAAGATATTCATGTATTATAAACAGTATTTTTGTGACCTATAAGCAGGTTCTTTTCTTGATAATTCCATTAAGTAGACGCTCGCGCGGCTCAGTATTTCCTAGGAACATGTGTGTTCAGGGTCGAGAGCGGCCATGATAGGCAATCAAGCTCGATTGACGCCACACCCCAGTACTTTGGTCGCATAATGCAAGACGCTTCTAGCTTAAGGATTGCCACTAGTTTGGCAAAATTTGAGGTGCGATTGGTACTCGCGATGCTCGTAAGGAGCCCTCAAGGGTCAGTGATATATGAAATTCAAAAGACTCAGCGACTCAATGATAGTTGAGGCGAAACGACAAACCCTTGAATGTCAAGGGTGCCGGCTTTATTTCATAATCACTCGATGTTTTACAGGGTGTTACAGGATGATGCAGGCCCTTTAATGCGGGTTTTCTATTCCCCGCAGGCCATGCATACTTGATACTCATCGCACTTAGTTGCGAATTAATACTCCTAACGGAGTGGGTTGAACACCTGATTGGTTCAATTTTGAGTCGCTAAAAGCGACTCGGGTCGAGCATGATAGCTCCGATGTATGTCTCATGTTGAAGCAGAGAGCAACTGTGTTGGCGATCAGCCGCACTGAGCTGCGACTTATGTTGAGTTGAGTTTGCTTTGTAAGGACTCACGATAACTGAGCCCCTTTGGCTGGGGTTGTTGATCGAGGCTGGGTTATGCACATGCGCCATTTCTTGTCTTCTTTTTGTATCAAGGCGACCTCTGGGGCATTATCTTGCTGATGCGCGACTTCTCGGTGGGTATTTACCATCCGGTGGCTGCATCCTGTTGGCCGCTTCCGCGGTACCTCCAACGCGACTCGTTTTGAGCTGCGATTACCGATCTGCGACTGATATCCATGTGAAGAGTTGGCGATACAAGCTTCTTCTGCGAGTACTGAGCCTGCGTTCTCGCATTCTAACGCTCTCTGCCTGTCTCCATATATTGTAATAACACCGTTTGGTCCTGGTATCTTTAACTGTAGGTAGACGTAGCAGGGGCGAGCGGTAAATTTGACATAGGCTTCTCTTCCAAAGATCGCATGATATGAGCTTTTGACTGCTACAACCTCAAAGTCTAGGAGCTCTGTGCGGAAGTTCCGCTCTGTTCCAAAGCTAACTTCAAGTGTTATCTTTCCGATTGGTCGCGTAACAGCTCCTGGGATTATGCCTTGAATTTCTTTCCTGGATGGTCGCAGCCTCGTCTCGGGTATATTCATTCTTCGGAGCGTGTCTTGATATAGGATGTTTACTCTTCCTCCTCCGTCCATTAGGACCTTACTTAACTTGTATCCCGCGACTTCTGGCGTGACCACCAGAGCTGGCTGTCCTGGATCTCTTACTTCTGGGGGGTGATCGCCGCGACTCCAAATAACCGATTGCTCTGTCCAGCGACGATACCTTTCTGGCGTTGAAATCTGACCGCTCTTCCGGCTTCCATCCGTCGTTTGTACTCCACTGTATGAAACTGTCCTATGTTTCTTCTAGGTAAAACGTCAGGCTCTTGACGAGAGCTAGATTTATTCTTGTGCTGCATCGATCTGCTGCGAGCTGTATCTGGCGTGTCGCCTTCTTTCCACCTCCGGTAATAATGACATTGCGCCTTTGTGTGACCCGCTGGCCTGCCATCTCTCCTGCGATGTAAGTCGCAAGGCACGTCGAAGATCCCCTTGCAGTTATTAGGGGTAAGGCCTTATCACTCCCTTGCTCCTGCATCTGGTGTGCGCGACGTTCAGTTTCGCGACTGCAGTTTCCCGTTGGGTTCTGTGATAAGCCGCCTGTCCCTTTATCTGTCTTTGCGTACTTGTCAGCCGTTGCCAAAAGCTGGTCGAAACTATCAATCTTGTGCTCAGCGCGACTTAATTTGTGCACCAACGGCTCAAATCTACAGTTCTTTCTCATAGCTTGTATTGCAGCTTGTACTGTTAAGTTTTTGGCGGAGCCAAGGATCTCCGCGATTCTCTTGATCCAGTCGCCGCTTGATTCGTCCTCTTTTTGAATGCATTGTCTAAGGTTTTTCATATCTTCTGTTTGGAATCTGCGATGAACTTGTCCTTCAAGTCTTCCCATGTGCTTATTGATTTTGATGGCAGCCTTAACAGCCAATCCCTAGCTTCTCCCTGTATTGCCAAGTGGAAGTATTTCGCACGTATTTCTTGAGTCACATCAGCCCCTGTTATGCTTGCCTCGTAATCTTCTATCCATAAGGCAGGGTCTTGGTCACTGCGATAGGTGGTGACTCGCTGCGACTCGTCGAAGTTCGGGGGGAAACGAGTGAGCCGTATTTCCTCTCCAAAACATGCTGGTCCTTTCAATAATGAATAGGAGTTTACTGGCGCTGAATCTTCATCTGAATCAGTTTCAATCTGGGATGGCTGAGTCGCTCCGGACGTCCGTGACTCGCCTTCTATCTTCTTTTCTTTTTCCAATGATACCTGCAAACCTGCTAGCTGGTTGACCACTTCTTCGACGCTGCACTTTCTCCTCCCCATGATACCTCGTTTTGCGGCTCATTGGGCGTGACTCCATACATATTTGCTTGTTGTAAAGCAGCGGTTTGCAGTAGGTCGATCGCATAGCGAGCTTCCTTATCAGCTCGTGTGTCTCCAACCGGTGCTATCTTTGACAATATCCCTATCGCGGCGTGCACGTTGCTCTCTGGGTCGCCGTGGAACTGTGATTTCATCTCTCCTTGTCCATCTTGATCTGATGTTTTTGCTGCCAACGACGGAGTCGCCACTCTTCTTCTTGGAGTTTCTTGCGCTCAGATGTCGTCTTGGTTCGCACCGCCTGGTGCTTCGGCTGGCAGCGACGGAGTCGTCGACCTTCTTCTTGGAGTTTTTCGCGCTCAGCCGCGAGTCTTTGTGCCTCTTCACAGAGTTCCGTCCTGATAGCTTCAATCTCTTCAATCTTGAGGTCTCCTTCCTGATTTGGTAGAGATCCCCAAACAGGTCTTGACGGGACGGGGATGGGCAATCTTGCCGTAGCTTGTTGTAGCTCCTCCAACACGCGGACCCTGACCGGCCGCAGCTCCTTCACCGATTCGCTTCCTTGAGTCGCGTCCATAGATCTGCGACTGACGGATCCGACGAAAACTTTTACTGATCCGATGGGAACGATGTATCCGAACTCGATGCGATCTGCCTCGGGTCCCCACTCTGAGTCGTCGATGAAGGGGACCCCATTGATGTCTTCAACTTGGCCGATGGCGATGTCCTTGAAGCCTGATTTCGATCCTGCGCGGAACGTGACGCTTTTGACCGCAGGCCCCACGGTGGGCGCCAACTGTCGTGGGTTTGTCACGTCAGGTGTCATAGATGACTTCGTAGGTGTGGGATTATGCGAGTCAAGCATCTCCGAGCTTGGGATCGCAGGAACAAAGATCAACACAGATTTACCCAGGTTCGGCCCCCTCAATGTGAGGTAAAAGACCTACTTCCTGCCTACCCTAGATTGGTATTGATATGATAATCGAGGTGTTACAATGGAGGCGATCCGATCTGGTACTCGCCGTATGAGCTAGGGTTTGGGGCTTGATAGCTTGACCCGCTCTAAGTCCTGCGAGTCCTCTTTATATACACAGAGGCTCGCTAGGTTACAAAAGGAAACTTCCCCCATAAGGAATACATCCACAGAGGCCTACTCGGAGACTACTTGGTCTTCACGTCCTCCGGGATATGTCTTCTAGATCTTTCCCCTTATGGCGGTTCAATATTGGGCTTGCTCCCAAGTGGGCCTTCGTCCGTGCGAGTAAGTTAAGTCGCACTGGGCCGCGGGTTAATCCAGAAAGTATTCTCCCGACATTAGCCCCCAAGTTTAGCTTGGATTTCGAGTGAAGGCTCCTTCGTCTTAACAAACCCCTGAGCCGCGCACGTGAATTATCCCAGCTGAACTCCAATTTTCTTATTTCCAATCTGCGGCTTATAACTCTTCTTGGCGGCTCAAGAACGCGACTTATCCTGTCTTGACGGTTGATTTTCAGATCTAAACGTCTTCCGCATCTGGGTTATTTATCTTGGCTCATCGTTTTCCCCAGCGTTCTGCATCAAGTCCTACATTACGCACCGCTACTCCTTTCCGCCGCCTCCAATCTCGCTTCTCGTACTCACAATCCTTCGGTGGATATCTCCATCGATCTGAGAAAAATGTCTCGCCGCAAGTGCATTTGAGATGATGGTGGCCGCTGTCGCCATGATGGCCGCTGTACTCACAATCCTACAGGTGTCATAGATCCCAGAGGTGACCGTGGCCGTTGAGATGATGGTGGCCGCTGTCGCCATGATGGACGTCGTGGACGTGCCCCCACTCCTTATGTTGATGTCACCTGTCAGATTTGCAAGATCCATGGCCACCCGGCGAGTGCGTGCTGGTGGCGTTTTCAGCGTGATGACTCTGATGATGATGGTGACCGTGACACAAAGAATGCTCATGTTGCTTCCTATGGAGTTGATACCAACTGGTATTCTGACACCGGCGCTACAAACCACATCACGGGGGAGTTGAGCAAGCTCTCCACACATGACAAGTACAAGGGACGTGACTGCGTCCGCATGGCTGATGGCAATGGTATGCACATAAGTCATATTGGTCATTCAATTTTGCGCACCCCACATGATTCTTTACATCTCAAAAATATTCTACATGTTCCTAGTGCTTCTAAAAATCTTTTATCCGTTCATAAGCTTACACTTGATAATAATGTGTTTCTTGAGTTTCACCCACACTTCTTTTTGATTAAGGATCAGGCCACAAGGAGAATTCTGTTTGAGGGTCCCTGTCATGGTGGTCTCTACCCGCTAGTGCCTATCTCTTCCGGGTCATCCAAGCAAGCCTTCGTTACAATAAAGCCTTCGTCTTCTACATGGCATCGTCGTTTAGGACATCCTTCTTCCTTTGTGGTCAATAAAATTCTTAGGAAACACAATATTTCTTATACTCCAGAAACAACTCCTTATATTTGTGATGCTTGTCAGCTAGCTAAGAGTCATCAATTACCATATCCTGTCTCTACTAGTGTTTCCACTGTTCCTTTGGAGCAAGTGTTTTCTGATGTATGGAGTCCAGCATCTCTTTCTGTTGGCAAGCATGCATATTATGTAAGCTTTATCGATGATTTCAGTAAATTTACTTGGATATATTTGCTCAAGAACCGTTCTGAAGTTTATCAAGTTTTCTTGAATTTCCAAGCACTAGTTGAACAGAAATTTAATTGAAAGATAATCACCATGCAAACTGATTGGGGTGGTGACTATGAAAAACTCCATGGTTTCTTTCAAAAATTTGGCATTACACATCATGTGTCTTGCCCCCATGCTCATCAACAAAATGGTTCTGCTGAAAGAAAACATCGCCATATTGTTGAAGTTGGCCTTTCTTTACTTGCTAATGCTTCCATGCCTCTCAAGTTTTGGGATGATGCATTCCTCACAACAACTTTTCTAATAAATTTGCTTCCTAGCAAGGTGATAAATTTTGACACGCCCGTTGAGCGTCTCTTGAACATTAAACCCAACTATGACTCTCTTAGAGTTTTCGGCTGTGCTTGCTGGCCAAATTTACGCCTATATAACAAGAGAAAGCTTGCCTTTCGTTCCACTCGGTGTGTGTTCCTTGGCTATAGCTGTCGGAGACTAGTCCCAAGGAACTAGGGGTGTCTCACTGATGCCAGGAATCGAGTAGGGGGCTGAACGCGACGTCAAACAAATCCTCAACTACCTCGGCGACGGTGCTCGTCGAGCTCGGTGAGGAACATCACGACAGAGAGTGAACACAAGCCGCTACCCAGGTTCAGGCCCACCGCGAGGTGTAAAGACCCTACGTCCTGCTATGTTGTGTTGCACTGCTTGAAGAGGTTACAGTACAATGAGTTGGCCGAAGCTCAGGGTTTGCTAAGGAAGAACTATGGTGGAGCTTCATTCTCCTTCGCTCTGGTCGAGGTGAGCTTCAGCTAGCCAGTGGTCAATGGCTTGAAAGAATTGGGCTCGAGTTGGAATGGCCGGATCCCCTTCCTTGGTCGTACGCTGCTTCCTTTTATACTGCCTCGGTCCTCTTCCTCGAAAACACAAGGCGGGAAGGGATACCACATGGCGACGAAGGAGGAGCGCAGCGCACGGCGTCGGGGTAGTCCGTGGACACGGTCCATGGCAGAGAGCAACGTCTCCTTGGCAGAAAAAGCCACCGTCCACCCAGGACGATGGGCTGGCGCTGCAGAGGTCTGTGGCGCGCCCCACGGTGACGTCGGCTTGGAGCGTAGCGGCCGCCGGTCCCCTTATCACCAAAATGGCAATGCTGGGAGTCCGCTTTGCTTGCCACAACTTTGTTGACTGCTTTAAACATGAGAACGACAACTGCGGCGTCATCGCCATCGTGCGCAGGCGCGCGCGTCACTCTACGGCGGGCGCAGAGGCCATGTGCGCTCTGCAGCGGGTGCAGAGCTTGCTTCCACTTGAAGGAACCCCGCGAGGGCCGGGCGCCTCGCCGAGGTTCTGAAGTACTTGACGCCTCACGAGGGAAGCCTCGCGAGGGTGGCGTAGACGTGCGCCAGGACTTAGCGATTTTCGGGACAGAAAAGGCCCTCCTGAGGGAAAAGTCCCTCACGAGGCCCGTCAGGTTGAGCGTCTGGTCCTTAGCAGAAAAGCTCAGCAGAGTGAAGAAGCCCTCGCAAGGGAAAAGTCCCTCGCGAGGCTCGCCAGGCTAAACGCCTGGTCCTTAGCAGAATTCTCCGCATAGCATCGAGGGCTGTGGCAGGCCGGCCCATGGTACCCTGGTTTCCACTGGTCCGACAGTAGCCCCCGGGCCCGCGATGGGCACGCTGGAGTTTCGTGAACGCATGCGAAGCATCGTGGGCCCAAAGAAGCCTGCCTGGCCCGAGACACGTGGAGAGCTGTGACTGCCCACGATGCCACGATCTCCTCTGTAGTAACGGGCGTAGTGGCGGGACCCACCACGTCCTGGTAACGGCTCGATGAGCCGGTAAAAGCCGGAGAGCTCGGCGCAGACGGCCGTTGCTTCATTCATCCCCTTTCGCCTCCTTCTCCCCAGCGCAGAAATCTCCGAGCTTCCTCTTCGTAATCCCACTGCGATGGCGCCCAAGAAGGCCACCGTCTCCAAGAAGGGCAAGGCGGTGATGCAGGCGAGCGAGCCTGCTGCGATGCGGCAGGACGGCGACCTCAAGCCGGCTCTGGTCGGGTTCCGCATCGGCACGGAGGCGCAGCTGGACAAGGTGCGCCACATGGCGGCCTCTGCGAGCAACGAGCACGGCGCCACGGTGCTCAAACCAGCGAACAATCCCTGCGGCAGCCTCTATCCCATCTTCCTGCACACCCTCTTCACTGGGCTCGTGCCTCCCTTCTCCGACTTCTTCCTGGCGGTTCTGGAGCGCTACCAGATCTAGATCCTTCACCTCCAACCCAACTCCATCCTCATCCTCTCCATCTTTGCCTACCTCTGCGAGGCGTACATCGGCATTCCGCCTTCGGTCGACCTCTTCCGCAGCTTCTACGCGCTCCGGTTCACGGCAAGCAACGAGCGGTCGGGGTGTGTCTCCTTTCGCATTACTGATGGCATGGCCGGCGTCTACATCCCCATTGCGTGGGCCGGCGAGAATCCTGTGACCAACGTGTCGAAGAAGGTGGATGACTTCTGCAAGCGGTGGTTCCTCGTGGACATCAGGATCCAAAGTCCCTTCTTCGAGATGCCTGAGGCGCCCCGACGAAGAGGGTGAGCTGGTCAAGCGCGACTCTCAAGGGCCCAACGCTTGGCCCCGTGGTGAAGCGTCTGTCGGATCTTCGCGAGGCTGGCCTGACCGGGCAGATGGTGGCCAGGGACTTCGTGAGGCGCCGCATTGCTCTGCTCCAGAGGCATGCAGATCCGATGTGGTTGTACATGAACCAGAGGGATAAGATGCGCCTGAGCGCTACCCTCTTCTCGCAGGAGGAAGTGGACGGCATCATGGACGTCCTCTTCACTTCTCCAACCATCCCCAAGCCTGATGACAAAGCAGTGCCGCTCCACAGGTTTGAGCTTGGGCCTCGTGTCACATTCGTGGAGACGATGTCTGAGTTTGACCAATGGGGCCTGGTGCCTGAGGGCAAGTTGGGCCCCGCGAAGACCCAGAGTCAGCGGCGCAGGCGGCGCCAGCTGATGGCAAGGACGAGACGACGGAGACGCCTGCGAGTCTGACACAGGTGCGGCTGGCGCCTCAGGAGGCCCCCATTCCTCGGCGGGGAACTCAAGCTCCTCGAGGGGCGTGCCGCCTGACGCTGAGATCCACGAGATCTCCTCGGGCAGCGGCGACCGGTACATGGTCGTCCCCTCGCGGCGCGTCGGGGGGAAGGAGGAGAGCGACGACGAGGAGGCTTCGTCTGGCCACTGCGAGCCTCACTCCAAGGCGATCAACGACATGAATGCTGGAGCTCGGGAGAAGGCAGAGGCCAGTGCCAAGGTGGGCCAAGACAAGCCTGCTGAGGCTCAGAAGAGCGCGGAGCCCAGTGCTCTGCCTGTGCGGTGGACGACCAAGAGGTGAATCGACACCGCTGCGTAAGTCTTGTATTCCCTTTCTTCTCTGATGTGTTCTTGAGTGACCCCCTCGAGGGTTTCTGAACGTTTTCTTCTCCAGGCGTCCCGCGGAGCCGAAGCGGCGGAGGCTCCGGAAGGTTGGAGAGGGCTCCAGCGCCGCAGAAGCGTCTGCAGTGCCTGCATCTGAAGCGGTGCCTCACGAGGCTACCTCTCCAGCTCGTGAGACAGCGGCTCCACCTCCCGAGGCGGAGGAACGCCATGAGGAGGCTGAGGCTGAGGCGACGGTGTCGCCTGCCGCGCGGCCTGGCGCTTCTCCTGCGCAGCAGGAGAAGGCGACGGAGGGAGGTGCGTCGAAGACCGCGGCGCCGGCGGAGGAAGATGCGGCGAAGACCGCGATGTCGGCAGAGGAGCGCGCCGACGTTGAGATGGAGGAGGCCACCGCGCCGCCACCTCCACCAAACGCAGGCCCTACAGCGCCGGTGGTGGACACCGAGGCTGCGGCGGGAGCGGCCTCGGCGGAGAAGGCCGATCCTACCCCTGGAGGAGAGAAAGACGGGCCCCAGGAGCAGAAGGATGCCAGGGCTGATGGCGAGGGCATTCCAAGCCCCCAGAAAGCCCCCAGCGCGGATGAAGAGGGAGGCTCTCACCATAGCCCCCAGGCGCGCCTCGAGGCCACTCCGAGCCCAAGACGCGACGTTCTGGAGTCCTCAGCAGGCGTCGGTGCCTCTGGCCCCTCTGGCGACGCGTGGGACTTGGTCCTGCGGGGTCGGCGCCCGATTGCGGTTCGCCGAGATGTTGTCTTTCACTCGGCGAGGGAGGTGCTTGCCGGGCTCGAGGCCCAGTTCGCCGAGGAAGACCGTGCCAAAGCGGAGGAAGATGCCGAGCTTGCGCGGGGCTGGACTCGCCTTCAGGAGACCGTGGAGCGTTGCCGCCGGGGGGACGAGGCGGCCCAGGCGCGGCGTGAGGAGGCGCAGCGCTTCGCTGAGGAGACTCGCGCCAGCGTGATCCGCGAGGCTGAAGAGACCCTCACGGACTTGAGCGCTAAGCGCGAGGCCCTTGAGGCGGAGACCGCTGCCGAGCACCAGGAGCTCGCGGCCCGCGAGGCAGCCACCATTAAGCATTAGGAGCTCATGGACCGCGAGGGAAAGATTATCGCGGAGTCAGAGACCGTGAGGCAGAACTTGGAGAAGTTCCGTGAGGACCTCCACACTCGCGAAGGACTGATCGTGAAGCACGGGGAAGACCTCGACTTCCACGAGTCCGAGCTGCGCAAGCGCAAGGAACAAGTTGAACAGGTCGAGAAGGACCAATCCGCGCACGGGAGAGCTTGGAGTCTCGCGAGGGCAAGGTGGCCCAGGATGAGGTCTTCTTCTAGAAGCGCCTCTTGCAGACCAACGAGAACCTCCGCGTGAAGGAGGAGAAGATGAAGGCGGAATCGTGACCAAGGAGAAACTCTTCCGCGACAACTGCTCCAAGGAGTTCACGAGGAAAGCCAAGATGCAGGAGGAGCGCTTCACGAAGAAGCGCGACGAGCTCAACGCTGCATCAGGGAGCTCGAGCGGGAGAAAAAGCGGTGTGACTCCCGTCTTCAGGCTGCCAAGGACGCCCAGGCCTGCGCGGACAGGACCTTGCTTCCCTGACGCAGGACATGACTGACAATCAGCAGCAGGTGGCGCCTGTGGTGGAGCTCGTCGAGGAGGCCCGGGACAGCGCTCAGGCTGCGCGGGTCTTGTCGCGCCAGCGAGAGCGTATGTTCCGCTCTCTGGTGGCCCGCGCGCGGGCTGTCGCGGACCGCTTAGGGGCCAAGGCCCCGTGCTCTCTGTCGAGGGGAACGCTAATGTCGCCACGTACCTCGGCTTCTTCGAGCAGCTTCTCACCAGCTTGAGGAGGTCATGACAAGCCTTGACGACCTGGTCGACACTGAGAGCCGCGAGCTCCTTGGCGTCGCGGTTGGCCGCGTCTTCGCCAACCTTGCGCATCTCCAGCCTGGCTTTGACTTCACGACTGTGACGGAGCCCCTGGAGCAGAGGCTCGCCACGAAGCTGGACGCCTCGGTGTGGGAGGACGTGGAGAAGTTGTCCAGCGCTTCAGAGGGCTGAGGTCGAGGAGGACCCGACCCAGGAAGGCGACGGCGAGGCAGCGCTGAGGAGGAGGATGACGAAGCTGTCGACGGCGAGGACAGCGACATCCCTGCTGCTTGAGTTGCTCCTGCGGAGAGATGTGCCTGGAGCACCATTTGTATCTTAGGATTTGCTATTTTCATTTTGTAATGGCTTGTAAGACACTTTTATTATATGCAAGTGTGAGCGCCCCTCGGGAGGCCTTTTATCTCTCCTCATGTCTTTTTCGCTCTACGTCGTTAGGACCCTGCTTTCAGCGCAAATAGCACCGCCGCTTCGGTATGCCGGAGTCAGGGCTCGACAAGGCCGGGGGTGCGTAAGGCTTAGAGAGGTAAGAGCTCTCGAGGCACGATGCTCGGGAGCTCCCCTTTGACGTGCAAGCAGCCCATGAGGCGTAAGAGAGAAAGAGAGGCTCGAGGGGCGACAAAACCAGCGAGAGAGAAAACTCATGAGGCGTAAGTTCTGGACTTAGCTTTGCGAGACTTTGTCTCGTAGAGGGTGTTGTGTTCCCTGGTGAGGCGTTTTCCCTCTCGAGGTTGCCTGAGGCTGGTTTGGAGTTCCGCAGCCTTGTAGGGCGTCTTGTTCCCTGCGTTGGACAAAGAGGCATACCCACAAGCAATGCACGGTTGTACAACTCATGCGCGCTCATAGGTTTCCTCATGTGTATCTCACGAGGAGAGTAAGCACCAAGGTCCTTGGTGAGGTGACGTGCATGGGAGCAGGCCCATGAGTCAGAGCTCTTTGGTGAGATAACGGTCGTGGGCGGAGAACCACGAGTTAGAGCTCGGATCCTTTGGGTTTTGCGATGCTGCTGGGATGCTCCCGAGGCACAGACACCGTGCTCAGCCCCCGCTCGCGAGGTGCGCATGGGGAAAAATGTGAGCGCGAATGAACGTAAGAAAAACAACTCACCAAGCAATATTACATAACGGCGCTGAGGCGCAAAGGTTCATGTGAACCGAAATTGTTCATTACACTTGGCGTGGCCAAGATAAAGTCCGCCATGTCTGGGCATGGGGTTCCACACAGTGGCTGAGGCTTCTCGCGGCCCGTGGCGACGCGTTGTAGAGAGAGCTCAGTGGAGATGGCCCTCGTGGAGGGAAAAGCTTTTGTGAAGCTGGGAGGTGAAGATGCATGCTTCCCTCTTGAGACAAAAAATGCCTGCCGCGACGTGATCACGGGTAGAACTTGCGTAGATGCTCGATGTTCCACGGGTTTTTGACCGGGGTGCCGTCTTCCGTCTCGAGCGTACCGCGCCGGGCCTGGCGATGTGCGCGACCCTGTAGGGGCCTTCCCACATGGGCGAGAGCTTGTGGAGGCCCTCTCTGGAGAGTATCCTCCTCAGGACGAGATCGCCTGTCTCGAGGGTGCGCGGGCGTATGTGGCGGCTGTGGTAGCGGCGCAGATCTTGCTGGTACTTTGCCGCCCGGAGGAGCACGGCGACGTAGTCCATCGAGCAGCAGCAGGTCGTCGTTGTGGAGTTCTTCCTGGTCGTCCTCGTTGAAAGCAAGGATCCGTGGGGACCCATGCTTGATCTCGGTGGGGAGGACTGCTTCAGCGCCATAGACGAGGGCGAACGGCGTTTCTCCAGTGGGCTTTGTGGCAGTGGTGCGGATGGACCAGAGCACAGATGGGAGTTCTTCAATCCAGTTCTTGCCGTGGGCCTTGAGGCGGTTGAAGCTTCTTGTCTTGAGGCCCTTGAGCACTTCAGCGTTTGCTCGCTCAGCCTGCCCATTGCTTCGTGGGTGAGCCACCGAGGCGAAGCAGAGCCGGGTGCCGAGGCTTTCGCAGTAGGCCCTGAAGATGCCACTGGTGAACTGTGAGCCGTTGTCGGTGATGATGCGATTTGGCACGCCGAAGCGGCAGGCCAGGCCTCTGATGAATTTCACCGCTGATCTCGCCGGTATGCTGCGCACCGCTTCGACCTCCCCCATTTGGTGAACTTGTCAATGGCGACGTAGAGGTAGCGGTAGCCCCCGCTGGAGCGTGGGAACGGTCCCAGGATGTCCAGCCCCCAGACCGCGAAGGGCCAGGAGAGCGGATGGTTTGGAGCCCAGTGCAGGCTGGTGGACCTGCTTGGCGTGGAATTGGCATGCCTCGCAAGCTTGGACAACGGTGGTTGCATCCTGAAGCACTGAGGGCCAGTAGAATCCACTCCTGAAGACCTTCCCCGCGAGGGCCACACTCTCCACTGTGTATGTCCCTGATCAGCTGGCGGCCTTCTTCAGGGGGGACGCATTCAACGCAACTCCATTTGGACGTTTGCGGTACAATCTCCCTCGTGAAGGCAGTATGACTTGGCCTGTCGAGCAATTCTTTCTGCTTCTGCATCCTCTCAGGGAGGACTCCGTCCCTGAGGTACTCCTTGATCTCGTCGATCCAACCAGTCTCTTGATGTGTCATGGCTAACAACAGGCGTTCTCCTGAGGGCGGACCGCAGTTTGGTGCTCCAGATGTTGGTGCCAAGGGTGCTCTTCGTCGATGTCCATGTCAGTCGCTTCTTTTGGCTGTTTCACCGACGCCCTGGTAGCCTTTCCTCAAACACGCCTGCCTGCTAGGCCTCTCTCCGCGACGCTCGCCTGGCGATGTCATCAGCCTCCTGGTTCTCCTTTCGCGGGATGTGCCTGAGCTCCATCCCTTGAAGTGCTTCTCGAGCTTGCGAACCTCCTCGAGGTAAGCGGTCATATGACCGTCCTTAGGCGTGTAGCTCTTGTTGGAGAAGTTGACGAGGAGCTGGGAATCACCCTTGATGAGTAAGTGCTTGATGCCGAGGGCGATTGCGGCTCTGAGCCCGGCGAGGAGGCCTTCATACTCGGCGATGTTGTTGGAGACCTTGTCAGTCGTGAAGCACAGCTGGACGGCGTAAAGAGCTTGTCGCCTTTTGGTGAGGTCAGGACGACGCCAGCCCCTGCGTTCTGGCATGCGAATGCCCCGTCGAAGTGCATGGTCCAGTGGTTTGGCACTGTGTCTCCGATGGCGTGGTTTCTGCCTCTTGAGGCTCTTCCTGCTGCGTGTCCGTCCATTCGGCGACGAAGTCCGCCAATGCCCTTCCTTGATGACTCTGGTGGTGTCGAAGCGCAGGCCAAAGGGTTGTAGCTCGATGTTCCACCCTGCGACGCGATCAGTGGCGTTTGGGTTGCGCAGGATTTGCTCCAGGGGAATGATGTGACCACCGTGATGGGGTGGCCCTGGAAGTAGTGGCGCAGCTTCCTGGAAGCGATGAGGAGCGAGGAGGAGCTTCTGCTGCATGGTGTATCGCTCGCGAGCATCTCGCAGCACCGTGCTGACGAAGTAGACGGGATGCTCGACAAGCGTTGTCGATGGTGGTGCAGCGCTGGGCTCCTCAGGGGCCTTGTCGAGGTTTTCTTGTGGCGAACCCTCGGCGAGGGTGCCTGCTGGTTGCGCGGGCTCGACTTGAGGCTCGGGGCCTGAAGAGGGTGCTTCCTTGTCGGGAGGCTCTGGGCTTGGCGTGGCTGTGTCCTTCTTGGCGAGGACTGGCTCTTCCCTTTCTGCCACCAAGGACCGCGCTTGCTGTTTGTGGAGTGGCTGCAAGGTACAGCTTCAGATGCTCGCCGGGCCTTGGGGCGACCATGACAGGTGGACTGGCCAAGTACTTCTTCAGGTCTTCAAATGCCTTGTCGCCTCCGGTGTCCACTTGAACGTGCCAGACCTCTTCATGATCTTGAAAAATGGCAGCGCCCTCTCGCCGAACTTGGAGATGAAGCGGCCTAGGCTGGCCATGCATCCCGCCAAGCGTTGCATGTCCTTGAGGCGACGAGGTGGCTGCATTTCTTCTATGGCCTTGATCTTGTCGGGATTTGCTCTATGCCACGGTGGGACACTAGAAACCCGAGGAGTTTGCCTGATGGTACCCCGAAGACGCACTTGGCGGGGTTCAGCTTGATGTTTACCTTGCGCAGGTTGGCAAAGGTCTCCCGAGGTCCTCCATGAGGGTGTGCTCTTCGCGAGTCTTGACCACGATGTCGTCGACGTAGGCTTCTGCGTTTCTCCCCATCTGAGCCCCCAAGGCCGTCCTCATGAGCCTCTGGAAGGTGGCGCCGGCGTTCTTCAGGCCGAAAGGCATGCAGACGTAGCAATACACACCACAAGGGGTGAGAAATGCTGTCTTCTCCTCATCCTCCTTCGCCATCTTGATCTGGTGGTAGCCTGAGAAGGCATCCAGAAAACAGAGGAGATCGCAGCCGGCGGTGGAGTCCACGATTTGGTCTATTCTGGGCATGGGTACGGGTCCTTGGGGCAGGCCTTGTTGATGTCGGTGTAGTCGATGCAGAGCCTGCCGCCCCGGTGTGCTTGGGGACGACCACCGTGTTGGAGAGCCATGTGGGGTGCGCAACTTCTCGAATTATGCGTGCTTCTTTCAACTTCTCTACTTCCTTGATGATGAACTCTTGCTTCTCTGGCGCCTGGCGCCGCGCTTTCTGCTTCACGGGGCGTGCGTTTGGACACACGGCTAAGTGGTGCTCGATCACCTCCCTCGGTACTCCGGACATCTCTGACGGTGTCCATGCGAACATGTCAGAGTTTGCCCTGAGGAAGGCGACGAGCGCGCTTTCCTATTTGGGAGGCAAGCCAGCGCCTATGGTGACGCTAGCCCCCGAGCCGCTGGCGTCCAGCGACACCTTCTTCGTGGCTGCCTATTCCTGTGAGAACAGCTGCTTCTTCTTCGCTGGCCTCTCGAGGGGCTCCATGTCCTCGTCAGCAGGGAATGCCACGGCAGCGGCCTTGTAGGCGGTCTCGACAGAGCGCATTGCGTCCTGGACTTGACCGTGGATGGAGATGGTGCCACCGCTGCCTGGAAGCTTGACGATGTTGTAGGCGTGGTGAGTGACGGCCATGAACTTCGCGAGGGCGGGGTAGCCGAGGATGGCGTTGTAGGGCAGGCCAATGTGCGCGACGTCGAAGTCGATCTGCTCGTTGCGGTAGTTCTGCGTCGTGCCGAAGGTGACCGCGAGCCTCACCTGCCCCAGCGGTGTGGTGGAACCACTTGTCACTCCGGTGAAGGGCCTGGAGGGCATCAGCCACTCGTAGGGCACTTGAAGCTGTTCAAAGGTCTCGACAGAGATGACGTTCAAGCCTGCACCCCCATCTATGAGTGTCTTGGTGACAACGATGTTGTTGATGATGGGAGTGCACACCAGAGGGATGGTCCCAACAGTCTTGGTAGACTGGGGTGGTCACTGGAGTCGAAGGCAATGGTGTACTTCGACCACTTGAGGGGTTGGGACGCCTCAATCCCTGGAAGCGCGGCGTTGACCTCGCGAGAGAACTGCTTGAAGTGGTTGTTGGACTTGGGCGCCTGAGACCCGCCGAGGATGCACGCTATTGCCCCCTGAGGGGCCTGATAGTCTCCAGGGTTCTCGTCAGGGAGATTGTCGTTTTGCCCAGCGGGGTTTGCTTGAGCTCTCTGCTGGTAGTTGTGGCGCCCGCCCCCGCGGCCGCCGCGGCCTTGGTTCTTCTCTCGTTTCTTGCTGAGCTGCTTGAGCTCCCAGCAGTTTTCAGTCGCGTGGTTATGCCGGTTGTGGTAGACGCAGAATGGGCGATTGTCTACTTTCTTCTCGTCAGCCGCCGGGGAGGCCTCGCGGGGCTGCTTGGCGCCAGGCTCTGCCGCGAGGACGGCGGTGGTCTTGCGCTTCTAGACAGGCTTCCTCCTGCTCCTGGACCCCTCAGGAGGCTCTTCCTCCGTTTCTTGCTTGACGAAGAGGAGGCCCTCTTCAGCCTTGGCGCACTTGTCCGCCAGGTCGAAAGCTTCACCACTGAGGTGAGAGTGTCGTGGATGCCGACCTTCTCGAGCATCCTGCGGTTCGTGATGCCCTCTCTGAAGGCAGAGATGACATGCGAGTCCGGGATGTTCGGGATCTTGTTGCGGACCTGGCTGAAGCGCTGGATGTACCTGCCGAGGGTCTCGTCTGGCTTCTGGCGCACCGCGCGAAGGTCATTGTAGGTGAGGGCGCGCTCGTATGTTCCCTTGAAGTTCGCGACGAAGACCTTGCAGAGATCCTCCCATGTGTCGATGGTGTTCTCGGGGAGGTTCATGAGCCATGATAGCGCGGAATCCTTGAGGGCCATGGAGAGCCAGTTGGCCATCACTTTGTCGTCGCCTCCCGCAGCTTGGATGGAGACGGTGTAGAGCTGGAGAAACTCTAGAGGGTTGGTCCTGCCGTCGTAGCGCGGAGGGGATCTGGCTTGAACTTCACCTGCCAGACGACGCGGCGCAAGTTGCAGGTGAAGGCGGTGCAGCCTGTGGCATATGTCACAGCGCCGCCAGCGAGCGTGTTGCGGTTCTGGCGGCCTGCAGCTGCAATCTCCTGGACGACGCGGTTGTGGCGGTCCCGTTGGTGCTCGATCTCCACGCGCGCATCCGCCAGAGTTCGCTGCACGATTTGGCAGTCGGGCGGCGAGGACGCGTGCGACGCGGCGCGGTGGTTTCCCGCCGGTGCTCCCGCTGGAGGAGGCGGGGGCGGAGGCGGAGGGGGAGGAGGAGCGACGTGCGCTATGTTCCCTCCGCGCCTGGAGTGGTGCACCAGCGAACGAGAGGGCGCTGGCGTTGGAGTAGGTGCGGCAGGAACGGCGGCGGCGTTGATGAGCTCCTCGAGGTGCCCGAGCCAGTTGTCGTGGCCCGCCTGCGTGGGGCGGGAGCACAGCAGCTCCTGTGCCATGAGTAGCGCAGTGGCTGGACTGGGCGCCACCCGGCTCTGCGTGGAGGCGCTCTCGCGCCTGGATGGGTGCTGGGAGGAAGCTCCCTCGCCACCGTCGTCGTTGCCGCCGTCGTTGCCGCTTCCGTTGCCGCCGTCGTCTTCAGGGTGCTCGACGCACGGCTTGGCGTTGCGCTCCGAAGCGCGGTTCGCGCGTGGGCGACCACGCGGGTTGTTGTTGGCGGCGGGCTCGGTGGTGGCTCTGCTAGACGTCCGTCGGGCGAGACGCTCTACTCGCGTGTCAGCCATGGCGCGGAGAGGTCGAAGAGGTTGAAGACGCGCCTCAGCCCCCTACCTGGCGCGCCAAATGTCGGAGACTAGTCCCAAGGAACTAGGGGTGTCTTACTGACGCCTGGAATCGAGTAAGGGGCTGAACGCGACGTCAAACAAATCCTCAACTACCTCGGCGATGGTGCTCGTCGAGCTCGGTGAGGAACATCACGACAGAGAGTGAACATGAGCCGCTACCCAGGTCCAGGCCCACCGCGAGGTGTAAAGACCCTACGTCCTGCTATGTTGTATTGCACTGCTTGAAGAGGTTACAGTACAATGAGTTGGCCGAAGCTCAGGGTTTGCTAAGGAAGAACTATGGTGGAGCTTCATTCTCCTTCACTCTGGTCGAGGTGAGCTTCAGCTAGCCAGTGGTCAATGGCTTGAAAGAATTGGGCTCGAGTTGGAATGGCCGGATCCCTTCCTTGGTCGTACGCTGCTTCCTTTTATACTGCCTCGGTCCACTTCCCGAAAACACAAGGCGGGAAGGGATACCACATGGTGACGAAGGAGGAGCGCAGCGCACGGCGTCGGGTAGTCCGTGGGCACGGTCCATGGCAGAGAGTAACATCTCCTTGGCAGAAAAAGCCACCGTCCACCCAGGACGATGGGCTGGCGCTGCAGAGGTCTGTGGCGCGCCCACGGCGACGTCGGCTTGGAGCGTAGCGGCCGCCGGTCCCCTTATCACCAAAATGGCAATGCTGGGAGTCCGCTTGGCTTGCCACAGCTTTGTTGACTGCTTTATACACGAGAACGGCAACTGCGGCGTCGTCGTCATCGCGCGCAGCCACGCTGATAACCCCCAAGAGCAGGGGATCACTGTAGCACCCCTCAATGTGGAAGTAAGGTATCGATCCGCAGGAGCAAGAAGGAAAAGTTATCTATTCCCTACAACTAAAGTGTCACAAGTTTTAGTTGATTATGCACTAAACAAGTTTAAAGAACAAGGTGGTTGATTTAATGGATGGAAGTTTAATGTAACAAAACAAGAATGTAAAAGTGTCCCAATCCTCTTCAATGCAAGAGGACAAGACAAAGGTTTTCTCTTATAGGAACAATGGACATGGGTTCATGGGTTCACTTAATCCTCTCTCTCTCATCTACGGTGATTATCATGTTATAGATAAAGTACACACAATTGTCATGTTTTAATGGTAGCTTTTATGACGGCTATATGTCCTAAAACACATAGTTGAAAGAAGTACTCATTTGTGTTGCTAGGTCACCCTCGTAAGGCTAGCGTGGTTGCTGTCACTCCCACATCATACTCTTCCTTTTTACCCCAGATAAAGGATGTTGGGCTGTATTTCACATGTCACTCAATACATATGCCGTGTCACATCGGCCATCCCGTACCTACATACATCATACTTCATAATGGACAATATTCTAAACACTAGTGCAATGATTCATAATTCGTGTGCATGACCACATCTCTCTCATCTATCCACACTTGGTGGTGTCAATCACCTCATGACAAGGATAAACAAGGCATTATGCATAAATCAAACCATCACATGCATCATAGAATATCTCCAAAGTATGACAAATCATAAAAGCTCCAACACAACGGTAAATGTATAACAAATCATCTCATACCACAATATCCACCATAAGAATTACATAGATAGATCCATACTTATGCAAGGCACATCATATGGACTCCAACAATGATCATACATAGAGAGATTAGATCAAGTTACCACCACAAACCCAAGGTCCAGGGGGTGGACTACTCCCCCTTCATCATGGAGACGGTGGAGAAGTCGTTGGAGAAGATGGAGACCACCCGGCAGCGCCCCGCCGGAGTTTTCCCCTCCAATCTGCAGCTCCAGGTCTCTGTTTCGTGGTTTCTGTGTTTCGGCGGCGCTCCTTCCAGAGAACGTCGGGGGGCTATTTTTATAGACGTTTTTAGGTCAAGACGAAGCCACGGAGACGAAAACGGACGGCATCGGAGCCACGAGGAATAAAAGAGGTGGTCCCACACGGCCTATGTACCTGGCCGCGTGGGACCATCTAATTTCTTCCTCGGACTTCCTTTTTCGCGGATCTTGGCTGGTACGTCTTCTTATTTCCAAATATTGGGCCCCGTAAAATATTAGGTCATTTGGACGTCGTTTGGTCCCTGAAAGTCAAAAACATGGAAAAAGGGGTTTTCTGCCTGTGCAGGGTTAATTCCATAAAAATAGGAAACATACCAAATATTCCCAAAATCATTATAAAACAGTGATATAACCCTTATATGATGCAAATATGACTGGAATATAAGTAAAAATAATGCAAAGTTCATGTATGCATTTTACATGCATCAACATCCCCAAGCTTAACCTATACTCGTCCTCGAGTATGAAGGTGATAAAACTAACATGGACTTTGCAATTTAATACTAACAATGGATATCAAAGATGATTACTATTGCTACATAGAGTCAAATATTCATTCTTAAAAGGAGTAGCAATATGCAAGATAGTTTATGAAGTGATATCAAGTATTCAATGCAAGGATGTTCAATGATAATTCACAAAGTGTAACATAAGAAGAAGTACTATGGACCACATGTATGCATAATGATAAGTAAGAACATCCTACAATGGTCATAGAGTATTGATGAAAATCTGAATATAAAAGGTGGACACTTTGGAAAGATATATATATGAGTAGAGGTAAAGCATGAATAAGTTTCATCTAACTTCTGAACTTCTCTACTTAAGTCAATGATTGTAATATGGTAATCCTTGGTGTCAAGCTCTCATTCCCCTATCATAGCATCTTGAATGATTAAGTTTAAAGTGAAAGCAAATACGAGTAGTGTGCTTGACAAAGTACAGGTTGAAAGTCTCATGCCCCTTGAATACAAGTACCTACTCCATGTGTTACTCAACTTGGAAAACAAAGCAAGTTCAAGTTAAATATCATTGTAAGTAATAATAGTATCATTAAGAGCGTCAACTGGGGTACCTCTTGTCCCAGGATATGGAACAAGCCCATATCAAAATGACAAGACAAACAAACACAATGAACAATCTCAACACCCTTTTTATTTACCATTAGATAGCTTTTTATTGTAAGGTGTATCACAGAAGGTTCACCATAGCATGTAAGTAAATTTCCACCATGAATGATGCATGGCTTAGATTAGCGGCCCAGGCGTCTCTCTAACCATTTATACAAACTCATTTAAACTCACTTCATTTCCACATTTATTTCACCCATGGTAAGCATCCATAAACAAAAGTACATGATATCAACTAAATGAGATGAAGTGCAATGTTGAAAGCTTGCCATGTGACAGCACATATGAGCTAACTCTCAACCAAAGACATTTGTCAAGCCCACAACATCATAATTTTAATCACAATGGGTCATATTTTATTTATGCAATGAAAGTAAAGTGTGCATCAAGTTCGAGAGAGCTCTATAACCAACTTTTCCCACAACAATCAACAACATAAGCATTTTCATTCAGAGGTATAGATAACACAAATATCATGATAAACATACTCGGAATAGCATAAAGCTAATAGGTAGATATGGTGGACTCACTGGAAAAACTTTGGTTGAAGGTGTTGGAAACAAGTTTTTGCTTGTTGGAATTTTTGGGCTAGCAAGAGGGAGAAAGTTGACCATCTAAATGCATGCATGAGTGTCCATAGAACTAACTAATCCATGTTAAAACAAGGTAAAATAACATTTAGCATCAAAACATGAATAAAAGATAGCTCTTGATAAAATATTGCAAATTATTACTCATTAACAAGCTCATGAATCATGCAATATATGTATCTTTTAAAATTAACTCCAACATCCCTTTTCCCAATCTTATAATAGCATCCAACATAATTCAACCCAAATTTCCAGTAGCTCTCTCATATATAAATGATAGTGTGGTGGTCTCACAAAATAAAAATCTAACCTAAACAAACAAAAAGACGCTCCAAGTTTATGCGATAAAGTGTTTCGATCGAAAAACAGAAGTTAGACGTGTGCAAACCGAGAGTGTGTAGGTCCAGTGGGGTTGTCTTCACATCCCCAAGCTTATGGTCTTCACCATCCTTGGATAGCTCTTGGTGCATCTCCTCTAATCCCTGTGAAAAAACTTCAAAACACCGTTTCTCCCATTTCTTTTTCTGTGGGGCATTAGTAGTGATAAACAAATAGATTTCTTGCTGCATATAATCCTTGAACAAAAATTCATATGAATGTCCAGAAAGTGTATAATGTTGTATGCCTACTCATAAACTCAATTGGATCAAAAAGATTCAAGTTAAAAGTTCTAAGCATGCATCAAACAAAATGGGACAGAATCTGTCCAGAAAAACAGCAGCAGCTAAACGTATTTTTCTACCCTACTTAACTTTGTCGGAAAATTCCGAAAAAATTCATGCATACAGAGGATGAAAAGTTGCACTACAGTTTAAATATGAGCTCATTCGGAGTTACAGAATAAGAATTAAAAATCATACCGTGCACAGATTCGTGCAGGAATAAAATCTCCGAACGCTATAAGCAACTTTTCACACCAAAATGAGTAAAACTTGGCACTTTATTAAAAATTCCAGAAACTAAACTAAACACTAAGTCTCTTGTTACAGCAAGAGGACACAAAGAAAATCACAAATAAAAACAACCGGGTTGCCTCCCGTAAAGCGCTTTCTTTATAGCCATATAGCTAGGCTTCTTACTTGATGTTTATTGTGGACGAAGCTCATGAGGGAGCTTGAACTTTGATGTGTCCCTCTTCCTTGGAAAGTGTTCATGCATAATACCAGGATCCCATGGTGTTCTCAAACCAATCAAAATAATAGTCAAGTTGAACCCTAGTTGAGAGAAAAACAAAACACAAAAGTAATAACAACGAAGTCTAACTTTCTTTCTATGCATTGGCATTTTGTATATGAATGAATCACATAAATAGAAGTTTCCCAATGCATATTAACAATATTTACTTGCAGCATATAATTATTAGTAACATAAAGAGGGTTCTTATCACCTCCTCTTTCATAATAGTTGCAAGTAGTAGAAATAAATTCAACCATATAACCACAAGAATCATTCAACTTAGATAATTTAGGCACATAAAGAGGATTATTAAATTTATTATGGAATTCATTAGCATGCTTCCCTCTTTCAAAATAGTTAATAAGATCAATATCAAGTTTAATATCATGGTTGCAACAAAGATTTGGAACTAAAGATAATTGCAAACCACATAAGTATTTCTCAACATAAGCAAATTTCTCCTCTATGGTGTAGTTAGGAGAATTCAGAACAAAGTAGGACTCTCATGAGTAAGAGTACATCACAAACAGCAAGTATATCATTTTTATCCTCACATAATTTAGTAACAACTAAACATGGAGGTTTATCAATAAGCATAGGACCATCATCTAAAGCATTATCATATAGCATATTTAAGCAATACTCCTCATTATCATCAATAAGTTCACTAGTAGCATTAATAGAAAGTAAAGGAGCATTTTTAGTTTCATCATAATAGCATGGGTTATCATATAGGACCATAGCATTTTCAGTTTCACACTCATCATAACATGGGTTTCATAAATAACAAAAGATTTTTGAGTTTGAGTGTACTATCAATGTTGATGGTGAAGTTGGGAGATCCAATCTTCCCCAAGCTTAGGTTGGAACACATCCATTTCAATCTCTCCTCTTCACATACTTCCTCTTCCAAGCTTATGTTTTCATCATCCTCTTGGGGTTGCACGGGCATCCCCAAGCTTAGGTTCTTATCCTCCTCTTCCTGCAAAATGTTAGTGCTTTCCGTGGCAGCAAGAATTCTTTCTTTAACATAAACATTATCACTAAATTCTTTTTTGCAAATTTGGAGAATAATAGAAACTTGCCCTTTCATTTCACGAGCTACATGACTAGTTGCAAGAAATTTATCAAGAAGAGAGTCTATCTCATGGGCTCCAACATAAGCAATATATTTCTCAACTTGTTCTATATCAGGGCATAAACATTCATCTTCACGATAACAAGCAATTATAGGATCACTATTATACTTGCATTGATAGTGGGAATGTTTAACAACTCTTCTATTGCAACAAGTTATACCATGTAACTCACAAAACTGATTAGCTATTTTGTGAAGAGCTTTAAGCAATTTACCCACTCTATTTCCCTCTTTGGTTGATTGATATTCAGAGTAGGCGTCATACCTTTTAAAATAATCATTACCCATAGACATTCCAGAAAGTTTCTCCATTTTTTAATTTTTTTGGGTTTTTGATATATAAAACTGAAAGTAAAACTAATGAGAAACTCACAACCAAACAAGTTTAAAGGAACCTCCCCAAGCTTAGATGATTGCAAGATATAAAACAAGATAAAATAAATCTAAAGTCTAGTGCACACAAGAATAGAAACTTAAGCGCTACGCTCCCCGGCAACGGCGCCAGAAAAGTACTTGATAACCCCCAAGAGCAGGGGATCACTGTAGCACCTCTCAATGTGGAAGTAGGTATCGATCCGCAGGAGCAAGAAGGAAAAGTTATCTATTCCCTACAACTAAAGTGTCACAAGTTTTAGTTGATTATGCACTAAACAAGTTTAAAGAACAAGGTGGTTGATTTAATGGATGGAAGTTTAATGTAACAAAACAAGAATGTAAAAGTGTCCCAATCCTCTTCAATGCAAGAGGACAAGACAAAGGTTTTCTCTTATAGGAACAATGGACATGGGTTCATGGGTTCACTTAATCCTCTCTCTCTCATCTACGGTGATTATCATGTTATAGATAAAGTACACACAATTGTCATGTTTTAATGGTAGCTTTTATGACGGCTATATGTCCTAAAACACATAGTTGAAAGAAGTACTCATTTGTGTTGCTAGGTCACCCTCGTAAGGCTAGCGTGGTTGCTGTCACTCCCACATCATACTCTTCCTTTTTACCCCCAGATAAAGGATGTTGGGCTGTATTTCACATGTCACTCAATACATATGCCGTGTCACATCGGCCATCCCGTACCTACATACATCATACTTCATAATGGACAATATTCTAAACACTAGTGCAATGATTCATAATTCGTGTGCATGACCACATCTCTCTCATCTATCCACACTTGGTGGTGTCAATCACCTCATGACAAGGATAAACAAGGCATTATGCATAAATCAAACCATCACATGCATCATAGAATATCTCCAAAGTATGACAAATCATAAAAGCTCCAACACAACGGTAAATGTATAACAAATCATCTCATACCACAATATCCACCATAAGAATTACATAGATAGATCCATACTTATGCAAGGCACATCATATGGACTCCAACAATGATCATACATAGAGAGATTAGATCAAGTTACCACCACAAACCCAAGGTCCAGGGGGTGGACTACTCCCCCTTCATCATGGAGACGGTGGAGAAGTCGTTGGAGAAGATGGAGACCACCCCGGCAGCGCCCCGCCGGAGTTTTCCCCCTCCAATCTGCAGCTCCAGGTCTCTGTTTCGTGGTTTCTGTGTTTCGGCGGCGCTCCTTCCAGAGAACGTCGGGGGGCTATTTTTATAGACGTTTTTAGGTCAAGACGAAGCCACGGAGACAAAAACGGATGGCATCGGAGCCACGAGGAATAAAAGAGGTGGTCCCACACGGCCTATGTACCTGGCCGCGTGGGACCATCTAATTTCTTCTCGGACTTCCTTTTTCGCGGATCCTTGGCTGGTACGTCTTCTTATTTCCAAATATTGGGCCCCGTAAAATATTAGGTCATTTGGACGTCGTTTGGTCCCTGAAAGTCAAAAACATGGAAAAGGGGTTTTCTGCCTGTGCAGGGTTAATTCCATAAAAATAGGAAACATACCAAATATTCCCAAAATCATTATAAAACAGTGATATAACCCTTATATGATGCAAATATGACTGGAATATAAGTAAAAATAATGCAAAGTTCATGTATGCATTTTACATGCATCACACGCGCGTCACTCTGCGGCGGGCGCAGAGGCCATGTGCGCTCTGCAGCGGGTGCAGAGCTTGCTTCCACTTGAAGGAACCCCGCGAGGGCCGGGTGTCGGGGGAATACTTTGTGGATTAACCCGCGGCCCATGTTGATAAGGGCGACTTACTTTACTCGCATGTGGATAACCCTCGGGAGTGATTAACCCGAGGCCCATGTGGATTATCCCGCGGCCCATGTTGATAAGGCGAGTAAAGTAAGTCGCCCTTACTTTACACCACATATATCATATCAATACCAATCTAGGGTAGGCAGGAAGTAGGTCTTTACCTCACATTGAGGGGCTGAACCTGGGTAAATCTGTGTTCGTCCTTGTTCCTGCGATCCCAAGCTCGGAGACGATTGACTCGCGCAAATCCCACACCTACGAAGTCATCCATGACATCTGACGTGACAAACCCACGACAGTTGGCGCCCACCGTGGGGCTGCGGTCAAGAGCGTCACGTTCCGCGCAGGATCGATGAAAGGAGCTGAAGATCTCGCCATTGGCCACATCATCATGGTCGATGGCACGCCTCTCATTGACGATTCAAGCTGGGGACCAGAAGCTGATTACCTGGAGACCGGTCGCATCATCCTGTTTGGATCTATTCATGTTTTCGTCGGCTTCATCGGCGGCGAGTCAGAAGACCCATCACAGCCGGGCGACTCAGTAGAAGGACTCGCCGTAACGGTGGATGAAGAAGAAGAATCTACCAACAACGAGCCACTGACGCTCGAAGACGAAGAAGCCCAATCCATTGAGTATGTACTCGAGGAAAGGCTCTGTGGAAACCCTAGGGGTGGCAGCTCGCCCTCCGTAGGAGATCAGTGCATGGAAGGGATCTACAGGACCGTGGAAGCAGAGGAAGGGCTGGGCATGCCGCAGGGCGGCTTAGCCCCCACGGCACCAGAAGCGGTGGAACAAGTCGCACCAGAAGGATCAGGAGTCGCAGAGCTCGGTTCGAGTCGCGCGGCACGCGCTGCAGCCACCCCAGGAGTCACGGCCTCAGGAGTCGCAAACAGAGAAGCCCCGTCCGGAGTTGTACCCACGGAAGAAGGGCCAAGAACAACCCCCAACACGGCGGCCAGGATGCCCCAGAGCAGCCCGCTGTTTACGCCTATATCTGCAGTTAACGCTGCCGCAAGAGCTGCGGAGCTGGAAGCTACCAGGATTGGGCTGTATGATGAAGTCCAAAGGATTGTGGATGAAAGGAGCAGGCTTGCACGCGAGGACCAGCGCCTACAACAAGAACAACAGCGACTCGCCGAAGACACCATCATCTTACAAGGAGGACCAAATACCTTGCCACACCGACGCCATATCAGTCGCATGCAGCCAGGAACGGTAAATCCCATGGAGTTATTCCAATCACCCACCTCTGGACCTACAGCCGCGGTCCCTGCAGTCGATACACCAGCAGCCACGGCGCCACCCCACGCGAACCCATCAGTCGCAACAAACGCAGCGCGTCCAGTCGCATGGCCAGAAGCCGCAGCACCATCAGTCGCAGTACCCTCATACACGGCACCACCTGTCGCGGCTGCGCGACCCGCGGCGCCTTTAGTCGCGCCTGCATTGCGGACGATGGCATCGCCAGCATTCACGCCTGTAGTCCCATCTTTTGCGGCACCAAGAACGGCGGAAGCACCAGGGTCAAGAGCTCTGGTGCAAGCTAACAACAGGGCTATCATGCCACCTCCGTCGCCACAACCAACCTTTGTGCAGCAGCCGGCACCACAGCCTCAAAGGTTCCATACACCGCAAGGACACTATGTTAGCCCAGTGGAGAATCTCTATGCGCCAACATCTTAGCCAGGTTGACACCGGTAGGAAACACACCGATGGGCAGAGAGGCGCGGCGCGCCATTAAGATGCTGAGCACAGCAGTGGTACAGCAGGCAAACATGTCTGAACATGGGGACGGCTGCACGCCACCCCCTACAACAGTAGAGTAACAGCGGAAAGAAGCATCCGAGCCGAGTCGCCGCAAGTCGACTTCAAGTTCAGCCCGGCGACAAAGGGAAAACCAACAGGTGGTACAAGTTCAACCCGCAGAAGATGTGCAGATGCATGCAATGGTTAACCCGGCAGGGAGGCCAGCTCCATCCAACTTATCATCGCGACTTAAAGGTCCAGTCTGCTTCAGCGAGAGGATTAGGTCCGAGCCGTTTCCTGCAGATTTCAAAGGACCTCGCAAGGTCGCAAATTACAACCCAAGTATGGACCCGGTCACTTGGCTCAACAATTATGAGATGGGCATGAGCATTCTCAACGCATCTGAAGAGATCTGTGCCCGATACCTAAACATGATGTTGGAAGGCGCAGCCCACATTTGGTTGCAAAACCTACCACCAAACTCAATAAATTCTTGGGATGAGATGAAGGAAGCTTTCGTCAGGAACTTCCAAGGAACATGCAAGCGACTCTGCAGTATAGAAGATCTTGAGCGCTGCGTGCAAAAGGAAGGCGAGTCAAGTCGCCATTGGATGAGGAGAGTGGCAGAAATTATACACTCCTCAGACAACATACCTCCAAGCTCGGCCGTCCTAGTTATGGAGAAAAACTGCAAGTTTGAGCCGCTGGTCCACAAACTGGGTCGCATGAAGGACAAAGTCAAGAGCCTCAGCGAAGTGATGGCAGCGGCTAACAAGTATGCAAGTTCGGATAAGACCAAGGACGCATCTGATGGAGAGGAAGAGGAAACTGCTGGCAAAGGAAAGAAGACCAGCAGCAAGCCTCAGCAGCAACAAGATAGCAATAGTAATGCGAGTTACAATAAGCGCAAGAACGAGGAAGGAAACTCGGGATTAGTCGCAAACACGAACACTCGTTACAAGCCAAGTAGTGGCAGAGGAAGAAATTTCCACCCAGTTAATTTGGAAGAAGTCTTCAACCGTCCTGTGACATCCATGTGGGAAAAGATGGAAAACCACCCAACCACACAAAAGCACAGTGCTACTATTACAAAAAGTGGAAGGATGGGCAGCCACTTAATGGGAATAACAACAATCAGAACAACGAAGGAGGCAATCACGGCGAAGGCCACCACAATGCTGCTCCAAACCCACAGCCAGACCAACTGCAGTTCCCAAAGCAGCTGGGTCAATATCACACAATTATGGTTAATACCTCAAGGAGGGAGCAGAAGCTGCGACGGCGCAACCAAGCTGTTAACGCCGTAGTACCAGCCGTACCACAGTGGCTGAAGTGGTCTGAGCAACCAATAGTTTGGAGCCGCGAAGATCATCCAGGAGAAATAAATGAAGGAGGCAAGCTCGCGCTTGTGGTTGCCCCTCAAGTCGCAGGATACAAATTAAGCAAAGTACTGATGGACGGAGGCAGCAGCATAAACATACTATACTATGAGACTTTCAAGAGGATCAATCTCCAAGAAAAGCAGCTGCACCCGTCTAGAACGACGTTTCACGGAGTCGTGCCTGGCGTATCAGCTCAACCATTGGGGCGAATCAACCTGGAAGTCGCCTTCGGGACGCAAAGCAACTTCCTAAGCGAGTACGTCTGGTTTGAGGTTGTAGATTTCCAGAGCCCATACCATGCCCTCTTTGGCAGAGAATCGTTCGCAAAATTCATGGCTCGACCGTGCTATGTATACCTGAAGCTACAAATGCCTGGTCCTAAGGGAGTAATCACAATAGATGGCAATAAAGAGATAGCACAAGAATGCGAGGAAGGCGACAGGGCTATGGCCAGAGACGCTTGCGTCGCGGAAAATGCGCCTGCTCCTGAGCCACAACAAAAATTTGATGACATCGTGGAAGCCAAAAGACACCTGCCAGACCTGCGACTTCAGATTACAGCCGCAAGAAGGGCAAGAGCTGCAGGCCATCGGCAATAAGGGTATACCCCAACCACAACGAGTCGCCATCAACAATCACAACAGAACCAACAAGGGTTCACAGTATCAACCTGGCCACTTAGGGCTCAAACCTCAACTCCGGTCGCCACCTAGGCGCGACCGTATCATATGTATCAAATTGGATCGCCACTTAGGCGCGATCAACCCATGTATCAGGAATTAGCTGCCACTCAGGCGCGGCCGTACCTGTGCATAAAAAATCTGGTCGCCACCGACGCACGACCGACCCCTGTATCATCTCTGGTCGCCACCAGGCGCGACCGACCCCTGTATCATCTCTGGTCGCCACCTAGGCGCGACCGACCCAATGAATCACTTCTGGTCGCCACTCAGGTGCGACCGACCCTATGTATCATATAATGATTTTGAAATAAAGCCGGCACCCCTACTATGTAGGTGGCTGTCGTTTCGCCTCAAACTACCAATTGAACTGTGAGTCTTTCATTTTCTAATCATTGGTTCCTTGGGGGTGCGACAGCTTTCTGATCGTGGCCTATTACCTTGGAATCGCCAAACGAGTGGCATTTATCGTGATTAGACTCAACCTTCACTTGGATGTGTAACACCCTGGATTTTTGGTTTTTTTAAAAAAATTCCAAAATACATTGTTTTTATTTATTTAAGTGCAGTTGGATTTAAACCTCGGGAAAATCCTTTTAAGTCTTAAACCTTTCCAATATGAAAAATCAAGATGGGATCTTGTGCTTTTCATTTCCCTCCCACTTGGTACTTGAATATGTGATTTTCCTTGGACCAATATTTAATTTGTGAAATTCCTTTTTCTCTTTTAAAATTTAGCCTTTTATTTGGCCTTCCAAAGGAACCCCTATTTCTATATCCCCAAAAATTCTGCAAAAATTAGGGAACCTTCCCTAGTTAATATGGACCTCAATTATAAAAAAATATGGTGTCATGACTTAAGAAAATTTCCCTCCACATTTCTTCTTGCATTCTGCCTGTTTTCTCAAAACATTTTTAAGTCTATCAAAATAATTTCTCCTGGATGAATCCAGGGGATGGATAGGCTCTCCTTCATCACTCCTACCTCAGGACAAAAGGGCATATCCATCTAACACCATCTACCACTCCAAATCATTAAAACCCTTTTTGACCAGTACTGTTTTTCTCAAATTCTAGTCGGACCAACTTTCGAATTTGAAGAAACTTTAGTCAGCAAAGTTGGAGGAATTTGAATTTGGCGCACAGTGGTTCAAACCTAATCTCATTTGGAGCACGGAGTTGAGAGAAACTTGCTGATGCGCTGCTGACATGAACAACACTGTGGTCACCGCCGACGTGGACGTGCCAGGCGGCGCCGCCCGTTCTGGGCCGACGCCGTTCTGCCCCTCCCCTCTCCAGACCTCGCCCAACGGAATCCCCTCTCCCCTCTCCACCGTCCAGAGGCCACGCGTCGCCGGAGAAGGCCGTCCCCCCCTCGCCACCGACGAGTCCCGACGCGCCGTCCAAGCACTGTGCTCGCCGGGCCCCTTCGTCAGCCTCCCCACCGCCGCCAAGCCTATCCACCCTTCCTCTCCTGTGCCGCGTGCGTTTCTGTGGCAACGCTCGCGTGACACACCGTCTACCGCAGCCACCGCGCCGTGCGCAACACCTCAATGCGCCATTACTATGGCCACCGCGCGGAAACGCTATATAGAGCCCTCCCCTCGACCCCAGAGCATCGCACCACTCCCTCTCCTCATCCAGAAGCTTCCCATTCCCTCCATTGCTCCCCAAGCCGCCCCAACCACCGCCGGCGAGGTTGACCTAGCCGTATTGCCCCTGCTCGATTTCCGTCCCTAGAGCCACTCCCCCGTCGATTCCTTCCACCCACAGACTCTCCAGAGCACCACGATGACGATGCCGTGCTCGCCAGGGTGAATTGTGGCCGGAATCCTCGAGTCCATCATCGACAGCAAGCCACCGCCGCCGGAGAAGGAGCTCTGGTGCCGCCCGAGCTCTCCATCAAGCTCGAGTGCACAGACGAGTTGCGCCACCTCCCTCTGAGCCTCTCTGCATCATCCTCCACCCCTCTCCCTCGCCCCAGCCGCTGCGAATCGACGCTGGTGAGTCCGCCGGAGCATCGCCGTGGTTTCCTCTGTTTCCCGCGTTTTAAAAAGAAAACAATTCGGCCCCTCTGTCACTGACCAGTGGGTCCCACTGTCAGGTTTTTAAACATTTCGAACCGTTTTCCTGTTTGATTTTTCTGTTTTATTTTTCTATTGAAAAAGGGCAGAATTTGAAGCCAAGTTTGAAATGCAATATCTCACTCAAAAATTCTCAGAAAAATTTGAGACCAATTTTGTTGGCTTTGTTTGAATTTTCTCTTTCCAATGGAACCAAAAAAGATTTATTTGGAATTTATTTTTTTGGCATTTATTTAAATGACCTAGGAGGGATTTTTGATGCATGTTTATATTGTTTTGATAGATTCAAACCCCTCCAACGGAGTAGGAGTTGTTTCCGAACCCGAAGGCAAGCCGTTAACCCGATCTCAAGCTCGGTCGAACTTTAGGAAACTTGCTTGACTATCTAAATTGATATCTGTTGCATTTCATATGCCACGGTGCATCTTATATTGCCGCACTTACATATATATATATCTGTGGATCATCGCAACACCCTTTTATTTTGTCACATGGGCGGACCATAGCCGGTTGTTTTATCCAGCCTCCTTTGATGCCACCCATTTGGCAAGTCTAGTCGGTTACCTTTGTGGTCGGGGCTAGTCTTGCGAAGGTTCCGGAGCTAGGCGTCGCTCATCTGTTGGGGGCGTGCCGGATTCACTTCGTCATATGACTTGGTCCCTTGGACGTGTCGGTGGCTACACAGGGAGTGTCCGGGTTGAATAACAGTTGTGGAGGTATGGGTTTGTGCTGTCGCCATGATAGGTTCTAGTACTTCGGTACCGGCAGTACAAGCCTAGGCCTCAGCGTGTGGATAAATGTTGCAACCTCTCGAGAGTGTAAATCTAGATTCTAGCCTTGTCCCTAGGTTATGGGATGATGTTTGGGTCAAGTCACACTTTGTGTCAGTCCAGTCGAACCCGGAGAAATTAATTAAGATGAGACCCAACGGACCCGGAAATCTGTGAGTCTAGCCAGAGTTGGCTAAGGACTTGAGAGTTGTGAATTAAGCCAGAGTTGGCTAGAGGCTTGGTAGCCTAGTTGCGGTTATGAGTTGTTGAGTGGGTAAAGTGATCTCACTTGATAACACGAAACATCCCTACTAAGGTAAGTAGGTAAGTTAAGTCCAACCGTTAAGCTTGGACTCGCACTTAAATACCCGAACACATGCCATGCTACTTTCTGAACTTATGCCATGCCATATAGATAGGCCTTGTTTGATTTTAGGCTAATGTCTTGCGAGTACATTCAATGTACTCACCTGGCTTTTCATGTGGCCAGACACCGCTGCCCCCGTCGCCGAGTACCCGCTGTACGAGAATTAGGAACCCGTATCCCAGGCAGGACCCCGTGGAATAAGGCCGCTGTCGCCACGCTACTATCTACATTTCCGCTACGACTTCCGCTAGAGGCTTGATGTTAGAAAAATAATGTACATACTGTTGTGTGCGCATGTTGCGCAAGCGCTGGAGCCTCACCCGTGTTGTAATATTATATCTGTCCGAACTCGAAGCCATATGTATATATTTGGTTATGTCTTTGTTTACCAAGTTGTCATATATCCAGTGTTTCTGGGACTGGTATATGGGGTGACTCGATCATCTGGATCGGGGTGCCATAGAGCTTGGTATCAGAGCCAAACTGCCTGTAGGATAGAACCTGTTGTGTTGCCAACTTCTTCACTGTTTCTCTGTCTGTTTGTGCTTTTAGAACTTAACGCTTACTTTATTTGAATTCTGTCTCTGTCACAGATGGCAGAGTTGTTCGCCGAGACTACCGCCGTGCACATTCCCGGCTTTCCGCAGTTTCTCCGGAGGTCTGGGACCACCTCTACCCAGGCGCACCTCCCCCGACCTACCGCGTGCTCTACAACCGCCTCGACAGGTCCACCTCGGAGTTCACCGCCACCGTTCACTTGCGCCCGGAGCCAGCAGCCGCTGGGATTCCCACGCCCTCACTTCCGGTGTCTCTACTCAGCGACTCGAGCCATACAGGAGGCTGCAGGAGATGCCATCCTCTTCCTTCGCACCTTCGATCCCGTCATGAAGCAGTGCACCCGCTACGCCTACTTTCCGAGGTTAGACTTAGACAGCGGGGACATTCTCTTTCCCAACCCCGGTGACCCCAGCTCACCCCTCTCCGCCCTCCTTCAGTACACCACCCTCCTCCACCAGTATCTCCACGTCACTCTTCTCCAGCTTGCCTCGCTTCGCGCCAACGTAGCCTTGGCCGATATGACGCGAGCCTCTGGAGCTGGTACTTCTCGCCTCCCACCTCGTCTCCCCACCTTTACCCACAGCTCCCTCGAGCAGATCAGGAGGGGAATCGCCCGTTTCTCCGCACCCCACGTTCCGTCGCCACCTCCCCGTACCCGTCGCAGCGCCGCTCCCTACTACCCGCGCTTCACCCCTGTTCGGTCTCAGCGTCGTCGCGTCCGTGCCGAGCCACCCTCCTACTCCGGAGACTCCCGTGACGGCCGCGCTTCACCCGACTACAGCCCCGCGGAGGAGAGCATCGACCTCATCCCACCGGCGACACCCCTCGAGATGGAGTTCTAGACGCTCGGAGACGGCATCGTTTAGTGTATTATACCGCCCGATGTATCGCATGCTTGAATAATGTAGTGGTAGAGTTGTATCCTGCATCTTGTACCGAGTGCCTTGTATCTGTATCTTGTACCATGTATCCTGTACGAGTAGCTTGTATCTTTACCTTGCATCTTTGTAAAATAGCGAGTGCTTGAATCTTGTAACTCCACCATCCATTGTATAACATCATGCTTGTTGTTTTTGCAAACCGTGTTACCATTTGGTTTTTCTTGGATGTTACACTTTTCCCCATATGGATGCTCATGATACGCGCCACCCGTTCAACTATCAGGATGAGGCCCAATAGCGGTGCGAGTGGCAGCCAAGAAACCCCGGTTCGTCGTTCCGCACGACAAGCGGGCGAGGATCCCGTGCCCCGCAACCACCTCCTCCTCCACCAGCTCAGGAACCAAGCCCAAGTCAGTTCATGATGATGATGGATGAACGTCACAACCAGCATCTGACTCAGATCATGAGAGAGTTTGGCACGTACATGCAAGCCCAAGGTGCCCCGCACGCTGGCCGCTCAAAGCTGCAAGACTTCCAGCGTACTCAACCTCCAAAGTTCTCATATGCCGACGACCCACTTGAGGCTGATGATTGGCTCCGTACTATGGGAAAGAAACTGGAGCTCGCTCGCGTGGACGAGCAGGACAAGGTGCCCTTCGCCACCCACTACCTTGAGGGCCCCGCCAGCGTTTGGTGGGACAATCAGAAGGACGCTAGGGGCGATGGACCCGCTGTCACTTGGACAGAATTTCAGGAAGCCTACCGCAGAGCTACATTCCCTCAAGTCTCATCAAGATGAAGCAACAGGAATTTCTGGCACTCACTCAGGGCAGCAAATCCATCAGCGAATACCTGACCAAGTTCAACAACCTTGCTCGCTATGCACCTGAGGACACCAACACAGAAGAAAAGAAAAAGACAGGTTCCTTCATGGGATGCATCAGGCCATAAAGACTCAGCTCAGCGTTTTACAGTTTCCGATTTTCAGGCCATGATCAATACGGCACTAATCTCAGAAAGAGCACCGCACGATCTATGACTCTCACAAGCGGAAGTTCGAGCCACGTAAGAACCAGCATGAAGGAGCCACTTCCAAGCCACGCCCATGGCAGCCCAACAACCGTACCTCAACACCACAGAATACTTGGAATCAACCCAGGAAGGAGGGATATCCCCGTGAAGGATTCTATCACAAGCGCCCCCTAGTGGATGATTGCAAGAGGGAGAACTCCTGCTTCAAGTGTGGCAAGACAGGACACTACATCAAGGATTGCCCCCTTCACAACGGCAACAACAACAACTCCAACAACAATCACCCTGCTGGTGCGATCAAGCCGCCTCAAGTTGCCCGTGTCCACCACATGTCTGCGGAGGAAGCATATGAAGCCTCAGATGTAGTGCTTGGTACGTGTACTATCAACACTAAACCCGCGCTGATTTTATTCGATTCTGGAGCTTCCCACTCTTTCATCTCGAAGGATTTTGTTGCCAAACACCGTTTTTCCGTTTCCCCTTTGGGCCATCTTTTGGTGATACAAACCCCTGCCTCTGAGATGAAAACAAACACCATGTGCCAAGACCTGACAATCAGCATCAACCAAGTAAAATTCCCAGCTCATCTCAACACTCTCAATGTGCCCGGCCTCGACGCCATCCTAGGTATGGATTGGTTGGTCCAGCATGCAGCTCAGATTGACTGTGCAACTAGAGCAGTTACTCTCACCAACCCAGAAGGCATACGTACCACCTACCTGCCAAATAAACCCCACCAGATAAATGCAAAGATGTTTCTTGCTCAAGCCCCGGAGATAGGGGAAGTGTATGTGGTCAGTGAATATCCAGATGTGTTTCCAGATGAACTACCCGGAATGCCCCCTGACCGTGACATCGAGTTTGCCATTGAAGTTGTACCAGGAACAAACCCAATATTCAAGAAACATTACCGTATGACAAGTCCCGAGCTAGTGGAATTGAAGAAGCAGCTTGACGAGTTAATTCGAAAGAAGTTCATTCGCCCGAGCATTTCACCTTGGGGATCACCAGTTTTATTTGCAAAGAAGAGCGATGGTACACTCCGATTATGCATCGACTATCGTGCACTCAATGATGTCACCATCAAGAACAAGTACCCACTCCCAAGGATCAATGATCTATTTGACCAACTCCGTGGTGCCCGAGTATTCTCCAAGATTGATCTCCGTACGGGTTACTACCAGCTGAAGATTCGAGAGAGTGATATTCCCAAGACCGCCTTTACCACCAGATATGGACTGTATGAGTGCACTGTTATGTCCTTCGGCCTAACAAATGCCCCTGCCTACTTCATGGGCATGATGAACAAGGTATTCATGGAGTACCTCGACAAGTTTGTTGTGGTGTTCATCGACGACATCCTCATCTACTCCAAGAATGAAGAGGAGCACGCCGAGCACCTCAGGTTGGTTCTCGGAAGACTACGGGAACAACAACTTTATGCCAAGTACAGCAAGTGTCAGTTCTGGTTAAAGGAAGTGGAATTCCTAGGACATGTATTGTCTGGAGCCGGTGTGGCCGTAAACCCCAACAAAATCTCCGATGTGTTAAACTGGAAAACACCCACCAATGTGTCAGAAATCAGGAGCTTCCTAGGATTGGCTGGTTACTACCGCAGATTCATTGAGAACTTTTCCAGGATAGCCAAGCCTATGACGGAGTTGTTAAAGAAGAATCGCAAGTATACCTGGACAGACGAGTGTGAAGAAAGCTTCATCGAGTTGAAGACCCGGCTAACCACAGCCCCAATTCTGGTGTTGCCTGATGATGCCAAGATTTTACCGTATACTGTGATGCAAGCAGAAATGGACTAGGGGCCGTACTCATGCAAGAAGGGAAGGTCATCGCGTATGTGTCAAGGCAACTCAAGACCCACGAGCTCAACTACCCCACCCACGACTTGGAGTTAGCCGCCGTCATACTCGCCCTGAAGACTTGGCGACATCACCTTATAGGTCGAAGATGCGAGATCTACACTGATCACAAAAGCTTGAAGTACATCTTCACCCAGCCTGACCTCAACCTAAGGCAAAGGAGATGGCTAGAGGTGATCAAGGACTACGACCTCGGAATTCATTACCATCCAGGGAAGGCCAACGTGGTTGCTGATGCCCTAAGCAGGAAGCCCCCAAAGGTGCGACCAAGCTTAGAGAAGGAGTTCGCAAAGCTGAATTTGTGCGTGGGAAGTAGGGCCTATTTGAGCACCTTGGAGGTGAAACCAGACCTGGAGGAAGAGAAAAGACCGAGCAGGCCAACGACCCCGGCATAAAAGGTCAAGGCCAAGATACCGCTGGGCCAGGCCAAGGAATTTTCCCTGGACAGCCAAGGAGTACTCCGCTTGGTAACCGCCTTTGTGTACCCGACAAGGCCGCGCTAAACAGCAGATCCTCAGGGAAGCCCACGAGTCAGCTTATTCTATTCACCCGGGAAGCACCAAGATGTACCAAGACTTGAAACAAACATTCTGGTGGTCCGGTATGAAGAAGGATATCGCCTACTATGTCGCATGCTGCAACATATGCAACCTGGTAAAGGCCGAGCATCAAAAACCCGCCGGGTACCTCCAACCCCTTAAGATACCCGAGTGGAAATGGGACAACATAAGTATGGATTTCATTGTCGGACTTCCCAAATCCAGCCGAGGGAATGATTCTATTTGGGTCATTGTCGACCGTTTGACGAAGGTATCTCACTTTATCCCCGTCAAGACAACATACCGCTCGGACCAGCTGGCACAACTCTATGTAAACAGGATTGTCAAACTCCATGGAGTCCCGAAGACCATTGTGTCGGATAGAGGTACCCAATTTACCTCCAAATTTTGGACGAGCCTGCATCATGCCATGGGGACAAAGTTATCCTTCAGCACAGCCTATCACCCCAGACAGACGGTCAAACCGAGCGAGTCAATCAAATATTAGAAGACATGCTCCGCTCGTGTGTGCTCGCCTACGGAGCAGGTTGGGAAGATAGCTTACCATATGCAGAGTTCTCATACAACAACAGCTACCAAGGCAGCCTGAAAATGTCACCCTTTGAAGCACTGTATGGTAGGAAATGTCGAACCCCACTCAACTGGTCCGAAGTTGGAGACCGCAAGATCTTTAGGCCCGATGATTTGTTGGAGGCAGAAAAGCAAGTACGTCTGATTCGAGACCGGCTCAAGGCAGCGCAGTCCCGCCAGAAAAGTTATTACGACCGGCGACACCGTCAGATCCACTTCGAAGAAAACGACTATGTCTATCTTCGGGTAACACCCCTCAAGGGCCTGAAAAGATTTCACATGAAAGGAAAGCTGGCCCCGAGATTTATTGGACCCTTCAAGATCTTGGCAAGGAAAGGGTCAGTAGCCTACCAGCTGGAACTACCAGAGGAATTGACTGGAGTGCACGACGTCTTCCACGTATCCCAGCTAAGGAAGTGCATTTCACCCCCAACCAAGCAGGCTGATTTTAAGGAACTGGAGTTGAGCAGCGAACTGACTTACGAGGAACACCCCATCAGAATCTTGGATGAGTCAGAACGCCGCACTCGCAGCAAGGTCACAAAGTTCTACAAGGTACATGGGACAAGCACACGGAGGATGAAGCTACATGGGAACGAGAGGATTTGCTAAGGACAGAATATCCGTATCTATTCAGCGAGCAACAGGAATCTCGAGGACGAGATTCATCTTAAGGGGGAAGGTTTGTAACACCCTGGATTTTTTTTTAATTTTCCAAAATACATTGTTTTTATTTATTTAAGTGCAGTTGGATTTAAACCTCGGGAAAATCCTTTTAAGTCTTAAACCTTTCCAATATGAAAATCAAGATGGGATCTTGTGCTTTCATTTCCCTCCCACTTGGTACTTGAATATGTGATTTTCCTTGGACCAATATTTAATTTGTGAAATTCCTTTTTCTCTTTTAAAATTTAGCCTTTTATTTGGCCTTCCAAAGGAACCCCTATTTCTATATCCCCAAAAATTCTGCAAAAATTAGGGAACCTTCCCTAGTTAATGTGGACCTCATTTATAAAAAAATATGGTGCCATGACTTAAGAAAATTTCCCTCCACATTTCTTTTTGCATTCTGCCTGTTTTCTCAAAACATTTTTAAGTCTATCAAAATAATTTCTCCTGGATGAATCCAGGGCATGGATAGGCTCTCCTTCATCACTCCTACCTCAGGACAAAAGGGCATATCCATCTAACACCATCTACCACTCCAAATCATTAAAACCCTTTTTGACCAGTACTGTTTTTCTCAAATTCTAGTCGGACCAACTTTCGAATTTGAAGAAACTTTAGTCAGCAAAGTTGGAGGAATTTGAATTTGGCACACAGTGGTTCAAATCTCATCTCATTTGGAGCACGGAGTTGAGAGAAACTTGCTGATGCCGCTGCTGACATGAACAGCACTGTGGTCACCGCCGACGTGGACGTGCCAGGCGGCGCCGCCCGTTCTGGGTCGACGCCGTTCTGCCCCTCCCCTCTCCAGACCTCGCCCAGCGGAACCCCCTCTCCCTCTCCACCGTCCAGAGGCCACGCGTCACCGGAGAGGCCGTCCCCCTCGCCACCGATGAGTCCCGACGCGCCGTCCAAGCACTGTGCTCGTCGGGCCCCTTCGTCAGCCTCCCCACCGCCGCCAAGCCTATCCACCCTTCCTCTCCTGTGCTGCATGTGTTTCTGTGGCAACGCTCGCGCGACACACCGTCCACCGCAGCCACCGCGCCGTGCGCGACACCTCACCGCGCCATTACTACGGCCACCGCGCGGAAACGCTATATAGAGCCCTCCCCTCGACCCCCAGAGCATCGCACCACTCCCTCTCCTCATCCAGAAGCTTCCCATTCCCTCCATTGCTCCCCAAGCCGCCCCAACCACCGCCGGCGAGGTTGACCTAGCCGCACTGCCCCTGCTCGATTTCCGTCCCTAGAGCCACTCCCCCGTCGATTCCTTCCACCCACAGACTCTCCAGAGCACCACGATGACGATGCCGTGCTCGCTAGGGTGAATGGTGGCCAGAATCCTCAAGTCCATCATCGACAGCAAGCCACCGCCGCCGGAGAAGGAGCTCTGGTGCCGCCCGAGCTCTCCATCAAGCTCGAGTGCGTAGACGAGCTGCGCCACCTCCCTCTGAGCCTCTCTGCATCATCCCCCACCCCTCTCCCTCGCCCCAGCCGCTGCGAATCGACGCCGGTGAGTCCGCCGGAGCATCGCCGTGGTTTCCTCTGTTTCCCGCGTTTTAAAAAGAAAACGATTCGGCCCCTCTGTCACTGACCAATGGGTCCCACTGTCAGGTTTTTAAACATTTCGAACCGTTTTCCTGTTTTCTGTTTTATTTTTCTATTGAAAAAGGGCAGAATTTGAATCCAAGTTTGAAATGCAATATCTCACTCAAAAATCCTCAGAAAAATATGAGACCAATTTTGTTGGCTTTGTTTGAATTTTCTCTTTCCAATGGAACCAAAAAAGATTTATTTGGAATTTATTTTTTTGGCATTTATTTAAATGACCTAGGAGGGATTTTTGATGCATGTTTATATTGTTTTGATAGATTCAAACCCCTCCGACAGAGTAGGAGTTGTTTCCGAACCCGAAGGCAAGCCGTTAACCCGATCTCAAGCTCGGTCGAACTTTAGGAAACTTGCTTGACTATCTAAATTGATATCTGTTGCATTTCATATGCCATGTTGGATCTTATATTGCCGCACTTACATATATATATATCTGTGGATCATCGCAACACCCTTTTATTTTGTCAAACATGAAGGCGCTTGCCAGCGGAATCGCTGCCACAGTCATCCGGTTGACATTTCTTTTATTTTTGTCGAACGAGAAGGCGCTTGCCAGCGGAATCGCTGCCACAGTCATCCGGTTGACATTTCTTTTATTTTTGTCGAACGAGAAGGCGCTTGCCAGCGGAATCGCTGCCACAGTCATCCGGTTGACATTTCTTTTATTTTTGTCGAACGAGAAGGCGCTTGCCAGCGGAATCGCTGCCACAGTCATCCGGTTGACATTTCTTTTATTTTTGTCGAACGAGAAGGCGCTTGCCAGCGGAATCGCTGCCACAGTCATCCGGTTGACATTTATTTTATTTTGTCGAACGAGAAGGCGCTTGCCTGCGGAATCACTGCCACAGTCATCCGGTCGACATTTCTTTTATTTTTGTCAAACGAGGAGGCGCTTGCCAGCGGAATCGCTGCCACAGTCATCCGGTTGACGTTTCTTTTATTTTGTCGAACGAGAAGGCACTGGTCGGCGGGTTCGCCGCCGTAGTCATCCGGTTGACGCTTTATCTTGCTATGCTTGGACTTTGGTACATGCCGGTGGATATGTTTATTTACTGTTGATATTATTATGTGGTTATTTTGTGTTGCTTGTATCTTGTTGAAAATTGGAAATTTAAATTTGACTAAGAAGATAATCAACTCCCTCGACTAGATTGAGTCACATAGTGCCACTCACCAAGCACAACCAGCACAACCACGCGTCGTTCACATGGGCGGACCATAGCCAGTTGTTTTATTCAGACTTGACCCAAACATGGGTTTGTGCTGTCGCCATGATAGGTTCTAGTACTTCGGTACCGGCGGTACAAGCCTAGACCTCAGCGTGTGAATAAATGTCGCAACCTCTCGAGAGTGTAAATCTAGATTCTAGCCTTGTCCCTAGGTTATGGGACGATGTTTGGGTCAAGTCACACTTTGTGTCAGTCCAGTCGAACCCGGAGAAATTAATTAAGATGAGACCCAACGGACACGAAAATCTGTGAGTCTAGCCAGAGTTGGCTAAGGACTTGAGAGTTGTGAATTACGCTAGAGTTGGCTAGAGGCTTGGTAGCCTAGTTGCGGTTATGAGTTGTTGAGTGGGAAACGTGATCTCACTTGATAACACGAAACATCCCTACTAAGGTAAGTAGGTAAGTTAAGTCCAACCGTTAAGCTTGGACTCGCACTTAAATACCCGAACACATGCCATGCTACTTTCTGAACTTATGCCATGCCATATAGATAGGCCTTGTTTGATTTTAGGCTAATGTCTTGCGAGTACATTCAATGTACTCACCTGCCTTTTCATGTGGCCAGACACCGCTGCCCCCGTCGCCGAGTACCCGCTGTACGAGAACTAGGAACCCGTATCCTTGGCAGGACCCCGTGGAATAAGGCCCGCTGTCGCCACGCTACTTGTCGTGGTGGGAACACGCAGATGCCTAGGGGTAGGCTTAGTCTGGGGCCGAACGTACGCTTGAGGATTCGGGGAGGAATTGCGCGATGGAGTCGCACACGAAGAACACTGCAAACACAAAGATCTACCCTGCTTCGGGGCCCTCGTGAGGAGGTAAAACCCCTACTGCAGCATCTATCCTACTTTGGTGTATTTCCCTCTGTATATGCAGTGTGTACAAATGCTCCTCGAGCTGGATACCTCTAAGTATGCCTCTAATCACTGCTAATTAAGCTGCTAATCTCCAGAGAGGAGAGCTCCCACGGGGGGAAATGAGCCCAGGGGCCTCGTGTGCCCGTGTGTGGCCGTGTCCTCCTCCTCCTCCCCTGGTGCTCTGTAACATCCCTAGCTTTCAAAAAAGTTGAAAAATCAGAAAAATTTAAAACTTTTTAAAACTATGATGTATTTTGCTTTGAAAAGAAAAATCATGCATGCATTCATCATCATATAGCTTGTTTGCATTTGGTTACTTCAAAAGTGGGAAATAAATTTCCACTTGAAAACATATTTAAGAAAATATATTAGTAGAGCAATTTATGCTCCAAATTCTTTTGACTTTTGAACTATATTGTTCTTTTAATGTTTGCTTGTGATTGTTTGTATTTGTTGAAATATATTTTTGCAAAATGTTTATCTTGTGGTATTTAAGTTTTACTTAAGCCACATTTGATTGTTTTAAAACCTATTTTATTTTTGACATCAAGTGTCATATTGTTTATTAAAAACATAGTTTGGAAATCAAAATGATTTCTATTTGAAAAAGTGTGTTTGGTTGTGAATTTTTTGTTTGTATGGAGAATTATTCTATTACTTACCTATTCTCTATTTTCAAATTTATAGTTTTGCTTTAGAAAGAAAATATTTATTTGGATCTTAAAATGAGTTTTGAATTAATTATGTATTATCAAACCCCTTTTAAACAAAACGAGTTTTAAGCGAATTATCTTTTGAGTGATATGTAATATAATTACTCATATTTTGCTTTGGTTTAAAATATAATTTCGAAAGAAATTTATAAAACCCTATAGTTTCAAATGACATTAATATGTCCAAAATTCATTTAAACACATTTCAAAAATTTAGTTTACAAAATGTTTTGGAATTTGTGTTTTGAAAGTTGCAATACAAAGAGTTTGATTGTACAAAATTTTAGAAACTGGTTTGAGTCCATTTGGACATTTATTTTAAAAGATATCAAAGTTTTCATAATATAGAAAAGAAGAAAGAACAAAAAAAAAGATTTCTAACTAACTGGGCCAAGCCCAAATTCCCTCGCGAGCGCAGCAGATAGCACGGCCCAGCTCCAGCCCAACCCCGGCCTCTCTCCCCTTCTCTCACTGACATGTGGGCCTCCCCTGGATGACGTCAGCGACGATGTCAGCGTTTTCAACCTCCTGCGCAAGAAAATCTCCCGAATCAATCTCGATCCAAACTGAAAATTCGTTCGATTTAACAAACCCTAGTCAAATCCCTCTTGCCTATATATATCCTCCGAGTTCCTCTCCGTTTCCCCTCAAAAAATCCAACTACGAGCCGCCAGGCTGCTCGTATTCGTGCTCACCGTGCCGCCATAGCCGTCGCGGCAAATCTTCAAACTCCGGCGACGACGGTGAGAACGCCGCCCCTTCTTGACACCTCTCGGACCCTCTTGTCCAGGCGCGTCCTCCTGAGCCTTTTCTCGATTTATTTTTCGCAGCCAAACGACCGGAGCGTGCTCGACCCGACGACCGCCGCCGCGGGAGCTGCTGCAGCGAGCAACCTGGGAAGGAGGAGAACGCGCCCGTGACCCCCGACCCCTCCATCAAGCTCGCCTCGACGTCTGGAAGCTCGTGGTAACAGAACCCTCTCGGACCCCTCTCCCTGCTCGATTCTCTCACCGCCGGCGATGGCGCCACCGTAGATGTTAGGTCACCGGCATAGCTCCGGCGAACAGTGCCGCTAGTTTTAGGTCGATTCGATCCGGGCCGTCAGATCCCGTTTTAACGGCTAGGATTAGATCCATCCGGCGAAGGGGTACCGGCCAACCGCAGCGCGCCACGTCACCAAGTTGCCCACTTATGTCTGCGTCGCGTCCGTCCGCGTCCACGCCCGCTTCTGCCCGCGAGAAGAAGCGCACCAACCATAAGACGCCACGTCGACGGAGGACTCCAGCGCGAGGATCTTTTCGGTTTTCTTTACGCTTAAGCCCCTGCGCATCACGGATAGGTCCCTGGATTTAGATTCGTTATTAATTTTTAGTCCCTTATCCAAAATTTATGAAATTTATATTTTTGGAAAGATAATAATGTGTAGAAACTTTCTATATGCTTAATTTTAGGTTTGGACGAAATTAATTTAGATAAATTTTAAAAATGGTTTAATTGATATATTGGCTATAATTTAATTATAAAAATTGATAATTGAGCAAAATATTTTGCTATATTTTTGTTTGTATAAATAATGGCCGTAGCATTACTCTGTAATTTTTGTAGAAGTGTTTTTATGTGTTTTTGCATGTAAATTGTTTTTATTGCTTTTTAGGTGTTATTTTAATAAGTAAATTATATTAAAATTGTTCTCCACATTAATTTCGAATAGAAATTTTAGCTAAGTCATGATGATCATGTTAGATGCAAAATAACTTAGAAATATTTCACCTCTCCCACAAAAGTGTTATTTCTTCCTTAGAAAAATTTTGAGTAATAAAATTTTGACAACACTTTTCCTTGGAAAATTTCCTTAGAAAATTTCAACACCTTAAAAGTGCTAAATCTTTTCCTTAGAAAAATTTAGCATTCTGAAAACTTATTTTGTTTTCCTTAGGAAATGTTCTAAGTACTTGCTACCACAAAAGTTTGTCCTTAGAAAAATTATCAACTTATGCTTTGCATACTTTCCTTAGAAAATCGGGCACCTCTTATTTTGTTAACTTTGCCTTAGAAATTATTCTTGACTTATTGTTTGACCCTTGGTCCTTAGCTATACTTTTGATCATCTTTCTTGCTTGCAATTTCTTAGAGCATTTTCATAAGCATGGCATGCATATTAAAGTCCTTAGTAGTATTTTGTACTTCTTACATGGCTTTCCTCCTTAGAAGTTTTGGAGGATGCATGTTAGCTCTTTTGACTCTCCTAGTCAAAAACCACTAAGTTAGAAATTAGTGGAAATCAAAGAAGGACTTAGCATGAAAACAAGACTCCAGAAGCATCTCCAAGAAGAAAGAACTTAGTAGAAATCAAGAGGAAGTTCATGAAGACCAACCAGCTACAATTTCTAAGTCCTTCTTCCCATTCTCTCTTTTCTTCTCCCTATCTTGAATTTCATGGTGGCTAAGTTATATTCAAGATCAACCAGCTGCCAACATCATCAAGTCTTCAGAATCAACAAGTCCACAAATGTGCAATGAAGTCAACACATCAAGTAAAACCACAAGGAAGCAAAGAGAAGAATTTTAGAAGACCAACTACTTCTTTTCTTTCTATCTCCTCGCTATTTTTGTCTCACTTTGGACAAAGGCCAAGACCTTGGTGTTCAAGACTAAGTTCATAGAGTGCTATTTGAAGATCAATGAAGCTCATAGAGTGCTATTTGAAGATCAATGAAGCTGCAAAGGAGTTGAAGATTATTTGAAGACCAAACTTGTGAAGACTTAGAGTAGCTTTACAACCTTCAAGTGGTGGTTTTATCAAATTTATTTTACTCTATCTTGACCTTGCCTTAGTTGAATGGGATAATGTTATTTTGTTGTCTCTCCCTTATTTTGTTTTGCTTGTCTTTCATACCACATTTCTTTGTATCATCCTGCATCGCATGCACATCATAATTTTTCTAAGTGTTGCATTTATGATTGTATGTTTATTTGTGGTTTGTTTGACTTGTTAGAAATTCCGGAGAGAGACGAAAGTGGTTGCAACTGCTACTACTACACTACTGTTTGCCAAGGCAAGTGGCACACCCCCATGAAATTTCCTAAGTATTTTATATGCATTACTTAGTGTATTTCTTATATGCATGTGTTGGATAGTACTATAGCTATATGCTAAAACCACCATACCTTTACTCTAGTTGTGTCTAGAATCCCTTTTGATAACTTAGTAGATTATTGGATGCTATGCAAATGTGTTTTCTTTAAAGTTTAATTCTACTAAGTAATTTATCACCTGGGTGGACTTGGTTATGAAAAGATGATGGAAAGGTTGAGTGTCGTCTCTTAGGGGTGACCTCTAAGGGATGGTCACTTGTGGTTGCCACCCAGGGTATTAAGGGGCCAATGTTTTCTCTAAGTGAAGATTGCTTACCGTGCAACCATTAGTCATATGGGCTCTGACTTGATGGATTAAGTTGCGTGGACTCGTCCCGACTTGACAGGTGGTGGTAGATGGTTAGAATGGGAACGGGTCAAGGCGGCATGGGATGAGGAAATGCTTCTGAAAAGTCTCGTCTCAACTCTCTCCTTTTCCTTAGCACAAATTGAGTGCTTGAGGATAGTTTGGGTTTGTTGGGTCTAATGGTGAAAGTGCACAACCTCTGCAGAGTTTAAAAACTAAGTACTTAGCCGTGTCCCCGGTTACGGACAATTTGAGCAGCTGATCAAGGATTCAACGGAGGCTTCATCATTCCAATTTCGAAAGTAAAACTTGATGGTGAACAAGGGTAGATGAGACTATGGTCTTATACCATATCGTCTCCAACTTTTGAAGAAAATGTTTTACAAAGTGTTAGGCAAAATTGGCTTTTATGCAAAATAGCCTTGAACTCCACCAGCCAAATATGCATATAGGCTATTAGAGTTATTCCATTAAGTGTCCACATAGTGTCACTTGCCAGATCCATTTTTAATGGTATCTGACCCACTCTGTTGCAAAATTTTATTTGTTGCAGATTGTTCTGACGACGAGTGAGTTTCGTTAAGGTTTCGAGTCTGCAACCAACATGTTTTCGCCTGTGGCACATGCAAAGGATGAGGACTCCATGAAGATTATTATTTCCGCTGCTTTACTCTTTCAAGCTAGCTATATGCTATGCAAGTTGTAATGAATATTTTACCAAGTCTGGATCATTCGATGTAATAATGATACTTTGTTGTGATACTACATCTTAAACTGTGTGTGCAAATGAAACGATCCAGGGGTTTGCACTATACACAGGTACCTTGCCATATTTTAAGTGCAGGTACGCTACAGATGGTATCAGAGCACTGTGTTGCCTGTAGGTTCGAAACCCTAAGTCTGGATAGAAATAGGCTGGCCATAGGAATTAAAAGCTAATTTACTCTACTATAAAGGTTTAATCTTGTTTCTTCCTTTTCTTTTGAACTTATTCTAGTAACACTTATCTAATCTTGTTTCCTCAAATTCTGTTTAGATGGTCCCCTTCACCTGCACGGAGATTCCGAGAGACAGCGTGACTTGTCCTTTTGGAGTTCAACTGAATGGTATCTGCAAAGATCTTGATTTGGTTCCCCCAACCTTCAAAATAAGGACGATACCCTCAGAGATAACCAATAAGCAACGCTGGGAGATTGAGACAGAGATCCTACCTGGTACTACCAGGATTCCCACCGAGGCAATTGTCTACAAGAGGGTGTACCCCACCTGGGAGACTGGCCTTCTGCTAGCAAAACATGAGGCACTATCACGTATCTGTGAGGAATTCTACGAGATGCTGCCCCAAAACTCTCCCTACCGTCGCTTCGGGAGGCGTAATGCTAATGGACTACCCCACTGGAGTGGAAAGGATCGCGAGAAGCTAAACCCTACAGAGCTACAAATGGAAGATCTGGAGTTAGCAACACATATAGCTACCACTGCACTCCATGCTGAGATGAAGATGACGGACGAGGCCAAGGAGTTGATTGAGGAGCAGAGGAAGGAGATCGAGACCACTATAGAAATAATAGTCTCCGAAGAATTGCAGAAGCAGAAGCGTGAGACGACCAATCAAAGACTTGAAGCTGAAAATTTGAAGCTTCTAAACAAGGTCGACAGACAGGAAGCAACGATAGCAGCCCTTCGGGAGCAATGTGCCCAACTCGCAAGGAGTCATTCGAAGAGGAGAACTCAAGGATGAAGCGCCCTAAGACTAAGGCCTCCACCGAGTGTTCCAGCAAGAACCAGAGAGAGTAGTCACCCACCAACCCTAGAATTTTGTCAGACGACGTTAGTTTTCATTATTGACCAACCAAAATTGTGGTATGGCAGTACTTAGGCTTGTATTTTCAGAATATCCGTTGTTACCTGGTTTGAAGTCAAGAGAAAAGTTTGAAAGTTTAAAGTTTGAGCTTGTTTGTGTTGTGTTATGTGAATGCTTGTATGGGTAGAAATATTTCCCTTAGAATCTGTCTATCTTGTACTTATCTATTCCAAAACCCACAGATGTCTCCCCAGAGTGCACTGAAGACAACAACAACGCCACACCAACAACGTTGAAGCAATGTTGCAGAAGATGATGGCAACACAAACCCAGCTGATGACCATGATGACCCATATCAAAGCAAATCAAAGTGAACCACCACCACCCCTAACCCATACGGATAGACTTGTCAAATTTTTAAGTCTTGAACCCAACACGTTCCACCCTACAAATGATCCAATTATGGCAACCGACTGGCTACGATCAATAGAGAAGGATCTGATACTTTGTGAGTGCACCGACACGAGAAAGTGAGTTTTGCATCTTATTTCTTGGAAGGACTTGCGGCTAAATGGTGGAGAACTTATCATAGCACTCACACATGTGATACTTTAACCTGGAAAGAGTTCAAGGAAGGGTTTTGTAGTGTTTACAGTTCCCCTGACATGTGGAACATGAAGCAAGAAGAGTTCCTAAACCTGAGGCAAGGGGACAGGACGCTCAAGGAGTATAGAGATGATTTCTATGCACTGTCTCGTTATGCCCCTGAAGGCATAATTATCGAGGAAGAGAGGGAGGAAATTTTTCTCAAGAGACTATGTGATGAGATGAAAGTCCCTTTCACAGTCACACACGCTTGGGAGTATCAGGCCTTACTGGACCAAGCACTCATTCTGGAGGATAATATCAGGAAGACTGGAAATATGAAGGGAAAGCTGAGTATCAACAAAGATCATTCTGAGCCTTCATTCAAAGACGCCATACTCCTGAGGTGAATCATAGCCACAAACAGGGGAATCACCATAATAAAGGGAGTCATCTCAAACATCCTGATCGCAATGGTGGATCCAAAGGAAGCAATGGAGACCGGAAGGGAAATGGACATGATGACCATAACCATAACAATGGACAGCATCGCCCAAATCCAGAACTCAAGAAAGATATCAGCCAAGTGCTCTGCTTTAAGTGCAATAATAAGGGCCATTATGCCAATAAGTGCCCGGAAAATAAACTCCAGAACAACCCTCCCCAGAAAGACATCAGCAAGGTGATGTGCTTCAAATGCAAGAACATGGGTCATTACGCCAATAAATGCCCAGCTAAGATGAAGACCGAAGAAATTGCTAAGACAAAGCCTTTTGGTAAAGGATATATGAACCACACCAATGTGGAAGAAGTGATTGAGGAACCTAGCTTGGAGAATGGTACGTTATCGATCAAGTTTACAGTTTGAAGTTTGACTGCCAACACAAATTTCTTTTAAGGGTGGTAGCCCACCGAGTTATCCCAGTCACAACCTTTTGCTAGCCTTCCCGAATCTCGGGACGAGATTCCTTTTAAGGGTGGTAGTCTGTAACATCCCTAGCTTTCAAAAAGTTGAAAAATCAGAAAAATTTAAAACTTTTTAAAACTATGATGTATTTTGCTTTGAAAAGAAAATCATGCATGCATTCATCATCATATAGCTTGTTTGCATTTGGTTACTTCAAAAGTGGGAAATAAATTTCCACTTGAAAACATATTTAAGAAAATATATTAGTAGAGCAATTTATGCTCCAAATTCTTTTGACTTTTGAACTATATTGTTCTTTTAATGTTTGCTTGTGATTGTTTGTATTTGTTGAAATATATTTTTGCAAAATGTGTATCTTGTGGTATTTAAGTTTTACTTAAGCCACATTTGATTGTTTTAAAACCTATTTTATTTTTGACATCAAGTGTCATATTGTTTATTAAAAACATAGTTTGGAAATCAAAATGATTTCTATTTGAAAAAGTGTGTTTGGTTGTGAATTTTTTGTTTGTATGGAGAATTATTCTATTACTTACCTATTCTCTATTTTCAAATTTATAGTTTTGCTTTAGAAAGAAAATATTTATTTGGATCTTAAAATGAGTTTTGAATTAATTATGTATTATCAAACCCCTTTTAAACAAAATGAGTTTTAAGCGAATTATCTTTTGAGTGATATGTAATATTATTACTCATATTTTGCTTTGGTTTAAAATATAATTTCGAAAGAAATTTATAAAACCCTATAGTTTCAAATGACATTAATATGTCCAAAATTCATTTAAACACATTTAAAAATTTAGTTTACAAAATGTTTTGGAATTTGTGTTTTGAAAGTTGCAATACAAAGAGTTTGATTGTACAAAATTTTAGAAACTGGTTTGAGTCCATTTGGACATTTATTTTAAAAGATATCAAAGTTTTCATAATATAGAAAAGAAGAAAGAACAAAAAAAAAAGATTTCTAACTAACTGGGCCAAGCCCAAATTCCCTCGCGAGCGCAGCAGATAGCACGGCCCAGCTCCAGCCCAACCCCGGCCTCTCTCCCCTTCTCTCACTGACATTGGGCCTCCCCTGGATGACGTCAGCAACGATGTCAACGTCTTCAACCTCCTGCGCAAGAAAATCTCCCGAATCAATCTCGATCCAAACTGAAAATTCGTTCGATTTAACAAACCCTAGTCAAATCCCTCTTGCCTATATATATCCTCCGAGTTCCTCTCCGTTTCCCCTCAAAAAAATCCAACTACGAGCCGCCAGGCTGCTCGTATTCGTGCTCACCGTGCCGCCATAGCCGTCGCGGCAAATCTTCAAACTCCGGCGACGACGGTGAGAACGCCGCCCCTTCTTGACACCTCTCGGACCCTCTTGTCCAGGCGCGTCCTCCTGAGCCTTTTCTCGATTTATTTTTCGCAGCCAAACGACCGGAGCGTGCTCGACCCGACGACCGCCGCCGCGGGAGCTGCTGCAGCGAGCAACCTGGGAAGGAGGAGAACGCGCCCGTGACCCCCGACCCCTCCATCAAGCTCGCCTCGACGTCTGGAAGCTCGTGGTAACAGAACCCTCTCGGACCCCTCTCCCTGCTCGATTCTCTCACCGCCGGCGATGGCGCCACCGTAGATGTTAGGTCACCGGCATAGCTCCGGCGAACAGTGCCGCTAGTTTTAGGTCGATTCGATCCGGGCCGTCAGATCCCGTTTTAACGGCTAGGATTAGATCCATCCGGCGAAGGGGTACCGGCCAACCGCAGCGCGCCACGTCACCAAGTTGCCCACTTATGTCTGCGTCGCGTCCGTCCGCGTCCACGCCCGCTTCTGCCCGCGAGAAGAAGCGCACCAACCATAAGACGCCACGTCGACGGAGGACTCCAGCGCGAGGATCTTTTCGGTTTTCTTTACGCTTAAGCCCCTGCGCATCACGGATAGGTCCCTGGATTTAGATTCGTTATTAATTTTTAGTCCCTTATCCAAAATTTATGAAATTTATATTTTTGGAAAGATAATAATGTGTAGAAACTTTCTATATGCTTAATTTTAGGTTTGGACGAAATTAATTTAGATAAATTTTAAAAATGGTTTAATTGATATATTGGCTATAATTTAATTATAAAAATTGATAATTGAGCAAAATATTTTGCTATATTTTTGTTTGTATAAATAATGGCCGTAGCATTACTCTGTAATTTTTGTAGAAGTGTTTTTATGTGTTTTTGCATGTAAATTGTTTTTATTGCTTTTTAGGTGTTATTTTAATAAGTAAATTATATTAAAATTGTTCTCCACATTAATTTCGAATAGAAATTTTAGCTAAGTCATGATGATCATGTTAGATGCAAAATAACTTAGAAATATTTCACCTCTCCCACAAAAGTGTTATTTCTTCCTTAGAAAAATTTTGAGTAATAAAATTTTGACAACACTTTTCCTTGAAAAATTTCCTTAGAAAATTTCAACACCTTAAAAGTGCTAAATCTTTTCCTTAGAAAAATTTAGCATTCTGAAAACTTATTTTGTTTTCCTTAGGAAATGTTCTAAGTACTTGCTACCACAAAAGTTTGTCCTTAGAAAAATTATCAACTTATGCTTTGCATACTTTCCTTAGAAAATCGGGCACCTCTTATTTTGTTAACTTTGCCTTAGAAATTATTCTTGACTTATTGTTTGACCCTTGGTCCTTAGCTATACTTTTGATCATCTTTCTTGCTTGCAATTTCTTAGAGCATTTTCATAAGCATGGCATGCATATTAAAGTCCTTAGTAGTATTTTGTACTTCTTACATGGCTTTCCTCCTTAGAAGTTTTGGAGGATGCATGTTAGCTCTTTTGACTCTCCTAGTCAAAAACCACTAAGTTAGAAATTAGTGGAAATCAAAGAAGGACTTAGCATGAAAACAAGACTCCAGAAGCATCTCCAAGAAGAAAGAACTTAGTAGAAATCAAGAGGAAGTTCATGAAGACCAACCAGCTACAATTTCTAAGTCCTTCTTCCCATTCTCTCTTTTCTTCTCCCTATCTTGAACTTCATGGTGGCTAAGTTATATTCAAGATCAACCAGCTGCCAACATCATCAAGTCTTCAGAATCAACAAGTCCACAAATGTGCAATGAAGTCAACACATCAAGTAAAACCACAAGGAAGCAAAGAGAAGAATTTTAGAAGACCAACTACTTCTTTTCTTTCTATCTCCTCGCTATTTTTGTCTCACTTTGGACAAAGGCCAAGACCTTGGTGTTCAAGACTAAGTTCATAGAGTGCTATTTGAAGATCAATGAAGCTCATAGAGTGTTATTTGAAGATCAATGAAGCTGCAAAGGAGTTGAAGATTATTTGAAGACCAAACTTGTGAAGACTTAGAGTAGCTTTGCAACCTTCAAGTGGTGGTTTTATCAAATTTATTTTACTCTATCTTGACCTTGCCTTAGTTGAATGGGATAATGTTATTTTGTTGTCTCTCCCTTATTTTGTTTTGCTTGTCTTTCATACCACATTTCTTTTGTATCATCCTGCATCGCATGCACATCATAATTTTTCTAAGTGTTGCATTTATGATTGTATGTTTATTTGTGGTTTTTTTGACTTGTTAGAAATTCCGGAGAGAGACGAAAGTGGTTGCAACTGCTACTACTACACTACTGTTTGCCAAGGCAAGTGGCACACCCCTCATGAAATTTCCTAAGTATTTTATATGCATTACTTAGTGTATTTCTTATATGCATGTGTTGGATAGTACTATAGCTATATGCTAAAACCACCATACCTTTACTCTAGTTGTGTCTAGAATCCCTTTTGATAACTTAGTAGATTATTGGATGCTATGCAAATGTGTTTTCTTTAAAGTTTAATTCTACTAAGTAATTTATCACCTGGGTGGACTTGGTTATGAAAAGATGATGGAAAGGTTGAGTGTCATCTCTTAGGGGTGACCTCTAAGAGATGGTCACTTGTGGTTGCCACCCAGGGTATTAAGGGGCCAATGTTTCTCTAAGTGAAGATTGATTACCGTGCAACCATTAGTCATATGGGCTCTGACTTGATGGATTAAGTTGCGTGGACTCGTCCCGTCTTGACAGGTGGTGGTAGATGGTTAGAATGGGAACGGGTCAAGGCGGCATGGGATGAGGAAATGCTTCTGAAAAGTCTCGTCTCAACTCTCTCCTTTTCCTTAGCACAAATTGAGTGCTTGAGGATAGTTTGGGTTTGTTGGGTCTAATGGTGAAAGTGCACAACCTCTGCAAAGTTTAAAAACTAAGTACTTAGCCGTGTCCCCGGTTACGGACAATTTGAGCAGCTGATCAAGGATTCAACGGAGGCTTCATCATTCCAATTTCGAAAGTAAAACTTGATGGTGAACAAGGGTAGATGTGACTATGGTCTTATACCATGTCGTCTCCAACTTTTGAAAAAAATGTTTTACAAGTTGTTAGGCAAAATTGGCTTTTATGCAAAATAGCCTTGAACTCCACCAGCCAAAATATGCATATAGGTTATTAGAGTTATTCCATTAAGTGTCCACATAGTGTCACTTGCCAGATCCATTTTTAATGGTATCTGACCCACTCTGTTGCAAAATTTTATTTTGTTGCAGATTGTTCTGACGACGAGTGAGTTTCGTTAAGGTCTCGAGTCTGCAACCAACATGTTTTCGCCTGTGGCACATGCAAAGGATGAGGACTCCATGAAGATTATTATTTCCGCTGCTTTACTCTTTCAAGCTAGCTATATGCTATGCAAGTTGTAATGAATATTTTACCAAGTCTGGATCATTCGATGTAATAATGATACTTTGTTGTGATACTACATCTTAAACTGTGTGTGCAAATGAAACGATCCAGGGGTTTGCACTATACACAGGTACCTTGCCATATTTTAAGTGCAGGTACGCTACATGCTCTTTATATAGAGAGAGCTCAGGGGACATGCTGGGGACAAGGGGACAAACAACACTGTTCACCTTACACTGTTCAAGCACTGTAGCAGACATGACTGATGGGGTCATGTCAGCACTGTAGCCTGTGTCAGGACTTGTACTGTTGTCACGTCAGTGGCACTGTATCCACGCAGCCTGTGTCATTGTTTTGTCCACTTGTGCTTGTCTCCTGGAGATGGCAGAGGGTATCTGTACTTGTCGATGGAGAGATGCCGGAGGTGTTGGTCGGTGAAGAGCTCGTGCCTTGGAGGCTGCCGAGGTTGGAGTCCAGCCGAGGTATAGAGACCTCGGGCTGCTCCGAGCTGGAGAGACGCGGGTCTGTCCGAGGTAACGATTTCCAGCCGAGGCAACCTCGGTCGATGGTGCAGGCCGGTCGGTGGAGATGGCCTGGAACGAGCGTCGGTGCGAGACGCTGCTGCCAGCACACCGTGGCGCTGGTGCTTCGGCCCCTCCGAGATCTGGGCCCATCTCGGCCCACCGAAGATGGAGGAACCCCGGCCCGCGTCGGGGCTGCAGACTAACTCGGTCCGACCGAGATGCAAGCGCTGTCCCAAGCGAGGCCTACCGAGGCTGGCGGCATGTCTCGGCCCGTCCGGGGGAGCTGGCCACGCGAGGCCCAAACCGAGGCTGGAGGTAAGCAGGCCGAGGCGTGGCCCAGTCCGAGGTAAGCAGTGGCCTTGGCTTGCCCAGCGTCCCGACCGAGCTAATGCCGGCCTGGCGAGGATCTCGGCCCATTCCGAGTAGAGGAAGTGTCGGTCCACCCGAGGCAGGACATGCCGGTCTGCTAGGAATTCGGCCCGGGACGCCTTTTCTTCCTTTTTCCTTTATCCTTTACCATTATTCCTCTGTTGTTTCTTCTACTAACTCAATAAAATAATCAACTCTGGGGTACCCGGGGTCACATCCCCGACATTAGTCCCCGAGGCTGCGGGGGACTCGCAGAGTCGCGCACAGACTTACAAAAATAAATAATTGTACCAGAAACCTCCTGCACCGTACAGCCTTGCCTTTCAGGCCAAATGCGACATCCGGTTGACCGAGCTCACCCGAATCAACAACGAGATGGACAATTTGTACTGGAAATATGTTGCCTGAATGGTCACCATTATATGCCGGTTCTTAGCCCTCCTGGCTTTTACCGAACTCGGATGCCACCAGCGTCGGTTAGCCCTCCTGGCTTTTACCGAATTGGGATGCCGCCAGCGTCGGTTAGCCCTCCTGGCTCTTACCGAATTGGGATGCCGCCAGCGTCGGTTAGCCCTCCTGGCTTTCACCGAACTCGGATGCCGCCAGCGTCGGTTAGCCCTCCTGGCTTTTACCGAATTGGGATGCCGCCAGCGTCGGTTAGCCCTCCTGGCTTTCACCGAACTCGGATGCCGCCAGCGTCGGTTAGCCCTCCTGGCTTTTACCGAACTCGGATGCCGCCAGCGTCGGTTAGCCCTCCTGGCTTTTACCGAACTGGGATGCCGCCAGCGTCGGTTAGCCCTCCTGGCTTTTACCGAATTGGGATGCCGCCAGCGTCGGTTAGCCCTCCTGGCTTTCACCGAACTCGGATGCCGCCAGCGTCGGTTAGCCCTCCTGGCTTTTACCGAATTGGGATGCCGCCAGCGTCGGTTAGCCCTCCTGGCTTTCACCGAACTCGGATGCCGCCAGCGTCGGTTAGCCCTCCTGGCTTTTACCGAACTCGGATGCCGCCAGCGTAGGCTGGACCAACATTAACCTGCATGTACGTATCTCAAATGTCTCGGTACCTCGGCCTCTTTGGGCATAACTCATATGTCTCGGTACCTCGGCCACTCTGGGCATATCACATATCTCGATACCTCGGCCACTCTGGGCATATCACATATCTCGATACCTCGGCCCCTCTAGGCATATCACATATCTCGATACCTCAGCCCCTCTGGGCATATCACATATCTCGATACCTCGGCCTCTCTAGGCATAACTCACATATCTCGGTACCTCGGATGTCTGGTGGCCACTCTGGGCGCTTACCGACATAGATGTCTCCAGCCACTGCTGGTTTGACATAAGCATATCTCGAATGCCGGTTTTGGCCACTTCAGGCGTATACCGACATAGATGTCTCCAGCCACTGCTGGTTTGACATATAACCTGCAAAAACATATCTCAAAGGTTGCCTCTGATTAACCAACATAGACACTGATCTGGTACACAGGTAATGCCATGATACATTGGCAAACAGAATAAACGATGATTTGGGATATGGAATGATGCCAGGATATTGTGACAAACCAAAATAAACAGTGATTTGGGATATGAAATGATGTCGTGATACTATGGCAAACCGAAACAAACGGCGATCTAGAGAATACCGATAATGCCAGGGTAGCTTGGGTAATTTGAGATAACCAATATAACCATGATACCTCGGATTTCCATTATAACCCGGATTTCCACTATACCTCGGATTTCCACCATACCTCGGAATTCCATTATACCTCGGAATTCCGTTATAACCCGGATTTCCAATGTGACCAGGATATCCAATATACCTCGGATTACAAATATGACCCGGATTTCCAATGTACCTCGGAGTACCAATATGACCCGGATTTCCAATGTACCTCGGATTACCAATATGACCCGGATTTCCAATGTACCTCGGATTTCCAATGTACCTCGGATTTTCCAGGATACCTCAGTAACGAACATTCTCAACAAAACCGATGTCACCTTTCAACGTTAGTCCAACATCCAAATCATGAAGAATATTTGATGGGAATAACAATTCTACTAACCGAGGTAAACTAGCTATAGCACTTGACAGAAAACGAATCTAACAACATTTACCAAGCACAAAGAACTAGACTCGGTTTCAACCGAGTCCCCGAGTTACTTTTCTTATCTAGGAGAAGGTGCAAAACAGACTGGCTATCCAGTCCCCGGGTCAAGACATCTTGTCCCAGGTAGAACAACTAATCAAAGCAAGGTAGAAACGAGGGGCCAGTCCCCGAGCACTGTTTGAGACTATCTAGAAGCATGGGCAGACATATAAATGATACTTACACGGTCAGGTTGTAGGAGAAGTCTTAACTCGGATTTCCAAGTCTTAACTCGGATTTCAGAACACCTTGGATTCCAGAATAGCTCGGATTCCAGAACAGCTCGGATTCCACTGTAGCCAACTCGAAAATGAGTCAACATACGGGGGCGATGCCGAAGTTGAGTCCCCGCGTTGATGACGAAGGTCCCATCCGAATTGATCCAGCAAGCGCCACTATCAGCCCCACGGTGGGCGCCAACTGTCGTGGTGGGAACACGCAGATGCCTAGGGGTAGGCTTAGTCTGGGGCCGAACGTACACTTGAGGATTCGGGGAGGGATTGCGCGATGGAGTCGCACACGAAGAACACTGCAAACACAAAGATCTACCCTGCTTCGGGGCCCTCGTGAGGAGGTAAAACCCCTACTGTAGCATCTATCCTACTTTGGTGTATTTCCCTCTGTATATGCAGTGTGTACAAATGCTCCTCGAGCCGGATACCTCTAAGTATGCCTCTAATCACTGCTAATTAAGCTGCTAATCTCCAGAGAGGAGAGCTCCCGCGGGGGGAAATGAGCCCAGGGGCCTCGTGTGCCCGTGTGTGGCCGTGTCCTCTCCTCCTCCCCTGGTGCTCTTTATATAGAGAGAGCCCAGGGGACATGCAGGGGACAAACAACACTGTTCACCTTACACTGTTCAAGCACTGTAGCAGACATGACTGATGGGGTCATGTCAGCACTGTAGCCTGCGTCAGGACTTGTACTGTTGTCACATCAGTGGCACTGTATCCACGCTACCTGTGTCATTGTTTTGTCCACTTGTGCTTGTCTCCTGGAGATGGCAGAGGGTATCTGTACTTGTCGATGGAGAGATGCCGGAGGTGTTGGTCGGTGAAGAGCACGTGCCTTGGAGGCTGCCGAGGTTGGAGTCCAGCCGAGGTATAGAGACCTTGGGCTGCTCCGAGCTAGAGAGACGCGGGTCCGTCCGAGGTAACGATTTCCAGCCGAGGCAACCTCGGTCGATGGTGCAGGCCGGTCGGTGGAGATGGCCTGGAACGAGCGTCGGTGCGAGACGCTGCTGCCAGCACACCGAGGCGCTGGTGCTTCGGCCCCTCCGAGATCTGGGCCCATCTCGGCCCACCGAAGATGGAGGAACCCCGGCCCGCGTCGGGGCTGCAGACTAACTCGGTCCGACCGAGATGCAAGCGCTGGCGAGCGCTGTCCCCAGCGAGGCCTACCGAGGCTGGCGGCATGTCTCGGCCCGTCCGGGGGAGCTGGCCACGCGAGGCCCAAACCGAGGCTGGAGGTAAGCAGGCCGAGGCGTGGCCCAGTCCGAGGTAAGTAGTGGCCTCGGCTTGCCCAGCGTCCCGACCGAGCTAATGCCGGCCTGGCGAGGATCTCGGCCCATTCCGAGTAGAGGAAGTGTCGGTCCACCCGAGGCAGGACATGCCGGTCTGCTAGGAATTCGGCCCGGGACGCCTTTTCTTCCTTTTTCCTTTATCCTTTACCATTATTCCTCTGTTGTTTCTTCTACTAACTCAATAAAATAATCAACTCTGGGGTACCCGGGGTCACATCCCCGACACTACTATCTACGTTTCCGCTACGACTTCCGCTAGAGGCTTGATGTTAGAAAAATAATGTACATACTGTTGTGTGCGCATATTGCGCAAGCGCTGGAGCCTCACCCGTGTTGTAATATTATATCTGTCCGAACTCGAAGCCATATGTATATATTTGGTTATGTCTTTGTTTACCAAGTTGTCATATATCCAGTGTTTCTGGGACTGGTATATGGGGTGACTCGATCATCTGGATCGGGGTGCCACAGGATGCGACTTACATTATGCGGCCAAAGTACTGGGGTGTGGCGTCAATCGAGCTTGATTGCCTATCATGGCCACTCTCGACCCTGAACACACATGTTCCTAGGAAATACTGAGCCGCGCAAGGGCCTATGTAAGGAAAACCGAGACAAATCATAAGGACCAGACTATTGGTCGGAACTTGTACTGCTGAGAGTACTTAATAATTATAAAATATTGTTGCTAACAGATCATTTCAACAATTATTAGAAGCCACTAAGGGCTAACTTCACCATGTCATTGTTTTTACTCACTTCTTCCCAGCTTTTGGCTTGTGGGTAGGAGGCACCGGCGGCTTACCAGGTTTGGCAGGAGCAGCAGTTGCAGGCTCGCTCGAAGGCTTATCAGTTGCGGGCTTGGGGGCTGAGGAGCTGGACACACCTGGAGAGGAGTTCTTTTCTTGAGGAGCAGCTACGCCGGCTGATGCAGCGGGTAACCTCTCGAATCTTGACCTGTCTGGATGATACTTTCCCAGATAGGTCACTAGATCCACTCCGTCCACAAGTTCAGTCGCATGGCCTCGCATGCCCTTCCATGTCGCCGCATATTCTGAGGATGTCAGCTCGGTGATGTCCATCTTCTTTGGAGGCCTGCCTTGTGCGACCCTGGCAGCATCAAAGGATGGAACATATGTCTTAGCCAAGGCAAGCACATGAGCCGCGCCAGAGCGAGCAGAAGATTCTTTCCAGTCTAAGAAGTACTGAGGCGCTTTGAGCAGCCTTTTCAACAATCCTTCAGCATCTGCGGGGACAGACTTGGTTGGCAAAAGGCAAGCTGATAATTTCTTCATCGCATCGATAGTTTTGTGCGCAAACTCGCGGATGTGGTCAAGTTGTTCCTGGGTGCTATGCTTAAGCAATGAAGAATCCTCGCCTGGAATAAAGCACCCACTAGTAAGTACAGAGGCATATAAAAGAGTTTAATATCACAAAGAAAGAAGAGGTCTAACAGAACATACCAGCCAGCTCCTGCGTCATGATGCACACCTTGCCATGAATAAGGTTGGAAGAATTCGATACCTTCGTCAGCTCCTTCTGAAAGCGCCCAATTGATGCATCCAAAATGCATCTACTTTTCCAAGTACTTTGCCTCATAATTTGCTCCGAAATCTTCTCATATTTGAATAAAACTGCTGAATCTGACGCTGTTTTTAGCAAAGTCTCTTCTCTGGCTATTTTTGCAGGAAATTAAATCGGGGAAAAATACCACGTCAATTTTTATGGAAAAGGAAGGCAATGGACCAAAGATGGACACAAGGAAGCGCTCGAGGGCCAAAAGGGGATCCCACGCGGCCCCTGTATTTGGCCGCGTGGGCCCCACCCAAATGGGCCTCGGGCACCGCCTCGCCTTCGGTCTTCGACGTACCCCCTCATATATACAGAAAAGTGCGTGCCCTAGAAGGAGAGGAGTTTTCGCGAAACAGAACGCCGCCACCATCACGATCTTCGTTTCGGGGACAGATTGATCCAGGATTTCTCCTCCGGTGGAGGGATCCGGAGGCCGTCTTCACCGCCTTCATCACCGCCTTCATATCCATCGACCATGAGCCCCTTCACCATCACCATGTGTGAGTAGTCCGCTGTAGGCATGTGAGGTGGATGGGGATTGGCCCGAGTTGCATGATTTCAGTACTGAACTTATATTGTCCCATCATATATTTGAGTTTGGTATTTATCTGCAAAGTGTATCACCTGCTATTATGTTGAACCTGCGAAACCTAAACGTGACATATAGGGAAAACAAGGGGGAGATGTTTTAGTTTGAGGATTCTATGTGTTCATGAAGTGTTAATGCATTGTTCCGGTCTATTCGAAAGGGTAGACCTTAATTACCTGTAGTTCCAATTTGGCCCCGGTGAAATGGGCAGGTTGGACAATAGATGTTGTGCAAATTCTCTTGGTTAGTACGCACAACTAAATATGGAACACATACCTACATATATCGGAGTTAGAGATAGGTCCCATTGTTATTTGTTTCTTATTATATGATCAATCTCATTCTTGCAACACCCCGCTATCACCTCATGCCTACGTTTTAAATCTCTGAGTTACACTTTCACTTTTCCGGTGAAAACTGGGAAACACTTGTTCACTGCTACTGTTCTGCTTGTTACTTGAATCATACTACTGCCATCACTATTACTGCTGCAAGTTATTGATATACAGGTGTGGTTGAGAGTGACGTCTCAATTGCCATGGTCTTATTGATATTCTTGTGTTCCCATCGAGTCGAACTATAAATTTGGGTAATACTTCCCAACGAAGACTTCAGCGATCCCCTATACTTGTGGGTATCACCAATCTCCACAGGTTTAAGCCACGCATCCTCATTGGCTTGAGTAATGGCATCCTTCTGGGCGTTGATTTGACAATCTTGCTGCTGGATCCTCTCATGAGACTTCTCTTCAAAAATTTTAAGCCGCGGCTCAGTGGTCTTGGCCTGTTCAGATAGCTTGAAGCTCTCATCAGTAAGATCGCCAATTCTGGCGTCTTTTTCCTTCAGTTCAGCCTCACGTTGGAGAAGGAGTTTGCGTAGATTCTCGAGCTCAGAGGGAGTCTCCTGCAATTGCTTCTCCAGAGCAAGCTTCTCCGCAGTCACAGTATATAATTCTTCCTAAATGACAGAAGATCAACAGATAAAGGGCAGCGGAGAAGTTTGCAGTAATTTGTGAGAAGTTATTATAAAAAGAAGTACCAAGTCCCCCTTTACGTCAAAGAAGGCCTTGATCCTTGGGGGCTAGGGACAGAAAGGACAAGAGAAATTATTACCTTGTAAGCCGCAGATAAATTGGAGAGTGCCTCACGCAGCTCTGCAGCTTGTTTGTCGCTTGAAGCAATGATGGCCTGCGACAGCTGTTCTGCGCGGCTCAATGATGAGGAAGAGGAAGCAACCTCAAGGCGCAGCACAGGCGATTTCTGATAAACAGCCACTGGCGACTCAACCAACGGTGCTTCGGCACCCTTAGCCACCACGACTGCGGCTGTGGGATCCACCTCCTCTGTGTCTGGGGCAACGAGCTGTCCCATCCTTCAGAGCCACCTCCTGGGCATGCGTATCAGGGGCAGGCGACGAAGCCAAGTCATCAGTGGTGGCCATGCCCTCCACCATGGCAGTATGAGCTGCAAGCGCCTTAGGCGACTCAACTACAGCCGCGGAGACAACTCCCAGATCTGTCGCGGTTGTAGCATCAATCGCAGCTCTGCAAGAACAAGACAATTATATAAGTAAAAAGCACGCGTGGCAGAGGAAAAATGCTATGAGAGCAAAAGAAAGTTACTAACTCTGGAGCCATCTTCACAGAGGCCATAAGGCCGTCGCTTGATGGCGATGACACACCTTGGAACCCTGAGTCTACAACCAGAGGTCCAGATGTTAATAAAAGGAAATGAAGGAACGTGCAGTCAGGATGCCAAGGCAGCGAGAATTACCAGAATGGGGTTCCATGTCTTCTTCAGCTGAGGCGGTGGTCCTAAGCACACGCCTGGCAACAGGAGGGGTCGCACCTACCGCAGGTTTGCGAAGCTTGATGACTTCAGGATTTTCCAGAGCGTGAAGCTCTGGCTCCTCCCGGGACAGTCTCTTTGAGGCCCTGTGGGGAGTCGGATCAGCCGCAGGAGGGCTCGCGGTTGGCACAGGACTGTCATCCTCCTCCAGATCAGTATTTTCACCATCTGAAGCCGCAGTGGCAACAGATGGGATGTCAGCGACTTCACTGCCCTCTAAAGCAGGCAGTAACTTCTTCTTTGCGGCACGCTTGGGAGCAGCAGTGCCCACATCAGCCGCGGGGAGCGACCAGTAGTTCTCATCAGCCTGATACAGAAAAGGGAAGATCTTAATATCAAAAAGAAAGGCAGTTCTACTATTAGGACAAAGGACTAGAGGAGGAGGGTTACCTCAAAAGGCTTGTTGTTTACGCTAAAAGGGGCGAGCCCCACCTTGTCGAAGGAGATGTTCTTCTCCTCAGTCACACGGGTGACGAACTCCACCCAGTCTTCAGGCTCCCAGTCAGCAGCCTTGACGCGATCAACATCAGCAGAAGTGCCAGAGCACTCGAGAAAGGACAGTTGACGGGGACTCACTGGCTGGATGCGCCATTTCGTCCAGCAGGAAAGAAGATCAAGGCCAGTAAGGCCATGACCGATTAAGGCGCGCACCTTGATCAGCGATTCATTTATGAAGGATGCTGCGGCATCCCGAGGTTTGGATTTTAGTGCCTCAGAAGGCACGAAAAGAGAGTTGGACCAAGAGGGGAGGCGAGTTTCGCCCTCCGGAGAAGTGTCTTGACAGTAAAAGAAAGACTTTTGCCAAGCTCTGGGCTGATTTGCCAGGGCAAGCTTGAGAAGGCAAGAGTTTCTGTGGCGCTGTAGAGAAATGGCGCCGACCTGGACATAGGCGCCACCTTTGGAGACGGGCTGGCTATTGCAAGAAAAGGAGGCTAGCCACAGATCGATATTGGGGGATATGACGAGGTAATCCTCGCACAGAACGTGGAAATTGCTCACCTGGAGCATTGAGTTAGGTCCGATGTCGTGAAGACGGAGGCCTAGGCGTTGCATCGGGTTGCGGAAGAAGAGGGAGCCGGGCGGCGTGAATCCACGCTCCACATGCTCCACAAACATCACCAGTTCGTTGAACCTGGGGCGCGGCTCGATCTCATCACCTGGCGCCCGCCAGACGTTGTCCTCCTTTGACGGCAAGAAACCGGCATCGGCGAGATCCGCAAGAGTTTGCTCCGTTACCCAGGATCCTTCCCAGTTGCAGGAGATCTTGCGTTTATCATCGGATGGCTTTGCCTTGGGCGCCATTGCGAGAAGATTGGATCTGGGGCTAAGCTCGATTGAGGAAGACGGCGGCGCGGTTGGAAGCAAGGAGAGAGCAGAGGCAAGTGAATATTGACCTAGGCCGCCGCAGCTTATAACTGGGATGCCCGAGATCAACAGAACAATTTGTGCCCGCGGAATGAGGAACGGTCCGCAATAGAAGGAAACAGAATATTTCAGATGGAAAAGATGAGTCGCACAAATAAGTCGTGGCTTTGAATCGCATCAGTCAGAGATTAGTCAGAACGCTCACAGTGCGGCTTGACAACTACCTCCAGTAACCAAAGGATCCTCACCGTGAAGTTATAACCAATCTTGGGGGCCTATGTCGGGGGAATACTTTGTGGATTAACCCGCGGCCCATGTTGATAAGGGTGACTTACTTTACTCGCACCTGAAAGGGCCTGCGTGAAAGCAAGCCCAATATCGCACCTCCACGAGGAGAGGGATCTAGAAGACCTATCCTGGAAGACGTGAGGAGAAGTTAGTCTCCAAGTAGGTTCCGGTCGATATATTCCTTGTGGAGGAAGTTTCCTTTGTAACCTAGCGAACCTCTGTGTATATAAAGAGGACTCGCAGGACTTAAGCGGGGTCAAGCTATCAAGCCCTAAAACCCTAGCTCTTACGGCGAGTTCCCAGATCGGATCGCCTCCATTGTAACACCACATATATCATATCAATACCAATCTAGGGTAGGCAGGAAGTAGGTCTTTACCTCACAGTGAGGGGCCGAACCTGGGTAAATCTGTGTTCGTCCTTGTTCCTGCGATCCCAAGCTCGGAGACGATTGACTCGCGCAAATCCCACACCTACGAAGTCATCCATGACATCTGACGTGACAAACCCACGACACCGGGCGCCTCGTCGAGGTTCTGAAGTACTTGACGCCTCACGAGGGAAGCCTCGCGATGGTGGCGCAGACGTGCGCCAGGACTTAGCGATTTTCGGGACAGGAGAGGCCCTCCTGAGGGAAAAGTCCCCCATGAGGCCCGTCAGGCTAAGCGTCTGGTCCTTAGCAGAAAAGCTCAGCAGAGTGAAGAAGCCCTCGTCAGGGAAAAGTCCCTCGCGAGGCTCGCCAGGCCGAACGCCTGGTCCTTAGCAGAATTCTCCGCATAGCATCGAGGGCTATGGCAGGCCGGCCCATGGTACCCTGGTTTCCACTGGGCCGACAATAGCCCTCTTCATAAAGGAGTACGTTGCTTAGACCCTTCCACAGGACGTGTTTATGTCTCTCGAGATGCAGTGTTTGATGAAAACGTTTTTCCCTTTGCCTTGTTGCATCCCAACGCTGGAAAACGTCTTCGAGATGATATCCTCCTTTTACCTTCAAACTCTACTCATGGGGATGCACAAGTTGATGATCATATGCCTTTACCATTTGTGCCCATTGTTACTAATACTCTTGATGAGCCTGCTGCTGAACAGATAATTTCAGATGATAGTGATGATGACAGGATTGACAGTCCACAAAATTCTGCTCAAAACGATGGTCAAAATGATGAAAACAGTGAAGAAATCAGTTCTGGAGAAGAAGACAGAAACATCACGGAATCTGAGGCTGATTCACCTGCCAGAACTGATCCCGAGGTTGCCGATTCCGACGCTGATTCGCCCGTGCAGTCGCCAGCCGAATCTGCCTCGGATCCGGCGCGGTCCCCGTCCATGTCTCCCGTGCACGCACACGCTCACAGCAGCAGTGAAGACAGCGACGTTGGCGAGTCTCCGCTTGCCACGCGTGAAGACGACAGCGAGGAAGATGCTCCCCATGCAGAAGACGACAGCGTGGGCGTGTCTTCGCCTGCAGAAGATGCCGACGCTGATGACAGCGTGCATGCAGAAAACGCTGGGGACAGGGTGCAGCAGGAATCTGGATCCTCTGTGGCAAGGTCCGGTGCAGACTCAGGGGAGGCTACTGCGGATTCTTCAAATCCTGCTCCACCTACTTCAACAAAAATTCAAACATGTCTACAGAAAGGTATTAAAAAACCCAGGGAATATAAAGATGGTACTATTACTTATGGTAGATAGCCTAAAATTTATAAGGAGGGGAATCTTGTTAGATATGGCATGCTAACATCTACAGGAGAACCGTGTTCTTTATCTGAGGCACTAGAAAATTTAGAATGGCGAAAGGCAAAGGAGGAAGAATATGATGCATTGCTCTTGAACAAGACTTGGCATCTTGTTCCACCAAGCTCAAATAAAAATCTCATTGATTGCAAGTGGGTTTATCGTATTAAGAAGAATGCAGATGGCACCATTGACAGGTATAAAGCAAGGTTAGTTGCAAAAGGTTTTAAACAGAGATATGGAATAGATTATGAGGATACTTTCAGCCTTGTGGTAAAAGTAGCAACTATTAGAATTGTCTTAGCAATTTCATTCTCTCGGGGTTGGAGTTTGCGGCAACTAGACATCAAGAACACGTTTCTTCATGGTGTTCTGGAAGAGGATGTCTACATGAGACAGCCACCAGGTTTTGAAGATCCAAATGCACCTCATTATGTTTGTAAGTTGGATAAAGCTCTTTATGGATTAAAACAAGTGCCTAGAGCATGGTACTCTAGGTTGAGCTCCAAATTGCATGATCTTGGTTTTGTTCCATCCAAAGCTGATACCTCTTTATTTCTCTACACAAAGTAAGGTATTACAGTGTTTATTTTGATATATGTTGATGACATCATAGTGACAAGCTCTTCAGATCATGCCATTTCTGCTTTGCTTAAGGATCTCAATGAACACTTTGCCATCAAAGATCTTGGTGATTTACATTTCTTCCTTGGTATTGAGGTTAAAAAGGTGCAGAATGGTCTATTGTTGACTCAAAAAAAATATGCAACTGATTTACTTGCACGTGTTGGCATGAAAAATTGCAAACGGGCTCCTACGCCATTGTCATCCACAGAACCTTTATCCATTACTGAAGGTACACCTCTTGGTCCTGATGATATTACTCAGTATAGGAGCATTGTTGGAGCTCTTCAATACTTGATATTGACACGGCCCGATATAGCCTTTTCTGTTAATAAGGTTTGTCAGTATCTTCATGCTCCAACTACAGCACACTGGACAACTGTCAAGAGAATATTGAGATATGTTCAGGATACTCTTAATATTGGTCTCACGTTTCAGAAATCATCTTCTACTCTTTTGAGTGCCTTTTCAGATGCAGATTGGGCAGGCTGTCCTGATGATAGGAGATCTACTGGAGGGTTTGCTATATTCATTGGACCGAATCTGGTTTCATGGAGTGCAAGAAAACAAGCTACTGTGTCTCATTCCAGTACAGAAGCTGAATATAAGGCCTTGGCAAATGCAACAGCTGAGTTGATATGGGTTGAAGCTCTTCTAGGTGAACTTGGAATAATATTGAAGGAAAAACCTTGCTTATGGTGTGATAATCTAGGAGCTACTGTTTTATCTGCAAATCCAGTGTTTCATGCACGCACTAAGCACATTGAAATTGATTTTCATTTTGTGAGAGAACGGGTTACAAATAAAAGGTTAGACATCAAGTTCATCTCCAGCAAGGATCAAGTTGCAGATGGTTTCACCAAGGCCCTTCCTGTCAAACTGCTACATGAGTTCAGACATAATCTAAACCTTTCAAAAGGTTTCGATTAAGGGAGGCTGTTAGAATTATTAGATAATGTTTTATATCATGTAAGGATACGGTGTAGTATACCGATCCACCTCTCCCTATACCCTTTGTACCTCTTGAATACGTATTTTGAACATGCTCTATCGGAAGCTCTCCGATCTATATTAACACGTAACACGAGCCAGGGAGAGGTATCGTTTCCGCCTAGGGTTTTAAAAACAACTCCAGAACAACCTTCACTTGATCACTCATGCCTGGCCTGCCAGGATATGTACTGTATTTCACTGGAAACACACAGTTCATCCTTGAAATATCTCAATTCATTAAACACACATCTTATAATAGTCAGTAACTAGTCACTCGGAACTGTCAGCTGGTGTAGCATTTCGCTACTGCACCGCCAATTCTGTTGGTGTCTATCTCATCTAGTATATCATCTATTTTTTTTAAGGATATGCCCAAGCAGACGTATCAATTTCAAGAAGGAGAGGCCAAGCGGCCGTTTACAACGCGTTAGGCACATGCGTCAAAAATGCCACCCACCGGACACAAAGGAAAAAAAGGGATCACCAACCCTCCACCTATCTACAGGACCTAGGCTACCCCTGAACAACCTCGCTGCCCGCCACAGGTCCGCCTCGGCCTGTACCATCTTAATGGCAGCCTCCACCGATGGTCTGTGACCCTCGAAGACCACATTGTTCCTATGCCTCCACAGACTCCAACATATCAGAGTGATCGCTGTCCACATGTCTCTCGCATCATTGCCCCCAGGCGTCTTCGAAGGCAGCTAATCCACTAAGCGATCTTTGTGGTCAGGGACCCAGTCCACTCTACCCCACCTGCTCAGGAAGGAGGACCATACCTCCCTGGATAGGACGCACCCGAGCAGCAAGTGGTCAATACCTTCCTCCACCTGATCACAAAATGGGCAGGAGGCCGGTCGGGGCAAACCTCTGCGCCTGAGGCGGTCGGCAGTCCAGCATATATTCTTGAACGCCAGCCAGAGGAAGAACTTGCATTTGATCGGAGCTCGCGAACGCCAGATTTGTTGAGCCCCGTCCATCCTGGTCTTGCCCTCAAACAGCGCTGGATAGGCCGAGCGAGCCGAGTACCTATGGTGGGCCTCCCAATTCCACCTGAACTCATCTACGACCCCAACGGTCAGCTCGAAGGGCGCCACATTGTCAGCCAAGGACAGCAGCTCGCGTATCTCTCGCGTGTCAAGATCTGGTGGGACGTCCTCCAGCCATCCACCAGCAAGTCCCTCACTGACGAGGCGAGAGGAACGGGCGTGCTTGGGCACCTTAAGGAGGAGGTTCGGTGCCAGGTCCTTTACTCGCCCCCCTAGCAGCCATCTGTCGACCCAGAAGAAAGTGGAGGTCCCGTCCCCCACAACTGAGGATGTAGCCACCTCAAACAGGTGTCGGACCACCCGAGGAGCCTGGATGTTGAATTCACTCCACGGCTTGGAGCTATCCATCCTGCTAAGCCAAATCCATCTGGCCCGAAGCGCATAGTTCATCAGTCTCAGGTTTGGTATACCGAGACCTCCTAGCCGCTTGGGCATACAGACTCTCTCCCATGCCACCAGGCAGTGTCCTCCACAGGCGACCTTACGCCCCGCCCACAAGAACCCACGGGTGATTTTCTCAATCGTCACAAGGGTTTTAGTCGACAAATCGAGTGACATCATGGCAAAAATATCATCTAATAGTAGCAGCAATCCTTTATGTTCTACAGATCGATCAACTTGCATCATGCAGTAGATGAACTGGGAATACGTTCTGTACCATGGTCCTGCGCTGCTATGTGTGGAAGAGCCTACCACGTTGGGAACCTGTTGTCCTGCCAATCGTTGGGCCCTTGCTGCCTCAGTGTTCTTGTGCGTTGTGCCGATACCGTGGTAGTCGTGACAAGTCAAGGGCAAGTAATCACAATGCGGCTGATGTTTTTGAATGTTAGCAGGAGGACTGCTAAATTCATTGATTAGAAGGAGAGTCTTACAAAGATTCGGGGTGGAAAAACATGAAGCAATTGCCCAATGTCACCCAAAGAAAAAAGAACCAAAATACACTCAACCCGGGTCAAAAGGAATTGTGGCTCCAGCCATGTTCAAGAACGAAGGCTGAGCCCGACCTTAAATTAATGAGGCCACAACGGCAGAGTCACCTCCAGCCATGTTCCAAAGTGCCGCCTCGTCTCTGATACGCACAACTAGCGCAGCCACCGATAGCCTTCTTCCTGGTAGGTTCTTCTGTTCCAGCTCACGCCAGATTTCCCACGCCGCTAACAATAGCATGGACTGCGTCCCTTTCCTCTTATCAGGTGTGGCGGGAAGCCGGAGGTCAGTAGATCGACGAGATGCCCTCCCAAAACGCTGGGTTGAGGGACTGCAGGCGTGACCAAGATGATAAAGCAGTCCATACTTGCTTCGACCAAGATGATAAAGCAGCTGATGCTGCACTGCATTCTGAGTTCATGTTATAAATGGGAGATTGATCCGTCGCCGAACGTAGTGAAAACCAAATTTTGCGAGTTTTGTGTGTGAAGTTTTCTTCTCAGAACCTGCGATGTTGATATACTAATGCGAATCTAATGATATATTGTTCATCAATTTAGTGGTTCAAACTTTTTTTAAATACGCGTGGCAGGTTTTACAAAGACCGACGGAAATTGACCAAACACAATTGTTTGGCCAAAGTAGAAGGCAAATTCTGCCATGCGTCACTGAACTTAATAAAACAATGTTGGATCTCGAGCGACCACACTGGGCGATGGTTAAAAGCCGCATCTGGTCCGAACCTATGTGCCACTAGGGCAGCAAGCAAATGATTCGTCGTCGTGGCGGCAAACCATCTCCCTGTCGACCATGAGTCCATGACTCGCGCCATGGCAGGACAGAGGCCGGCACGGCTGGCAGAAGCAGCTGGAGCAGGATCATGGCCATCACCGTCCATTTTTTAGGAGCACTGGTCTAACATCTGACCAGGGTTGAAGCCTTGAAGATTAGTAGATTAAAATAAAAGAATGAACGCATGTCGTGCACCAGAATATTCAAGAGGAAATCAGTGGAGAGGACAACGCAGCCAATCAAGGAGGCTGATCTTACTTCTGCTAGCTACACACCATCGAGGGAGGAGCTTATTGCCTTCGGAGGTATTCCCGAGACTATGGCGGCAGGCATACGCTCGAGTGCACGCATTCGGGCGCAACCAAATGTGGACGTGCCGCAAATGGAGCGAGCTATGGACAAGGCCAACTCTCGCGACATGACAGGTTCTTTTTCCACTCCTACATTTTCATTATGCAATTTTTCAGCAAATGGTGTGGTAGCTAGAGCTAGTAAATTAGGGGTCTCTCTAGGCAAATCACCATCTGAAATTACGTTTTCAGTTCAGAATTTGAAAGAGGTTGAAAAGGATAGATCTTTAACAATTATGAATAATAATTTGAGCTCTAATGATGACAACCCACATAATCTGTTTATTTCCAAGGTTTCTGGTCTTTGTGAAGACCTAACGGGGGAGGATTTTGCTGATTTGGAAGATCTAACGGATCTACCATGTCCAACTACTAAACGTGGGCGAAAGAAAATTGTTGTAGACAAAAAAAATCTGAGGCGAAGTTCTAGACTTAAAAAGAACAAACAATGAAAGCTTTTATTTGGAATAGTGAAGGTTTTAGGGATACGACAAAACATTTGAGAGTTCAAGAATCTATACGTGATTAGAACTTGGACATTCACTTGGACATTGTAGCTTTGTTAGAAACCGGACGATCTAGTTTTCCAGCCCATTTTTTAAGGAATCTTGCGGCTGGTAGGGACTTCTCCTTGTTTTGTTTACCACCACAGGGTAGATCTGGTGGTATTTTATGCTGAAATATTGTTGAAATATTAGCATCTAACATTTTCAGATAAATCCCTAAAGGTCCATGTTGTCACGCCTCGCCTCGTCACGACGCGCTCGCGTGCCGCGGGTTGCGGGAATCTCGTGCGCTACGAGTTGAAGCAGATGAACGGTCAACTGAAACGTTTGCCTTAATGGAAAATGAATATGTACTGAAACGTTTGTCTTAAGTGTTCTTAAGTACGACAGTTTTCAGAATTCATTGCAAGCTGAAACGTCCGTCTTAAGTGCTCTTAAGTACGGGAGTTTTCAGAATTCATTGCGCTTAATGGAGAATGAATTTGAGCTGAAACATTTTGTCTTAAGTGCTATTAAGTACGGCCGTTACCAGTCTCTTAATTCTTCCCTTAATTGCGTGCATTTCCGTTGGCCTTCCGCCTGCGTGTGTGCCTATATAAGAGCGGTCGCTCCTGTCCAGCAAACACACCAGAAAGATAGCATCTGCTTGCGCCGCCACCATAGTTCCACCTACTGTTGCTATCATCGCTGATCCCATCCCGTCCACCGCGTACACGGCTGACGGGAGAGCAGGCCTCCGAAACTCCGCCTCTCTAGATCCTGTACGGGAGAGGGGCGATTAGATTTTTGGTGAGCGTCTCCTACGCGACTGCTCGCTCCCATTCGTCTGCTTCATCTGCATCAACTACGTCCGCATCGTCTTCTTCATCACCATGGCCACCGACGCCGACAAGGAGAAGGCTGCTGCTGACAAGAGGATCGCCGACGAAGCCACCGCCTCTGCTGCTGCTGCTGCTGCAGCCAACTGGCCTACTGGAGGGTATAACATGTTTATCCCTCTTCTTATTATTTCCATGTATGTAGTACTAGTCATATGCATAGATGTTTCTACTATCTGTCTAGTACATGGTTTTATCATCAAGTTTCAGTATGTCATTAGCACTGTTCACGTCATGTTCATGATTTATTCTTGGATTAATTTAATCGGAAAATTGCTTAAATACTCAACAATCCAAAAACCTAATATGTGTAGGCAATTTTCGATCCAAGGTTTTGCTGCTGCACTGAAACCAGCCCCGTTTACGGGGACATATTTTAAGCGTTGGCAAACCAAAACCACCTTATGGCTCACTGCGATGAACGTGTTCTGGGTCGCCGGTGTTACTCCCACTGGAACGATTGCTCCTGAACAGGAGAAGGCGTTCAGGGAAGCCACCGTCGTCTTTGTTGGAGCCGTTCTGAGCGTGATCAGAGATAAGTTGGTTGATGCATATTTACATGTGCGGGTTGCCAAGGATTTGTGGGAGGCGCTCGAATCTAAATTCGGCGCAACCGATGCTGGAAGCGAGATGTACACTATAGAGCAGTTCCACGATTACAAGATGGTTGAAAACCGTTCTGTATTGGAACAAGCTCATGAGATACAGTGCATCGCTAAGGAGTTTGAGCTTCTCAAGTGTGTGCTACCGGGCAAATTTGTCGCGGGATGCATAATCGCTAAGCTGCCTAATTCCTGGAGGAACTTTGCTACTACTCTCAAACACCAGAGGCGTGAATTCTCTGTTGAGGATGTCATCGGCCATCTGAGTGTTGAGCAGAATTTGAGAGCAAAAGACTCGCACGGAAAAGGGGAAGGGACTTATGTCGCCAATATGGTACAGAAGAATTCCAACTTCCACAAGCCCAAGGGGAAACATGGTGTCCAACAGAATACCGACTTCAAGAAGAAGGGCAAGAAGCCCTTCAACAAGGATAAGAAGAAAGGAGTCTGCTTCACATGTGGTTCAGAGGAACATTGGGCTCCCAAGTTCCCAAAGAAGTTCAAGAAACCAGGACAGGACTCCAAGTCTGTCAACATGATTGTGAGCAACAATGAGAATGGTGCATCTGGGTACGGTAATTTGTTTACTGTATTTTCTGCTTGTCAGTCTAATGATTGGTGGATTGACACAGGTGCAAATATTCATGTATGTTCTGACATCTCATTGTTTTCTTCTTATCAGGTCACAGGGAACGGATTCATATTGATGGGAAATGGCGCAAGTGCTTCTGTTCTTGGTGTTGGCATGGTCGATCTGAAGTTTACTTCGGGAAGGATCGTGCAGCTCAAGAACGTGCAGCATGTCCCCGCCATCAAGAAGAATCTCGTTAGTGGCTCCCTTCTATGTAGAGAAGGGTTTAAGTTGGTATTTGAGTCTAATAAAGTAGTTGTTACGAAATATGGACTGTTTGTTGGAAAAGGCTATGAATGTGGAGGCTTGTTCCGCTTTTACCTCGCTGATTTTTGTAATAAAGTCGTGAACAATATTCATTCGAATGTTAATGAAGCAGAAGTTTGGCATTCACGTCTTTGTCATATTAGTTTCGGTTGTATGACGCGGCTAGTAAAATCGAATTTAATCCCAAGTTTCACTTTAGCCAAAGGTTCTAAATGCCATTCGTGTGTACAAGCAAAGCAACCTCGTAAGCCCCACAAGGCTGCGGAGGAGAGACACTTGGCACCGTTAGAACTCATACATTCTGATCTATGTGAGATGAATAGTGTGTTGACTGAAGGTGGAAAGAGATACTTCATGACAGATGATTCCACTAGACATTGCTATGTATATTTGTTAAACACCAAAGATGAGGCTCTACACTATTTTAAAATCTATAAAGCAGAAGTTGAGAATCAATTTGAAAAGAAAATTAAGCGGTTCTGGTCAGATCGTGGTGGAGAGTACTTCTCTAATGAGTTTGATTTTTTTCTGTGCGGAACATGGTATTATTCATGAAAGGACGCCTCCCTATTCACCCGAGTCAAATGGGGTTGCCGAACAAAAAAACCGTACTCTAACAGATTTGGTTAACGCCATGTTAGATACATCGGGTTTATCCAAGGCATGGTGGGGGGAGGCTATATTGACATCATGTCATGTACTGAATAAAGTTCCGACAAAAGACAATGAGATTACTCCCTATGAGCAATGGGAGAAGAGAAGAACGACACTCTCATACTTACGTACTTGGCGCTGTTTGGCAAAAGTCAACGTGCCGATCCCCAAAAAGCGTAAGCTTGGACCAAAGACCGTGGACTGCGTTAATTTGGGTTATGCTAAGAATTGCGTCGGTTATAGATTTCTAGAAGTGAAATCTGAAGTACCTGACGTGAAGGTCGGTACAATTCTGGAGTCTAAAGATGCTACATTCTTTGAGGATATTTTTCCTATGAGAGATATGCCAAGCACTTCTAGACAGGAATCTGATGAGACTCCTGAACCTGTCATTCCTATGGAATATTATGAACAAACACATGATGAAAATCCTGAGAAGGATGACGAGGAAACCCTTGGTAGGGGCAAGAGACAGAGGACTGCAAAGTCTTTTGGTGATGATTTCCTTGTGTACCTTGTGGATGACACTCCCACTTCTATTTCATATGCTTATGCGTCTCCGGATGCTGAATACTGGAAAGAAGCAGTCCGTAGTGAGATGGATTCCATCATGGCTAACGGGACATGGGAAATTACTGAACGTCCCTATGGTTGTAAACTGTTGGGATGTAAGTGGGTGTTCAAGAAGAAGCTTAGGCCCGATGGTACAATTGACAAGTACAAGGCTAGGCTTGTGGCCAAGGGTTATTCCCAGAAAGAAGAGGAAGATTTCTTCGATACTTATTCACCTGTTGCCAGACTGACCACCATACGAGTATTACTCTCTTTGGCGGCCTCACATGGTCTTCTCGTCCACCAAATGGATGTTAAGACGGCTTTCCTGAACGGAGAGCTAGACGAGGAAATCTACATGCAACAGCCAAATGGCTTTGTATTAGATGGTCAGGAAGGAAAAGTGTGTAAGTTACTGAAATCTTTATATGGCCTGAAACAAGCACCTAAGCAATGGCATGAGAAGTTTAATACAACTTTAACCTCTGCTGGTTTCGTTGTTAATGAAGCTGACAAATGCGTATACTATCGCCATGGTGGGGGCGAAGGAGTTATACTGTGCTTGTACGTTGATGACATACTGATATTTGGGACCAACCTTGTGGGGACCCCGGACTAGCCGTCCGAAATACCCGATTATGCTTAACACAACGATCTCGTGATCAGTCTGTCGTTGCACATAATCCGAACTGAATACCGAAGTTTACATCCATTACAGTACCGAATTAAAGTCTTACATAAATGGTCATTTAGACCAAGTCTTACATAGGTGCCTTCATGGGCCAAACCAAAATAATCAGCGGAAGCTACGGCGAAGTAGACATCATATCCTAACAACGACCCGACAGGCAGCTGACTTATGGAGATCCCTAGTTCGCATAGAAGTCGCCATACTCCTCCTCGGCGTAGTGCTCCTCGAAGTCTGGCTAAGACAATAGCCAGGGACGAAACCAATATGAGTACATTTGATTGTACTCGCAAACTACCCCAAAATGAGTATGCACTAGTTTTATTTTAATTTCAGACTTTTATTTATTTAAAACATCTCTATATCTTTATTGAAAAAGGTAAGAAGAATTTTTATACTATCTTAAAGAAAATCACCATTTTATCTATTTCTCCAAAACTCCACCTTTTTCCGACCATAGCCCGTCATGGTCCACTTGCCTCTAACAACCTCATACCGATCCGTTGGTATAGGTGTATGAAACATTCTCCACTTCATTTTTCTTTTAAAACTCAATTCTTTTCAAAACTTGCACATGGTCTTAGGACAGCCTTCCAACAGTCCATATCCAAGGACTCGGCTATTCGAATAGTTTTACACTCTGCAGAGGTAGCACGCTTTTCCCACACCCATCCGGTAACTCATCGTGTCAGCCACGTCCCGCCATACAAGGTGTATACTAAGTTGAGTCACCGACCATAGCCTGTCCTTTGCTCATGCTAGTATAGGACCCTGCCCTTATGACACTTTCCATCAACACTTAACCCAGCCCGTCGGAATCTAAGTGTGAGGACTCATAGTTTTCCCCGGCGACCCCATGGTGAAGTCTTCAATCCTCCTCCTTATCTTTCCATAGAGTTTGAGCGAGGACCCAGGTCAGGGGTAGGTCACCAAACCATCCCCTCATGCATAACGGAGTCATCTCCGTCGATGAGGTATCCCATACTAATATGAGCAAATTATATGACTACGCCTTTCCCATATGTGGGTAATGTGGTCGCACAGGGTAAGATTGGTCGTCATAGTACTAGGACACACTATGCATTTTTTCATAAACATCTCCATTTCAACACCGACATCTCGGCATTCCATAACCACACAAGTATTTTCAAAGGAGCTTTGAATAAACAATATTTATTTTTCCCATCCTATAATTTTATATAAACTATCTTATACTTCTACATAGGGTGGCAAAATAGTTTCCATATACTTTTTGAAAAGGTTTTAGAATTCTTTGCCTTAAGAGTAAATCATGTTATCAAAGTAGATGCATATATTTGGGTTGCAAGCTCAGAGAGTAGCTTGCCATGCTCGACAAAGTGACCTTGGTCTTGATCTTCGGGTTCAACAAATTCTCCCTCCTTTATAAATCCAACAACGCTCTCGTCTAACTAATAAACAAACAAATACAAACAATCACTAAACTACTCAATCAACATCGCAACATTACAATCTTAAATGCTATAAATAGCCACTGCACACATCAAGCAACACAATTTGGTTTCAATTTAATTGAATTAACCATTATTTATTTATGTCTTAATTATGGAAGAAACTAGTTGAACATGTTTAATTACATAACTCAAGTTCTGTTTTACACAAAAATACAAACTAAATTTCTGCAGAAAACTACTGATGTGTAGAATACAACACAATTTGATTTGGATTAATTGGAGTTACCAAACTCCCTACACAATTGTTTTCACCCAGAAACTTAATAATCATGTTTTAGCTACAAATCAAGTTCTGTTGATCCTAAAATTAAATCCTTTTAGGGGTAAGTAACAATGACTAAATCTGACCGAACAAAATTAGTCCTAATTCATTTGGGTTAAACATTAAACTTCTATAATTGTTTTAGTGCAGAAGGGTTTTCTAACTTCAACTTTAAACTAAACTATTATGATTGCATAATTAATTCTACCAAAATTGGGGGAGATAATAGATCACAGTACCAAAGCTAACAAAATTGGTTTGGAATTATTTGGGTTAATAGAGTGTCAGAAACAAACAAGTGTAGATTTTAAACCTTCTGTGGCATTTTTAATAATACATTTTTATTATTTATCTAAATTAAATGAAACCACTTGGGTTATTTAAACAATTTCATAAGCTTTCCAGAACATTTGGACTTGATTTATTTGGATTTATAAATCTCGAGATATTGAATTTCAAAGTTGGTTCCAGTACTGAAATTCCAGAGAGATTTAAATTAGAAAAACATGTTGTTCTGGATAATGTTGAGAATCCTGACGGGTGGGGTCCACTCGTTAGTGACTCAACCGAAAACGTGGGGTCCACTGGTCAGTGACACATCTAAACGAAACGGTATGCTACCATGGATAGAAGATCCAACGGCTGAGGATCAAGCACATCGGCGACGACCTAAAACGGGCGGCGCCGTGGCTCCGGCGACGGCGAGGTCGGCGATTTGCTCACCTAGGGGCTCGGGAGGATGTGTAGGTGATGCAGAGGGATCGCGGAGGCTTGGTGAAGGTCGCTGGATGAGTTGCGCTTCCTGGGACGGCTCCAATCGACGGCGGCGAGCAGCTCCGCTTCCGTGGCCACGGTACCAACTCCGGCGAGCTCCTGGCGACGTTCCTGTGCGCGATACAGAGGGAAAAAAAAGGCGTATGAGTGCGGTGAGCTGGAGCAGCATCGTAGAGGGCTCAGAAGGAAAGAGGGAGCATAAGCACGGCACGGCCGTGGTCATCTCCTACCTCGGGCACGGCCGAGCTCGGAGATGACACGGGCAGTAGCAACTCGCGGCAGCAACGGCTCCGCCCTCCTGGCGGTGCACGAGTGAAGGTGGAGCAAGGGAGAGAGAATAGTGCGGAGTGGAGAGGAAGTGAGAGCTCGGGTGGCTTATAAGGCCGAAGCTCGGCGCATGGTGGTCGAGGTTCACGCGGTGTCCAGAGGGTGGGAGAGCTCGGCGGAGGTTGTCTGGGGGGCCGCAGGTGAGCTTTGGAGTGGCTGGACGCGGCCACGCGGCGAGGGGTGCAGTGGAGCGCTGGTTCGATCGCGGTGTCCTCGGGTCGGCCATGGCGAACGGCGAGCACGGACGCGTGCTATGCGCGCGAGTGGGGTGTTGTCATGCCGGTGTTTTCTTGTCCAAGGGAGCAGAAGAGCGAGGGAGAGAGGGGGACATGGCGCTGGGCCTCCACGGCATCAACACCTCCTTCTCCACAGTGGCGACCATGTCGGCACGGGCACGCGGCGCCTGTCCCCTGGCGGCGACCACGGCGGCTGCTCCCTGCTCGATTTCTTCGGCTCCCGTGAGCGTAGTGAGGTGAGTGGAGTGAGAGGGATCGATTGGCGCCAGGAAATCGACGAAACTAGCTCGGATTCGATCGATTTGATCTTCGATTTGGGGAAGAACATGGCACTGCCACCAGGTGTTCGACCGTGTCCTCACCCAAATAAAAATTCATATTTTTGCAAATTGTTTTCATAACTTGCATCCTACATATTTACCATGATTTGTTGTGCTGTGTTGGAATTTATTTGGCAAGCGCAACATAGCACATTTCTTGATTTGAATAAGATAAAGAAAGGTTTGGAATTTAAATTTAGGTTTTTGAATTTAATATTTGGAGAGGGAAAAGTTGTGGAATAAAATGAGAGTGATTATATTACCACTCCACTGAATTTTGTTTGGAATAAAATTAATTTCTCACTTGGAGAAATTTGTGTGACACTTGTCACATGATTTTATTGTTTCAACTTTTTATTTTATTCTTTTGCTTTTTCCTAGTTTTTAATTGGAGCAAACATCACAAGCAACAATATACAATCAACACACATAAATTAACAAAAGTTTTTGTTGGCCCACATTTTTGGAATAATAATAATTGTTATATTTTTGGGATGTTACAGATCCTTCCCCATTAAAATAAATCTCGTCCCGAGATTTGCTAGGCTTAGGCACTAAAGTGGTTTGGGAATTCGCATCTAAGATAGTCTTCGCGTTCCCAAGTTGCTTCTTCTTCAGAGTGGTTAGTCCACTGGACTTTGTAGAACTTGATCGCGCGCCTCCGGGTAAGACGAACATCTTTGTCAAGAATCTTGACGGGTCTCTCACGATAAGTCAGGTCTTGGTTCAGGTCGATGGAGAGGTGGTCGATGTTCTTAAAAACATCAGGCTGGTCGGGAACTTCAAGACACTTCCGGAGCAAGGAAATGTGGAAGACATCGTGATAATCCGATAACTCTTGGGGTAACTCCAGTTGATAGGCTACTTCTCCTCGATGAGAAATGATTCTGAAGGGTCCAATATACCTTGGCGTTAATTTTCCTTTGACATGGAAACGTTGCATACCCTTGAGTGGTGTCACTCGGAGATAGACATAATCTCCGACACTGAAGGTGATATCACGACGCTTGGGATCAGCGTAACTCTTCTGACGGGATTGGGCAGTTTTGAGACGTTCACGAATAAGCTGAACTTGCTCTTCAGCTTCACGGAGGTATCTGGTCCAAACAATTTGCCTTCTCCGGTGTCGGACCAATTCAGGGCGTACGACACTTCTTGCCGTAAAGTGCTTCAAACGGGGCCATTTGCAGACTAGACTGGTAACTATTGTTATAGGAGAACTCTGCAAACGGAAGACAATCTTCCCACTTGGAACCATAGGATAGAACACATGCACGAAGCATGTCCTCTAATATCTGGTTCACTCGCTCAGTTTGGCCTCGGTCTGGGGATGATAAGCTGTGCTAAACGCTAACTTGGTTCCGAGGGCTTCGTGAAGGGATTTCCAGAACCTTGAAGTGAATTGCGTGCCTCTATCAGATAATCTCTTAGGCACACCATGCAGGCTTACTATTCTGGAAATATACAAGTCCGCTAACTGAACTCCGGTGTGAGTGGTCTTGACAGGAATAAAATGGGCAACCTTGGTCAGTCGATCAACGATGACCCAGATTGAGTCATGGCCTCGGTTGGATCTTGGAAGTCCGGTAATAAAATCCATTCCAATTTCATCCCACTTCCACTCAGGAATTTTCAAAGGTTGAAGCAATCCAGCGGGTCGCTGATGTTCAGCCTTGACTCGCTGACAGATATCACACTTGGCTACAAAAGAACCAATCTCTCGCTTCATTCCATGCCACCAAAATCTTTCACGAAGGTCTTGGTACATTTTGGTTCCGCCGGGGTGGATTGAATAAGGGGTCTCATGGGCTTCCTTCAGGATTAATCCTTAAGTTCCGTGACATTGGGCACACAGATACGGCCATTGAATCTCAGCACTCCTTCAGCATCTTCGGTAAAACCGGGTGCTTTGCCGAGAGAAATCTTCTTTTAATTCCTTCAATGCTTTCATGATCTTTTTGGGCTTCCTTGATTTGATCCATCAGGGTTGGGGCTAACTCTAAATTGGCGAGATAACCATGGCTAACAAGTTCTAGTCCAAAATCTTTGAACTCTTTGAACAAGGCTGGCTGTTCGGCTTGGATCAAGGCATTCAGGGTGCAAGGTTTGCGACTAAGGGCATCGGCAACTACATTAGCCTTTCCGGGGTGATAGTGGATTCCAATATCATAATCCTTGATTAATTCCATCCATCTCCTCTGTCGCAGGTTCAACTCCTTCTGGGTGAAGATATACTTCAAGCTCTTATGATCCGTATAGATCTCGCAGCGATGTCCCGCAAGATAGGGACGCCACGTCTTAAGAGCAAGAACAACAGCAGCTAACTCCAGATCATGGGTTGGATAATTCTCTTCATGCGGTCGCAACTGTCGGGACAGATACGACACAACTTTGCCTTCTTGCATCAGAACGCAACCAAGTCCGAGGCGTGATGCATCGCAATACACGTCGAAACTCTTGGTGACGTCTGGCATAATCAAGATTGGGGTTGAGGTCAGTCTCTTCTTCAATTCTTGGAAACTCTCTTCACACTTCTGAGTCCATTCAAATTTCTTGTCCTTCTTCAACAGTTGGGTCATGGGTTTGGCTATACTGGAGAATCCTTCAACGAACTTGCGGTAATAACCCGCTAGTCCGAGAAAGCTTCGGATTTCAGTCACACTGGTTGGGGCTTTCCAGTCAACAATGGCTTGGATCTTCTCTGGGTCAACAGAAATTCCTCCAGCAGACACAACATGTCCGAGAAATGCCACTTCACTAAGCCAAAACTCACACTTGCTAAGCTTGGCATACAGCTGGTGCTCTCGGAGGGTCTCCAAAACTAGACGCAGGTGTTCAGCATGCTCTTCTTCGGTCTTGGAATAAATAAGGATGTCATCGAGGAAAACTACCACGAACTTGTCGAGGTACTCCATGAAAATCTTGTTCATGAGATTCATGAAATAGGCTGGGGCATTGGTCAGACCAAAGGACATCACGGTGTATTCAAACAAACCGTAACGGTGGTGAAGGCGGTCTTGGGAATGTCTGACTCTCGGATTTTCAACTGATGATATCCTGTCCGAAGATCGATCTTGGAAAAGACTCGGGCTCCGTTCATCTGATCGAACAGATCCTCGATCTTGGGAAGAGGGTACTTGTTTTTAATGGTCACGTCATTTAGCTTGCGATAATCCACACACAGGCGTGTGGTACCGTCTCTCTTGTCCACAAAAATGATGGGTGATCCCCAAGGTGAAGCGCTTGGGCGAACAAGACCTTTGCTGAGCATATCAGCCAACTGCTTCTTCAACTCAACCAGTTCTTCCGGATTCATCCGATAAGGCCTTTGGGATATAGGGGCTGTTCCTGGGATAAGTTCAATTATGAACTCAATATCCCGGTCTGGCGGCATACCAGGCAATTCTTCAGGGAAAACATCTCGGAATAGGTGAACAACACGGATCTCATCTAGGGGGTCGAGCTATGCCCTCATGGCAGCCTGGTTGAGATGGTTGGTTTCAGACACATACTCCACTTCTACTCATTATCGGAAGTGAGGGAAACAGCTCTTCTGGCGCAGTCAATACGGCCTGAAACTTGGCTAACCAATTCATACCAAGTATGACATCTATGCCCTGGGTTCCTAGAATAATTAGGTCGGCTGCAAATTTTTCGCCTCCGATCTCAATGGGGTATTGGGGCAAAACTCTTGGTTTCTATGGTGGAGCCAGGGATTTGTATACTCATGGGTTTAATTAGGAAGCTTCTACTAAACCTCCCTTAGCGACAAACTCCTCGGTAACAAAGGAATGGGTTGCACCAGAATCAAACAGAACAGTTGCAGGTACTGAGTTGACAAGGAACGTACCCAGCACAACATCTGGCGCATCCTGGGCTTCTTCAGCATTGATGTGGTGCAGACGGCCCTTGGCAACAGCAACATTTCCGCGGGGTGCGGCATTCTTGCCATTTCCATTACGGCCTTGACCATTGTTCGGTGCCGGGCATTGGGGCGCTGAACATTCCTCTTAGGATTGGGGCATTCTCTGGAGTAGTGACCCTTGTGCCGCATTCAAAGCAGACAACATTGGCATTGCGGTTGAAGTTGTTGAAGTTTCCTCCGGGACGGTTATTGTCATTGGGGCGGTTGAAGTTGTTTGGGCGGTTAGGGAAATTGGGGCGTGGAGCTTGTGGTGGTCGATAGGCAGGCTTGGGGTTTGCTGAAAGATACGAGGCTTCTGGTTGCTCGAACCTTCCTGAGCATTCATCCTCCTCTTACGACCTTCAAACATAGACTTGCGCTTGGTCTCCAGCTGGATGGCTTTGTCCACAAGTGACTCCAAATCAAGAAGTCATGGATAACCAAAGCACACTGCAGTTCATCATGAAGTCCATTCAGGAAACGCTCCATCTTCTTCTTCTCTGTGTCGGTGTCATCAGGAGCATACCGAGATAAGTCGGTAAACTCATCAAGATAACCGACCACATCTTTACTTCCCTGCCTCAGCTTGCGGAATTCATCCTTCTTCCTCTCAATGAGTCCACCAGGAATGTGCTTCTTGCGGAACTTCTCCTGGAACTCAGCCCAGTTGATAACATGGCCAGCTTGCTGGAGAGCCTTGGTAGCTTCCCACCAAGCTCGTGCAGGTCCAGCAAGATAGTGGGTTGCATACAGCACCTTCTCAGGTTCTCCCACACAGCAACTTCCAGGTTGTTCTCAATGGTGCGAAGCCAATCATCGGCTTCCAGTGGGTGAAGTCCCTTGGAATAGGTAGGTGGGTTGGTCTTCTGGAAATCGCTCAAAGTGGATCGCTGGTTTCCATCGCCATTGCCATTGCCACCATTGTTGTTGTTATTGTTGTTATTGTTGTTATTGTTGTTGAGATGGGCGGCAGCGATCTGCTGCAGGGCAGCGAGATGAGCTTGACGCTCCTCCCGGGCAGCTTGGCGTTCCTCCATGATAAGCGCAAGAAGTTGGGCGGGGGTCGGGTTTGGTGGTGGTGGTGGTCCTCCATCCGTGTTGGTGCGACGAGTGTCCACCATCCTGAAGCACACCGGGTATAAGAGGCAAGGCAAAAAGGTTTTGACTAAGGGAAAAGATGATTCGCAAGTGGTTGATTAATTAAGGATTATATGGAAAATATTTTCACAGATCAAACAAGACTAACACACTTATATAACACAAACATCACATCAAGGAGTTCACAACATCAAGCTTACAACATCGCCTACATCTAATGTACATAATACATGGTTTCCAAAAGAACCACTACTTCGACTCGACTAGCGATAGGGGGTCAACCTAATCCTGCGGTAGTACTCAAGTCACTCGCCTACTGAGGTGGAACCTCCGGCTCTGCTGCGTCAGCATCGGACTGGTAGGGTGGCTCCTCCGGGTCCTCCTCCTCGTCCTCGAGAACTGCCTCTAGTGGCTCCTCTCCTCGTCAACTAACTCCTCCTCGTCGTCCTCCTACTCATAGTCCATCTCCTCCAGGAAGTCGTCATCGTCACTGAGGAAAGCATTGTTCTCCTTGCGGAGATCCTCGCCCCCTCCTCCATCTCATTGGCCTGATGCTCCATGTCCTCAATCATCTCGTCCTGCTCCGCCACCCTCTTGCGGAGCTTGGCGATGGTCCTCCTCAGCTGGGTCCTCTTCTTGAGAAGAGCGACCTTCTCCTCCTTCAGCTGCGCCTCACTCTCGCGACTCTCCTTGAGCGAAATGCGCTCAAAGCGAGACCGAAGTCTAGCGCACATCAGATCCTCCTGGGTGCGGTAGAGCATAATCTCCATGTCCAGGATGTACTCTCCGAACGTCAGGTGTAGAGGGGAGCGAATAGGCTGTCCATCATCAGTGCGCCTCCCGTAGAACCGGAAATGGGAGTTCACCAACTCCGCCTTGTGCTCCTCACAAAGCGGGCCAGCAGCCTCTGCATGGCACGACACAGTCCGTTGTCCCAGTGGACGTCCATGGTGGTGAAGATCAGTGTCCTGGATCCGGAAGACTTGATGTTCCACCGAACAGACGACTCCACTAGCCAACACAGGTTCCCGTTGCCGAGAGTGTCAACCTGGGCTCCCTTAAACTCTGGAGCGGGGCGACCTAATAGCTTGCTCAACTCAAACAAGTCCTTCTCGAACATCAACTTGCCGTCCTTCTCAAGCTGAACGAACTCGGTGAAATGGATCACCATCTACAATTTTTAGCAAAATTTTAAGTTAGTGAGATGACAAGTGTACAAAATTTTAAATTTAGTGAGGCTACAAGTTAGCAAGATTTTAAGCTTAATGGGATGACAAGTGTGCAAAATTTTAAGGATACAAGGGAAAATGTAATATTTAATGAGAGTAAAATTTTGTATAAGTAAGAAGATTGGAGGTAAGGAATTTTCGAAAATACTTCACTCCTTTATTTTTAGAAATTAACTTTCGTAACACCTATCTAGCGACCATGCTAATCTAAGGTCTCTTAAAGTCAAGATGGCTCTGATACCAGCTCTGTGGGGACCCCAGACTAGCCGTCTGAAATACCCGATTATGCTTAACACAATGATCCCGTGAACAGTCTGTCGTTGCACATAATCCGAACTGAATACCGAAGTTTACATCCATTACAGTACCGAATTAAAGTCTTACATAAATGGTCATTTAGACCAAGTCTTACATAGGTGCCTTCATGGGCCAAACCAAAATAATCAGCGGAAGCTACGGCGTAGTAGACATCATATCCTAACAACGACCCGACAGGCAGCTGACTTATGGAGATCCCTAGTTCGCATAGAAGTCGCCATACTCCTCCTCGGCGTAGTGCTCCTCGAAGTCTGGCTAAGACAATAGCCAGGGACGAAACCAATATGAGTACATTTGATTGTACTCGCAAACTACCCCAACATGAGTATGCACTAGTTTTATTTTAATTTCAGACTTTTATTTATTTAAAACATCTCTATATCTTTATTGAAAAAGGTAAGAAGAATTTTTATACTATCTTAAAGAAAATCACCATTTTATCTGTTTCTCCAAAACTCCTCCTTTTTCCGACCATAGCCCGTCATGGTCCACTTGCTGATACGTCCAGAACGTATCTATAATTTTTGATTGTTTCACGTTAATATTATGCCTTTGACACTAGTTTTTATATTAAGTTTATGATTTATTTGGACTAACCTATTAATAGTTGCAAAAGTGCACATTGTTCTTGTTTTACTCTTTAATGTGTAGGAATTATCAAAAATACAAGAGGAAATCTTTTTGGAGTCAAATTGGGACTTTAAAGAAATCTGTCTGGAAACGTTTTTCGGAGAAGATCACGTTACGGGTCGACGACGGCGTCAAACGGAAATCTCGCCGAAGACAAAGTTGCAGGAAATGTTCCGCCGAACGTTCTAGACATAAAATTCGCCTGATTCCGAGTCCGGACGGTCGAGATAAGCCCGATTTACTGCAACCCTATATGGGATGACGGGATTCCGTGAGAATATATAAGCGGAGGAAACTAGGTCGTGGGCAACTCCTCCATCCACGAATTGCAGCCACCAAAAGACACGTTTTTGCCTCCCCCATGAATCCCATCTCCATGGGGGAGGGCTCCCAAGAAGCCTTGAAGGAGGGAGGCTAAGGGGCGGCGCTCCCCCATGATGCCGGCGGCGGGGAAGGAGCTCCCCGCGCCGCCACCGCCCTGCGCCACCGCGCTGCCTCTCCGCCGTCTTCACCGCCATCTCCATCACCAACTCTTTCTTGTATTCAGTGGTTCATCCTCCCATAAACCTCTGTACCGTCCTATGTAAACATGTTGTTTGATGCTATAATATTTATCCTAAGATCTATGACATGTTTGTGTAGTTTATTTGTCTTTTGATTGCTTGGTTGAATGTCTTTGGTTCATTAGAGTTGTATGTTGATATGGTACTGTCCTTTGGTGTCCATTATACTTGTGCGCGCATGGATCAATATCACGGGGTTGGTAGTATTTGTAAACGAAAGGGGAGTCCTGCCAGAGTGACATAAACCTAAGGGCGCGAACCGGTTAGTTACACGTATGGGAGTAGGAGGAACATAAACTTAAGGCTATGGTTGGGGAAACCTTAATGCATTGTTATTATTCGCGGATGCTTTCTAACAATCCAATCATATAGTACTTGTAATCCCAAGAAGTGGAGTGCATGTATATTTAGCCTCTCCCACATAGAAAACTGCATCGAAGACAATGAACCCGATATATTCGGTAATTAATTTTGGACAAAGCCACCACAATTACCACCACTTTTTCACACTCATGGTACTGTTAGTTTATGGCTACTTAGTGTATTTTATTGCTGCAGCACTAACATTTACTTTCTTGTATTTATTATCTTGCAAAGCTATCTCTCATACCCGTATTATTACTCTGGTATTATTTCCTAGATAAAGTAAACGTTTAGTGTGCGTAGAGTTGTATCAGTGGTTTATAGAACTTGAGAGAATACTTATCCTACTTTTAGCTCCTCGTTGGGTTCGACACTCTTACTTATCGAAAAGGCTACACGCGATCACCTATACTTGTGGGTTATCAAGACCTTTTCTGGCGCCGTTGCCGGGGAGCCATAGCGTAGGTTAATGTTATTGTGTGAACTTGTTTGCTTTTTCTCTAAGTAGTTTTTATTTTCAGTTTTAAGTTGTTCTTTATCTTACTATGGATAGGGAATGCGAATTATAAAAAAATTTAGTTGTACTTGTTATCTAAAAACGTTTGCAAAAAGAGAGTGATTGGAAAGATGAGCAATGGCTAATTGGGGGTCGACCTTGAACACCCTTGTTCATGCCTATGAAACCAAATCAAATCTTTCCATGGAAGATTCTTAATCAAAAACATTTAAATCTTGTAAATATTGTGTATATACCTCTGTACATAAAAATAAAATGCTAATTATAGTCTCAAGTTAATTGAAAGTTGATAGTTTTGCTTTGCTGTCCAGAAACAGATTTTCTGTGCTCCACCGTATAAAATGTTTAAAATCACCAGAACATGATATTGATTTTATTTTGCTTTTGCTTCTTTGTTTGGTTCTTTGTTTGGTTCTTTATTTTGATTTTATTTGGTTTTTACTTCTGATTTTTATTTAGAGTTTTCCTTGCTGTAGCTAGAATGTTTAGGTCTTGCTTAGCCTCTGGTCTCTTAGTTTATCAAAAATAAAGTACCAAGTTTTACCCATTTAGCTTAGTTGATACATATGTAAAAAGTGATTTTCTGTTTTCAGCATCTACTGCTCATTCCGCGATTTTTCATATTTTACTGGAAACTCCAAAAATCACGTAACAATTACTGATGTTGTATCACCGAATCCTCTGCATGCACAAAAATTGGCTAAAATTTGGGACATGTTTAAGTGCACCTAAAAATTACGCTTTCCAGCTACTGGTTTTCTAGACAGATTTCGACTTTTATTGCAAGAGTGGCCTCTTTGCGTTTTATTTGATTCTTAATGGTTCTTACCTTTTATTTAGAAGTTGGCTATTTAAGAAACCTCTCTGTAACTTAGAAACAAAATTTTATTTGGTTTAATAGCAGCACTTTGGAAATATTATGTATTGCAATAAGTGCCTAGCTAAAAGGCGTTAAAGAAAATCGCTTATGGGAGGCAACCCATTATTTTTATTTCTGCAATTTTTCTTTTCTAGAGTCAAGGAGTTTGTTTACTTATGTAGCAACTCCTTTGTATCTTTACTTTCATGCATTGTTGTGCCAAGAGTAGTCTCTAATGATAATATCTTGCTAAAATTTTGATTGCTGCGCAGGAACAGATTTCTGCTGTTCACTGTACGAAATTCATAAAATCACCAGATTGTGAATTAAGTCTGAAAATTCTTGTGTGTAATCCTGATATATGTATGGATCTTTCGTTAGTTCAAAGTTTTTCGATCTGAGTAACGTAAGTGCCTCGAAAAAATTCATCTTTGCGGACTGTTCTGTTTTAGACAGATTGTGTCATTTATTTTGCATTCTCTCTTTTACTAGTGTTGAGTGGAATTCTTTTTTGGGTGGAAGAGCTTCACGTAACATCAGTGGCTGTAGCTAATGTTTAAAGTAACGGTCATATTGCGTCCTTACAGAACATGTGAGTTTTTGATTGTACACTAACCCTCTAATGAGATTTACTTTGAGTTTGGTGTGGCGGAAGTTTTCAAGGGTCAAGAGAGAAGAGTGATATAATAGGATTAAGAAGAGTGAAGAGTTTCAGCTTGGGGAGGCTCCCATGGATCTTCCTAGCATATTTCAAGAAGACTCAAGCGTCTAAGCTTGGGGATGCCTTGGGCATCCCCTTCTTCATCGTCAAAATTATCAGGTCATCTCTAGTGAAACTATATTTTAATTCTTTCACATCATATGTGTTGTTCTTGGAGCGTCTGTATCTTATTATTTATTTATCTTAGCATCAAACACCGGTTACATTAATAAGTTGATCGTCACATATTTTATTTACCCTCTGTTTTCAATGTTTACTTGGTTAATTGATTACTTGTTGAAACTTAAAAATGATGTGTGAGTAATACTGTTTAGTAGTTTATGTTTTCTTATGGTTAGTCTCAACTAGCTAATAGTGCATATTATGTTATTTTGATATTAACATGCATTGTCCTGTTCATAAGATGGTATGGAATTGTGGTATCCTCCTCTGAATGATTTACTTGAATCGACTTAGCACATGCTCACACATGTTCATGACTGAAAAATAAAAGTCAATTAAGGCTTGATGATCTATTTTGGCTCAAAGTTTTAGTATCATTTTTATGCCTCCGTTAATTTTATTCTGTCGCAAGTATGATTATGACGGTTATTGCTCTCTTGATTGTCGCTTCCCAGTCTATTGCTAGCCTTCACTTGTACTGAGCGGGAATGCTGCTCGTGCATCCAAATCACTAAAACCAAGTTATCCTAAAGAGTCCACCATAAATTCCTATGCATGGTATTTCGAACCATACCAAGTAAATTTTCATGTGCTACCTTTAAAACCTTCAAAATACTTCTCATTTTGTGACACTGTTTTTAGCTCATGAGGACGTAGTAGTTGGGTTTGTTATCTTCCATGCTAAATTAAGTCCTCGACTTGCATGCTTCATCTGCTCGTCATTAATTTTGTAAAGAGCTGGTTAGACCATTATAACATCTAAAAAGTAAAATAAATAGGCACTCCTCCATGGTATGTGATTGTTGGCAGGCACCCGAGTATTCGGTTAGCCATGGTTTGTGAAAGCAAAGGTTGGGAGGAGTGTCATACTATATAAAAGTGCATGATATAAATGCCTAATATCAATAACTCGGAACCGCTCTCAACTTGTTTAGTATGGAAGATAACAAGAACTCTATTACTGATTCGTTGATAGGAACAACCACCTCTCAAAACATTTTTACTTCTGTTTTATAAATAAAAAGCTCTAGCACATGTTAATCCCTGCTTCCCTCTGCGAAGGGCCAATTTTTATTTTAATGTTGAGTCATCATCCTTTCTTTGAGCACCCTCGAGAGCATAACTGTCATACTTAGTGTAATGTGCTTGTCCCAGAATGCGGTTATCTGCGGTATAACTATGATGCTTTTACCTTTGATATCTTTACATCTAGTCTTCACTTGAATTTCAGAGGTGCCTTGGCATTTATGTTTTGCTACACAATTAAGGGCAAGCGAGATACCACTCTATCATGCTTTATTATGATCATTACAATCTTGTTGATGTTTATAAATTTCATGTTATAAGCTCTTAGTTCGTTGATACTTTTCATTAGGTAACATGATTGCTAAGTTTTATTATCCTTACATCATGCAATTATTAAAGATCTGATCATAGCATTTACAATCAAAAATTATTTTGTTATCATTTACCTACTCGAGGACGAGCAGAAATTAAGCTTGGGGATGTTGATACGTCCAAAACGTATCTATAATTTTTGATTGTTTCATGTTAATATTATGTCTTTGACACTTGTTTTTATATTAAGTTCATGATTTATTTGGACTAACCTATATATAGTTGCAAAAGTGCACATTTTTCTTGTTTTACTCTTTAATGTGTAGGAATTATCAAAAATACAAGAGGAAACCTTTTTGAAGTCAAATTGGGACTTTCCAGAAATCTGTCTAGAAACGTTTTTCGGAGATGGTCACGTTACGGGTCGAATACGGCGTCAAACGGAAATCTCGCCGAAGACACAGTTGCAGGAAATTTTCCGCCGAATGTTCTAGACATAAAATTCGCCTGATTCCGAGTCCGGACGGCCGAGATACGCCCGATTTACTGCAACCCTAAATGGGATGACGGGATTCCATGAGAATATATATGGGGAGGAAACCTAGGTCGTGGGCAACTCCTCCATCCATGAATTGCAGCCACCAAAAGCCACGTTTTTGCCTCCCCCATGGATCTCATCTCCATGGGGGAGGGCTCCCAAGAAGCCATGAAGGAGGGAGGCTAAGGGGCGGCGCTCCCCCATGATGCCGGCGGCGGGGAAGGAGCTCCCCGCGCCGCCACCGGCGCCGCCGCCGCCCTGCGCCACCGCGCTGCCTCTCCGCCGTCTTCACCGCCATGTCCATCACCAACTCCTCCTTGTATTCAGTGGTTCATCCTCCCACAAACCTCTGTACCGTCCTATGTAAACATGTTGTTTGATGCTATAATATTTATCCTATGATCTATGACATGTTTGTGTAGTTTATTTGTCTTTTGATTGCTTGCTTGATTGTATGTTGATATGATACTGTCCTTTGGTGTTCATTATACTTGTGCGCGCATGGATCAACATCACGAGGTTGGTAGTATTTGTAAACGAAGGGGGGAGTCCTGCCGGAGTGACAGAAACCTAAGGGCGCGAACCGGTTAGTTACACGTATGGGAGTAAGAGGACCATAAACTTAAGGCTATGGTTGGGGAAATCTTAATGCATTGTTAGTATCCGCGGATGCTTTCTAACAATCCAATCATATAGTACTTGTAATCCCAAGTAGTGGAGTGCATGTATATTTAGCCTCTCCCACATAGAAAACGGCATCGAAGACAATGAACCCGATATTTTCGGTAATTAATTTTGGACAAAGCCACCACAATTACCACTACTTTTCCACACTCATGGTACTGTTAGTTTATGGCTACTTAGTGTATTTTATTCCTGCAGCACTAACATTTAATTTCTTGTATTTATTATCTTGCAAAGCTATCTCTCATACCCGTATTATTACTCTAATATTATTTCTTAGATAAAGTAAACGTTTAGTGTGCGTAGAGTTGTATCAGTGGTTTATAGAACTTGAGAGAATACTTATCCTACTTTTAGCTCCTCGTTGGGTTCGACACTCTTACTTATCGAAAAGGCTACACGCGATCCCCTATACTTGTGGGTTATCACTTGTCTCTAACAACCTCATACCGATCCGTTGGTATAGGTGTATGAAACATTCTCCACTTCATTTTTCTTTTAAAACTCAATTCTTTTCAAAATTTGTACATGGTCTTAGGACAGCCTTCCAACTGTCCATATCCGAGGACTCGGCTATTCGAATAGTTTTACACTCTGCAGAGGTAGCACGCTTTTCCCACACCCATCCGGTAACTCATCGTGTCAGCCACGTCCCGCCATACAAGGTGTATGCGAAGTTGAGTCACCGACCGTAGCCTGTCCTTTGCTCATGCTAGTATAGGACCCTGCCCTTATGACACTTTCCATCAACACTTAACCCAGCCCGTCGGAATCTAAGTGTGAGGACTCATAGTTTTCCCCGGCGACCCCATGGTGAAGTCTTCAATCCTCCTCCTTATCTTTCCTTAGAGTTTGAGCGAGGACCCAGGTCAGGGGTAGGTCACCAAACCATCCCCTCATGCATAACGGAATCATCTCCGTCGATGAGGCATCCCATACTAATATGAGCAAATTATATGACTACGCCCTTTCCCATATGTGGGTAAATGTGGTCGCATAGGGTAAGATTGGTCGTCATAGTACTAGGACACACTGTGCATTTTTTCATAAACATCTCCATTTCAACACCGACATCTCGGCATTCCATAACCACACAAGTATTTTCAAAGGAGCTTTGAATAAACAATATTTATTTTTCCCATCCTATAATTTTATATAAACTATCTTATACTTCTACATAGGGTGGCAAAATAGTTTCCATATACTTTTTGAAAAGGTTTTAGAAATCTTTGCCTTAAGAGTAAATCATGTTATCAAAGTAGATGCATATATTTGGGTTGCAACCTCAGAGAGTAGCTTGCCTTGCTCGACAAAGTGACCTTGGTCTTGATCTTCGGGTTCAACAAATTCTCTCTCCTCGATAAATCCAACAACGCTCTCATCTAACTAATAAACAAACAAATACAAACAATCACTAAACTACTCAATCAACATCACAACATTACAATCTTAAATGCTATAAATAGCCACTGCACACATCAAGCAACACAATTTGGTTTCAATTTAATTGAATTAACCATTATTTATTTATGTCTTAATTATGGCAGAAACTAGTTGAACATGTTTAATTACATAACTCAAGTTTTGTTGGTCACTAAAATACAAACTAAATTTTTGCAGAAAGCTAGTGATGGGTAGAAGACAACACAATTTGATTTGGATTAATTGGAGTTACCAAACTCCCTACACAATTGTTTTTACCCAGAAACTTAATAATCAAGTTTTAGCTACAAATCAAGTTCTGTGGATCCTAAAATTAAATACTTTTAGGGGTAAGTAACAATGACTAAATGTGACCTAACAAAATTGGTCCTAATTCATTTGGGTTAAACATTAAACTTCTATAATTGTTTTAGTGCAGAAGGGTTTTCTAACTTCAACTTTAAACTAAACAATTATCATTGCATAATTAATTCTACCAAAATTAGGGGAGCTAATAGATCACAGTACCAAGCTAACAAAATTGGTTTGGAATTAGTTGGGTTAATAGAGTATCAGAAACAAACAAGTTTAGCTTTTAAACCTTCTGTGGCATTTTTAATAATACATTTTTATTATTTATCTAAATGAAATGAAACCACTTGGGTTGTTTAAAAAATTTCATAAGCTTTCCAGAACATTTGGACTTCATTTATTTGGATTTATAAATCTCGAGATATTGAATTTCAACGTTGGTTCCAGTACTGAAATTCTAGAGAGATTTAAATTATAAAAACATGCTGTTCTGGATAATGTTGAGAATCCTGACGGGTGGGGTCCACTCGTCAGTGACTCAACCGAAAACGTCTCGCGCGCTGGATAATGTTTAAAACACTGACAGTGGGGTCCACTGGTCAGTGACACATCTAAACGAAACGGCATGCTACCATGGATAGAAGATCCAACGGCTGAGGATCAAGCACATCGGCGACGACCTAAAACGGGCGGCGCCGTGGCTCCGGTGACGGCGAGGTCGGCGATTTGCTCACCTAGGGGCTCGGGAGGATGTGTAGGGGATGCAGAGGGATCGCGGACGCTTGGGGAAGGTCGCTGGACGAGTTGTGCTTCCTGGGACGGCTCCAATCGACGGCGGCGAGCAGCTCCGCTTCCGTGGCCACGACACCAACTCCGGCGAGCTCCTCGCGACGTTCCTGTGCGCGATACAGAGGGGAAAAGAAGGCGTATGAGTGCGGTGAGCTCGAGCAGCATCGTAGAGGGCTCAGAAGGAAAGAGGGAGCAATAACACGGCACGGCCGTAGTCGTCTCCTACCTCGGGCACGGCCTAGCTCGGAGATGACACGGGTAGCAGCAACTCGCGGCAGAAACGGCTCCGCCCTCCTGGCGGTGCACGAGTGAAGGTGGAGCAAGGGAGAGAGAGTGGTGCGGAGTGGAGAGGAAGTGAGAGCTCGGGTGGCTTATAAGGCCGAAGCTCGGCGCATGGTGGTCGAGGTTCACGCAGTGTCCAGAGGGTGGGAGAGCTCGGCGGAGGTTGTCTGGGGGGGCCGCAGGTGAGCTTTGGAGTGGCTGGACGCGGCCACGCGGCGAGGGGTGCAGTGGTGCAGGGGTCCTCGGGTCGGCCATGGCGAACGGCGAGCACGGACGCGTGCTATGCGCGCGTGTGGGGCGTTGTCATGCCGGTGTTTTCGTGTCCAAGGGAGCAGAAGAGCGAGGGAGAGAGGGGGGCACGACGCTGGGCCTCCACGGCGTCGACACCTCCTTCTCCATAGTGGCGACCATGGCGGCATGGGCGCGCGGCGCCTGTCCCCTGGCGGCGACCACGGCGGCTGCTCCCTGCTCGATTTCTTCGGCTCCCGTGAGCGCAGTGAGGTGAGTGGAGTGAGAAGGATCGATTGGCGCCAGGAAATCAACGAAACTAGCTCGGATTCGATCGATTTGATCTTCGATTTGGGGAAGAACATGGCACTGCCACCAGGTGTTCGGCCGTGTCCTCACCCAAATAAAAATTCATATTTTTGCAAATTGTTTTCATAACTTGCTTCCTACATATTTACCATGATTTGTTGTGCTGTGTTGGAATTTATTTGGCAAGTGCAACATAGCACATTTCTTGATTTGAATAAGATAAAGAAAGGTTTGGAATTTGAATTTAGGTTTTTGAATTTGATATTTGGAGAGGGAAAAGTTGTAGGAATAAAATGAGAGTGATTATATTACCACTCCACTAAATTTTGTTTGGAAGAAAATTAATTTCTCACTTGGAGAAATTTGTGTGACACTTGTCACATGATTTTGTTGTTTCAACTTTTTATTTTTAATTAGAGCAAACATCACAAGCAACAATATACAATCAACACACATAAATTAACAAAAGTTTTTGTTGGCCCACATTTTTGGAATAATAATAATTGTTATATTTTTGGGATGTTACAAATCTCAAAGTGATTGAGGAGGTTAAGTCATTTTTATCTCAGAACTTTGAGATGAAAGACCTCGGTGTGGCTGATGTTATTTTGAACATCAAGCTACTGAGAGATAATGAAGGTGGGATTACACTGTTGCAATCCCACTATGTTGAGAAGATTTTGAGTCGCTTTGGATATTCAGACTGCAAAATTTCTCCAACACCATATGATCCTAGTGTGCAGATTCGAAAGTTCACAGGCACAACTAAGGATCAGCTGAGATACTCTCAAGTAATTGGTTCACTCATGTACCTAGCGAGCGCTACAAGCCCTGACATCATGTTCGCTGTGTGCAAACTGAGCTGGTTTGTTTCCAATCCGGGTGATGTACATTGGCGTGATGTTGAAAGAATTATGCGCTATCTGAAAGGTACAGAGAACTATGGACTTCACTATACCGAAAGCCCATTAGTGCTTGAAGGTTATTGTGATGCGAATTGGATCTCTGATGCTGATGAGATGAAAGCCACAACGGGTTATGTGTTTACCCTTGGAGGTGGTACTGTTTCCTGAAAGTCTTGCAAGCAAACGATCCTGACGAGATCGACAATGGAAGCAGAATTAACAGCATTGGACACATCTGGTGTCGAAGCAGGATGGCTTCGAGATCTGTTGATGGACTTGCCTGTGGTTGAAAATCCAGTACCGGCTATCCTTATGAACTGTGACAATCAGACAGTGATTACCAAGGTCAAAAGTTCAAAGGACAACATGCAGTCCAACAAACATATAAGAATGAGATTAAAAGTTGTCTGACATTTGAGAAACTCCGGAGTGATAGCACTGGATTATATCCAGTCGGCTAAGAATCTGGCAGATCCCTTTACTAAAGGGCTATCAAGTGTTGTGATAGAAAATGCATCGAGTGAGATAGGGATGAAACCCACATGAGTTGCCATGGTAGTAACCCAACCTATGTGATCGGAGATCCCGTGAAGTAGGACCTGGGAAAACAAGCTAGTGGTTAACTGAGGAGAGTACTTTTACTAACCCACTCCGTTGGAGATGCAATACTCTCGGTAACTGTATGGCAGGTTGACATTTGTCTTAATGTGTTCCAAGGCTTTGCATAAGCAAGATGCTATCCTACAGAGCGATCATTTGAGGAACACACCTATATGAGCCTGACTGCTGGTAACAGTCTATGAGATTGGGTTGATCTCTAGTAAGTTCATGAATAGGTCAGGAGTGTGACTAATATGCTCCACCCGAGGGGTCAGCCTTCGGCAGCCTAGTACTGGTAAGACGTTTGGTGAAACTACTTTACGCCAAATTGACAATTCAAGGCATAGTCCATTGTCAGTTGTGAAGGAGTGTAGCTATTCGTTCTAGGTGGAGCTCAACCTTAACAGGTCTCCACTGAAAATACTGGTATATCAAAACAGTGTTTGGAACAGAGAACAACATCATGTGTCTTTGCGATCTGGTGGGGGATTGCCGAAATATTGTTGAAATATTAGCATCTAACATTTCCAGATAAATCCCTAAAGGCCCATGTTGTCACGCCTCGCCTCGTCACGACGCGCTCGCGTGCCGCGGGTTGCGGGAATCTCGCGCGCTGCGAGTTGAAGCAGATGAACGGTCAACTGAAACGTTTGCCTTAATGGAAAATGAATATGTACTGAAACGTTTGTCTTAAGTGTTCTTAAGTACGGCAGTTTTCAGAATTCATTGCAAGCTGAAACGTCCGTCTTAAGTGCTCTTAAGTACTGGAGTTTTTAGAATTCATTGCGCTTAATGGAGAATGAATTTGAGCTGAAATGTTTTGTCTTAAGTGCTATTAAATACGGTTGTTACCAGTCTCTTAATTCTCCCCTTAATTGCATGTGTTTCCGTTGGCCTTCCGCCTGCGTGTGTGCCTATATAAGAGAGGTCGCTCCTCTCCAGCAAACACACCAGAACGATAGCATCTGCTTGCGCCGCCACCATAGTTCCACCTACTGTTGCTGTCATCGCTGATCCCATCCCGTCCACCGTGTACACGGCTGACGGGAGAGCAGGCCTCCGAAACTCCGCCTCTCTAGATCCTGTACGGGAGAGGGGCGATTAGGTTTTTGGGGAGCGTCTCCTACGCGACTGCTCACTCCCATTCGTCTGCTTCATCTACATCAACTACGTCCGCGTCGTCTTCTTCATCACCATGGCCACCGATGCCGACAAGGAGAAGGCTGCTGCTGACAAGAGGATCGCCGACGAAGCTACCGCCTCTACTGCTGCTGCGGCCAACTGGCCTACTGGAGGGTATAACATGTTTATCCCTCTTCTGATTATTTCCATGTATGTAGTACTAGTCATATGCGTAGATGTTTCTACTATCTGTCTAGTACATGGCTTTATCATCAAGTTTCAGTATGTCATTAGCACTGTTCACGTCATGTTCAAGATTTATTCTTGGATTAATTTAATCGGAAAATTGCTTAAATACTCAACATTTTAGTTGGTGTTAATATGGAATCTTTGGATGTTCAAGATGTTGACGCTGGAGATTTTTGTGTTAAATTTCATCTAAAATCGAAAGACGGTTTTGAATGGAATTTTGTTGCAGTTTATGGGGCAGCTCAAGAGGCTCAAAAATCCACTTTCCTGGCCGAGCTAGTTAGAGTTTGTGTGTCTTCTTCATTACCTTTGTTAGTAGGGGGCATTTCAATATTATTAGAGGACCCCACGAAAAGAATAATTCTAATTACAATGCATGTTGGCCTATTCTTTTCAATGCAATTATCGAAAGTCTGAGTCTAAAAGAGATAGAACTTTCGGGTAGGCAATACACGTGGGCTAGTCGTAGAGAAACGCCCACATATGAGAAGCTTGATCGTGTGCTCAATTCTGTGGAATGGGAACAAAAATTTCCGTTGGTAACTGTATGAGCTTTATCACGGACAGGTTCTGACCACACCCCACTCCTAGTTGATTCAGGTGAACAAGCTCACCTGGGCAATACTTCTTTGTTTTCTTTTGAATTGGCCTGGCTAAGGGAAGATGGTTTTTTTGACATGATTTCAAAGGAATGGCAAGCACATGTTTGGTTGGACACTCCTATTGAAATTTGGCAAAATAAGATAAGACACCTAAGACGCTACCTTAGAGGATGGGCGTGACATAGGAGTGGGATTTACAGAAAAGAAAAAGAAAGATTATTAGGAATTATTGATAGCCTTGATATTAAAACCGAGACAATACCCCTCAACACATCAGAACGTGAAGTGTGGAGGAAAACAAATGATTGTCTATCTAAACTAAGAAGAGAGGAAGAATCGAAATGGGCCCAGAGGGCTAAAGTGAAGCATATACAAGAAGGAGGAAATAATACGAAATATTTCCACCTTATTGCTAACGGAAAACATAGAAAGAAGAAAATTTTCCAACTGGAACAAGAGGAAGGAACTATAGTAGGAGATGAGAATCTAAAATTTTATATCACTGAATATTATAATAAGCTATTTGGGGCACCGGCCGAAAATAACTTTTTATTAGATGAGGAACATGTTTCGGACATACCACAAATATCTAGAGCTGAGAATGAAACCTTAACGGCAGATTTCACGTCTGAGGAGGTGTTCGAAGCTATTATGCAAATGGAACATAATAAGGCTCCGAGACCAGACGGGTTCCCTACGGAGTTTTACAAAACGTTCTGGAACGTGATCAAGAAAGCCCTAATGGCTATGTTTGTTCAGTTGCAACAAGGCCTTCTAACACTATATAAACTAAATTTTGGGGTGATCACTCTGTTGTAAAAAAAAGAGAATGTGGTCCAGATTCAGCAATACAGACCGATATGCCTATTGAATGTGAGTTTTAAAATCTTTACGAAGGTCGGGGCAGATCGTATAACTCAAATTTCTCACAAAGTAATTAAACCGACCCAAACGGCTTTTAAGCCAGGACGACATATCCTTGAGGGGGTTGTGGTTCTACATGAAACTATCGATGAACTTCATAGGAAGAAAATGGACGGGGTTTTATTTAAGATTGATTTTGAAAAGGCATATGACAAAGTTAAATGGCCTTTCTTATTACAAACTCTGAGGATGAAAGGATTTGACAAAAAATGGTGCGATCTAATCCAAAATTATATTATGGGTGGATCGGTTGGCATACGTGTCAATAATAATATTGGGCATTATTTTCAGACTAGAAAGGGGCTTCGACAAGGTGATCCTCTTTCTTCTATACTCTTCAATATTGTGGCAGATATGTTGGCTATTCTTATAGCACGTGCGAAAGAGGATGGTCAGGTTGGGGGACTCATACCGCATTTAGTTGAAGGGAGGTATCGATTCTACAGTATGCGGATGATACTATTCTTTTCATGGAACATGACCTAGAGAAGGCGGTCAACATGAAACTGATCTTATGCATTTTTGAGCAACCGTCTGGCCTTAAGATTAATTTTCATAAAAGCAAAATCATCTCTTTTGGGAAAGCTAAAGAGGCTGAAGCCCACTATAGAAACATTTTCGGGTGTGAGGCTGGGACCCTTCCTTTCAGATATCTAGGGATCCCCATCCATTATAGGAAGCTTCTAAACATAGAGTGGAATTTAGTAGAGACACGGTTTGAAAAGAAACTGGGTTGTTGGCAGGGTAAGCTTCTCTCATACGGGGATAGGCTTGTATTAATCAATTCGGTTCTCACTAGTTTACCTATGTTTATGCTATCCTTTTTAGAGATACCTAAAGGGGTATTGAAAAGGTTAGACTTTTATAGGTCTCGTTTCTTTTGTCAGAGTGATCAACATAAACAGAAATATAGACTTACCAAATGGGATATTATCTATAGACCAAAGGACCAGGGAGGATTAGGAGTTGAGGTTCTTGATATTAAAAATAAATGTTTATTAAGCAAGTGGTTGTTTAAAGTGATTAACGAAGAAGGAGTATGGCAAGCATTATTACGGAATAAATACCTACAAAATAAGACATTGTCACAAGTGTCAGCTAAACCTACCGACTCGCAGTTTTGGAAGGGTCTTATGAGAGTAAAAGAAGAGGTTTTTAGCAGAGGGAAATTTCTTGTAGGAAATGGTCAAGAAACTCGATTATGGGAGGATTCATGGATGGGAGAAGCCCCTTTAGCTTCCCAATACCTGACGCTATATAGTATAGTTCGTCATAAAAATATTTTAGTGACCGATGCACTTGCAAATTCTTCTGTACATATAGAGTTTAGACGAAACTTAACAGGCCACGGGTGGGATGCTTGGCCGCATTTGTTGCAAAAGCTTATAGCCTTTAACCTAACAAACGATGATGATAGGTTTGTTTGGAAACTTTCTTCTACAGGATCCTTTATGGTCAAATCCATGTATGAATATCTTTTAAATGGGCATGCAGTCAATTTGCGCAAACACATTTGGAAACTAAAGGTCCCTTTAAAGATTAAGATCTTTATATGTTTATATGGTTCTTATTTAACAAAGTTATTTTAACGAAAGATAACCTTGCTAAACGTAATTGGAATGGGTGTAAGAAGTGTGTGTTCTGCGATTCTGAGGAGTCTATAGATCATTTATTTTTTACATGCCCTTTTGCGCACTTTTTATGGACTGTGATACATTATGCTTTTAACATTACCCGCCAGTGTTCGGGAATTGGCTAAATGGGGTTGAGAAGAATTTAAAGGCACAAATTCGTGTGGGGACTTGTTCTCTTTTATGTATTTGGAAATGCAGGAATGATATCATTTTTAACAAAGGCGGTCATATTAAATTTTTACAGGTAATCCGCATGGCTACACACTGGATCTACGAGTGGGCTTTTCTGGCCCCGAAGGCGAAACGTACGCCTATAAACTCTGGATGCACCCGGCTGGAGGCGGTCGCTTCGGATATCTATTTCCGGGATACTTGACGGCTGTCTAAAAGAATTCAAGACGTCTAAGAAGATAGACACTTGGGAAGCTTGTTTCGATTATTTTTGTGCCGGGTTGTAGTTTTGTTTCAGATACTTTGCTCTTTGTTTTGAGATGTAAACTCCAGAATTGTTTCAATGCTGCAATAAAATCCGTGTGCATCAATCGATGCAGAAGCTGGGGCTTTCCCCTTTTCAAGAAAAAAAAAGAGGAAATCAGTGGTTACCGGGATGACGGCACGGCGCCCTCCGTGCAGAAGCAGCAGTCGCATGTCGTAGACGAGATGTATGTACACCGGTAGGAAGGATCGTAACTAAAACTCTACAGTGATATCTACTGACACTGCTACTCAGTAGCCGCTCTATTATTTGCTCTTCTGGATGGAAAGCGAGTTTGACTGCTGAGTGTGGTACCAGCAGCAGAAACAGTACAGCCAGGGACCTTCACTATACTTGGATCTACCATGGCGCGGGGGCTGCTGCTGGGTTGAGCCGAGGACAGGCTGTGTTCACGGTTCACCATCTTTTTCTCTTGTTTCACCTCCCCGCCGCATCAGCCAGGGTCTTAATTTTACCGCAAACCGTGCAATCGACGTGGACTGAGTTTGAGTTCTCTTGGAGGCACACATCAATCAATGGTGAACATGCCGGCTCTTGGAGGTACTAGGCGAGCAACTCTTTGCAGCTGTCCTAAATATTAAGTGTATAAAACTACTCCCTCCGTTCGGAATTACTTGTCTCTGAAATGAGTGACCTACACACTAATAAGTGTCTAGATACATCCAACTTTGAGACAACTAATTCCGAACGGAGGGAGTAGTTTGCAGCCTCATGTTAACACATCCTACCAGTTTGTATAGTCAAGGCGTCCACGACCGCGGGGATGTCAACCCGTGGAGGGACGAAGCTAGGAAAATATGTCATTGGGGTTATCTTTATAATTTCCCTTATACACTAGGGTCATTTTCTATAAATAAGCATTAGTTAGTACTCCCTCTGTTCCATAATATAAGATGTTTTAGTCTTTTTCCACATGCACATGCACACACATGTATACACGTTTAAGTGCATGTTCCATTCTTTTTAATATGAATCTACACATGCTAACACCTAAAACATCTTACATTGTGAAACGGAGGGAATACTAGGTAGAGAAGAATTTTTCACTTCCCATTGGGGTCGGCTGACCCAATCCTCTCAAAGCAGCACCGTTCTTGGGGTGATGTTAGAGATATATTTGGTACACCCTAGAGTGTTAGGCATATCGAGACGGATATGTAGACGATACATCACAAATGTGCCTTCAAAAGTTTTCGCCCCGTCGCATGGAGAGGACGACAACATATATTTTTGTACCTGGGTAGATTTCATACTGGAGAAAAGTGCATCATAATAAGTGGCGGGCAAGAGGTGCGTTATTTAATGACACGATAGGTGGGGATATGCATATTTTCAGTGATCCGACAAGGAGACTGGTGCACGTCCTACTGAGTAGTGAGACCCACCAAAGACTCGGTGTTGTCATCGTGTTTGATTTATATTTGGGTCACCAAGTCCACACTCTCGAACCTCTCCCCTCTCTCTCTCTTCACACTCTGTCTGCACGAAAGTTCCAAGTGGGCGTCAAGGGGTATCAGAAGAGAGTAGGCCACATGCGATGGATCTAGAGCTCGGCCGCGAGATGGCTTTATACATTAGTATTTGTTAGTTTTGATTTCATCACATACATTTGGGTTTTTTTTACCGAGGTCTGGATTTTAACATTTGGGGATATCTCAATTTCACACTTGAGGATTCCTTGATCTCGCATGTGCATAAACCTGTGGACACATGTCTAGATACATCCACATTTGATGGATAGCAAGTCAATTAAATTGGAACGAAGGGAATAGAACGGAATGACGTCGAGATTGAGACACTCGTCATTTGCAAGTGCAGTGATCGACCACATGGTTGGTTGGGTAGAGTGGAAGATAACAAAGAAGCGATCGATAAAGGAAAGAACGGCCAACGACAAAAAATAAATGCCAAATGCTTTTTTTTACAAGAAAAATGTCAAATGCTTCGCTGATGCAAAGAAAGCTCTAAGCGAAAGGAGGCATTTAAAAGAGCCTGGTAAGGTTTGCGTTGTTGTAGGAGTAGTTATAGATTATGCCGAATTGGATAATAATTGTTTAAGTTTTTTCACTTCAATATATACTCGTTCGAGAGGCATAATATCCCATGCATTACACCAATTTTCATCCCTTTTCACCCTAGATTACATAATGTGAATGAATTACTCGAGAACCACGGAAAAAATACTCAACAGTCGACACCAATTTTCGTTCGAGTACGTATCTACTAGGTGGTTTCTGTTATCTTCTAAGAAATTAGGATATTTCTTCTCCGATATTTGTTAATTGCTTCAACAGTTGACACATGCTTGCTTTTTACAATCATGCTTCAGTGACCGTGAAAATTAAGGAAGCCCCCCCCCCTCCCCCCGGGTAAAAAAAAAGAAGGAAATCTCTTGTATTTCTCATCTCCATAACGCTTTGTAGACAATCTTTATCCCAACTTCCCAAGTCGGATTGAAAGTTCGCGTAAACCAGGCGTACCTCAATTGGTTAGAATCTTTGTGGCGGAACTTGTCCACCTGGGTCGAAGTTATAGATTTTAGCACAATGCTCACATTTGTCTGAATTTATTTCAAACTTCATAGATGTTTTTTCACATGAGACGTCATGGCCCTCGATTATAAGGAAATTGTAGTGACTTCGTTGATCTCAATATTTGTTGGTTCGGTTTTCAGAAGATGCTACAAAAACTAACAAACAAACCCATGCATTGCAGCGGGAGAGAGAGAGAATGAAATAAAACGTCTGAACGACCAAATTTTGTCCTAATGGTGATCCACCCATGTAACTAGCCTTAGTTTGCCGCTTGGTTGTGCATGTGTGTTGCAAGATATGCCGATGATTTTATGTTTGAAGTATACTCCACTTTTTATATATAATTGTTTCATTAGAAGTATGTTGGGGTTCGCCCAAATTTTAATCATTTTAAATATATAAAGGAATGAAAATATCATGCAAATTATTTCTCATTAAATTACATGGGACAAAACTAAATAAAAAGAGGTGTTGAATCACCAAAAATGATTGCTTAGGGAAAAAGTTGTGCTCTTCTCAACAGGTTGCACATAAGAAGCTGCCCATCCAATCGACGAAGACAAATGATTGATTTTTTACTTCCTTGCTTGTGCATCTAGGTATATTGGCCCCGGTAATTTTTTCTATTTCAATTACATAGCGTTGATGTGAAGATCAACCTGACCATCCAATCCTCCAGGTTGGTGAGAGCATCAAACCTTGTATGCCTTATAAACTGCAAGTTCTTGTTTCCTGTGTAAATGACACTTATGTATGGTGTCACATGCTTGAACCATATGTCTTGTATCCTTTTTGAGTGTTTCTTGTTGTTCTCATTTAGTGCCATTTATTTGGTTACATCTGGGGACTATTTCTTGGTTGCGCTGTAGAGTTTAATGAACGCCCAGTGTGTCTTTTATTCATGTGCAATCCAGATAATATTTAGCTTATTTCGGAATGTCATGAGCCTTATAATGAGTAAATATGATAATCCATAAAAAACATGCCAGACCTAGAAATTTAAAGAACTTCTGGACCAAATATGATCAAACATTTGAAAACTCTACTGATTTGGTCATTGTTACCTGCCATGGCCCATGGTTATCAGGGTTCATCCACTCTGCTTTCTCTAGCAGAGTTGGCCTATCTGCTCGTATATCAAAAGAATGTGTTAGGACCTGAACTCCTGATACTAGTATATAAAAAAAAGTGTATTTACTGGACTACATGCTTATTTCTAGAACTTTGAGGGACTAAAATACAACACTTACAACGACATACAACCAGCACATTAAGCCGTATTATATAGTAGAGATATGTACAAACATATCATGAGTTCGTAGTTTGATTTGAGAATCTCTGCCGACTAACGCAGATATATTCAACTCGTCAATGGGCGATTAGATTGGATTAGATTAGATCTCTGATTACTACCTCCCTAAACTCTTGACTCCCTGCCCTATGTGGCCTTCTCCCGCGGCTTGCATGATCATCTCCCACTCCCACCCACAGCCTCTTCTCAGCCATCAAAGAGTTTGTTTGCTTATTTGTACCAAACCTTTTTACCTGTAAGACTTATTCTTCAAGTATGGGGCCATAATTAGTACATTTTCTATTATGTCTAGCACAACCGTCCATATAATGTTGCCGATAGTATTAATTTTCAATGTTCCATGTAACAGTTTTACTATTCTGATGTATGTTTGCAACACAGTGGTGTAAAATTATAATTGTATTTTGAATGTTATATTTGTCATTCTAAAGTTTTATTTGAGGGACCGGTAAGAAAACCATGGGGTGGCACTGAATTACACTAGGTGTTCTATTTAAAGGTTTACAATCTAGTATGTTTATATATCTTGCTAGAAAGCTCCAGGGAGTATATGATTCTATCATATGTCTTACTAAAGTTTCCTAGACAAAAAGTTAGTGTTTGTGACGTGTGCTGGATTGCGTATCTCGCTTTTCTTTCTAAGAAAATGATCTTGATTGAGTGAGTAGGCAAAATACGTTAGATGGAACAAACTGACACTATGAGAAATGGCAAAGATCAATCATAAAATTGAAGTTACATCAAGGTTTTCTTTAAATTCGTCGCCATAAAAATCAACTTTATATCTTGATGTCCCACCATTACTTTTTGGTTATTAAACCGTAGAAGATATAATTTTCCTGAGTTAGATTAACCTAAAAGTTGGCTCAACACTAACTCTTTCACATTTCAGAACTTGAGGCCAGACCTCTATAGATGTAATGTAGATATATGTTCAAATCTGAACTTAAGTGGCTAAAGCTTAGCTAGGGCAATGAGAAAGGCTTGTGCCTCGATCTCTGTGTGGGTTGACAGCTTCATTCGAAGATTAGGCTCTTCGTTTTTTTCTTTCTTTATGTAAACACCTTTTACATTTTTTGTACTTTATTTTATAAAATAAATAAAAAATACACAATAAAAAATCCCTCAAAGTTCTTAAAAATCAGAATGAGCCGTTCACACTAATATGAGAATTTATTATTGTTGTATGTGTCGCCGTGGCTAAGGCCGGCAATCTGACCCATGGGTATGTCCGCCCATGGGCATCCGACTGTAATCGGTAGGGTATGGTCGTCGTCTTCGCTTATGGGCCGTTCCCATAGGTAACCCGATTAGTCATGGGTAGGGTATGTGCATGAGTTTACGCCCATGGACCGCCCAATTAATATTATTTATCGTTAAATGTACTTTAGATAGAGGCTACATATAATATGTTCGTAAAGGTGAGGGAAACAAGCATGTGTATATGAGCATCTGACGTTCGAAGGCAGAGCGAAGGGAAAATGATCTAGAGCATGTACAATGGTATTATCTTAGCAGTGCCACCTAGCATGATTGATGTGTTGGAGGAGAGAAAACCAAAAAAGAGGTTTGTCTTATCTTAGATAAGAGATAATCTCGTAGTAACAATATCTCTGACCACATATTTAGGGTGTTTGTTTACTAGAGATAAGACGTCCTATCAACCATTGTACACTTTTTTGTTGTCATATTTAAACTATGTGACAGGTTTACGATAAGATTGTCTTATCAACCATTGTACAGGTCCTGAGGTCGCTCCCACTAGAAGCAATGCATCGTTGATCAGGCCAAGCAGCACCAACCATCCAATCATCAATGCGCTCCGTCCGGTCCACCCACATGCATGCCGGCTGCTTTGGCGCTAGACCGACCGGGCCGATCGCTCTGCCGATCAGTTCGGCACCCACACACAGCTGGCACGTCCCACCTGGTGGCCTCCTCGCTATAAACACTCCACACACTTCATCACACCACCCTGCCATGATCGAAGCACAAACACTTGCCATTTCCTCCTCTTTCATTTTTCCTTTTCCTACACATGGAGTGCATCCCGGAGCGGCAGTACGAGCATGACGGCGCCACGGAGGTTCTAGAAATCGACGGCGTCGAGCTGCTCGTGGAGCTCCTGGATGCCGCCGAGCAGGGTGAGGAGGACGACGCAGCGGGACGCGGCAAGCATCGTCAGCTCGTCTTCCCAGCCCACGACGTCGGTGACGGCTGGGACGACCTGGACTCCATCCACCCGCACCAGGAGGAGGCAGGCTGCGAGGACTGCGGGCTCGACGGCATCATCCTGCCCGGCTTCGACGGGTGCGGGTGCTCGCCGGCGCCGTACGTCGTGGACGACGGCGGCGGAAACCCCGTTGAGTACTGGACGGGTCAAGAGATGGAGGCCGACGCCTTTGGCCCATTCGCCGGCGACTGCGTCGGGGAGTGGTACATGGACGGCATGGAGTTGGAGTGGGACGACGGGAGGAGCTACTACTCGTTCAACCCATCCTACGGCGGCGGCGAGGCCGGAACGGAGGAACTGTACAGCAGCCCATTGTGGGGGTGAAGTGAACTAGCAGTGCACTAGTGTGCGAGACGTTTGAACTGAAAAACGTCTATCTAGTAGAGTAGATGTACGTCTGCATTTTGCAAATTTAGCACGCCCTGAGTTTACTGAAGAGAGCATGAGCTCCTGGCGGTTGGACTGCTCCAGTTATTTTGCTTTAAAAAGGTTTTGCTAATTCTAATTCCAAAGATATCAGCTTAGGGCTCAATCAACTCCTTAGACACTGGTTGTTGACGTGGAGATTTGTGGTGGTAGTTACACAATGATTTGCAACTGAATTTTTTCCAGTCACACCATGGTTGCAATTGATTTTTGTAGTTGCACTACGGTTACAATTGATTTTTTTTCCTTTTTCCAGTTTAAATTGAAATTTTACACTTCCGCCATGGTTTCAACTTTCAACTCTACAGTATGGTTTCAAATGAATCTTTCTGTTCGGGTAAGAATTATGCTAAGCCGTGCATGTTTACTTTTAAGATTTGAGTAACAATTTTGTGTTCTTGTTATTTCTATTGTATCACATATTTATGATGCATCGTGTGACGATGGAACGCTCGTGCAAGCGAGGTTATGCCTAGAATGTCAAAACCCTTATGTTCTAATTTCTTCTTTTAGATCCTCAGGGGCGCACCCCGGTTCCGTTGACAAGCTCGACGAAACCTGGCGTTCAGTGGGTTCAAAAGCAGTACATAGGGTTTCAAAACTTACATCCCTTCCAGCATGAAGCTCCAAAAGTAAAGGAAAGCTAAAGGCTCTCGACTAGCCGTACTACAACTAGAAGAAGAGATAGAAAGAAAACAAAAGGCTATTTTTCAAATGGCAGGGAGTTATACAAGGTCCACAAGAGGGGAGAGCGGAGTGGAGCTAGCAGCGGATCATTTCATCACTTCAGACAACTGGGGAGGTGAAGACATGTCCCAGGGTCGAAGTAGGTGTCTACCAAGTTCCCACGACCGCAATCTTTTTCTGCCCTGGCGATCGACGACCTCAAGAGTCAGCATCATCATGATCAACTTCTTGGCGCACATGGATCATCCGCTTTCTAGCAGCATTGGGGCTCTGAGTATGGTCATGATGTGGGTACAGAAGCTCTCTGTCAGCCACAGCATATGTTCTTTGAAGATCAATTTCCTACTCTTCAAAGAGCTCACGATCCTCCTCCAAACCTGTTTAATGTCAATCCAATAGTGACAATTAAACACTAGGTCATTTCTATCCTTCCAGAGGTTATAAAGAACATATGCATAAACCGAATTTAAAACAACATGTTTTTATTGGCTATCCAGAGATTAGCTACAAAGGTGTAGTCAGTTCCAACTTGGATTTGAAAGAAATCAAAAACCACTCTCCAAATTTGCTTTGCAATAATGCAATCAAAGAAAAGATGATGAATGACAACACTATGCTAGCTGCAACTTCAACTAGCTCATGCCAAAGTTGCATGAGTTTGCAAGAAAAATTCCTCCTAAATGTGAGTTTGATGGATTAACCATCCCAAATCTCACAAACAGTTTTCCCATGTTCATTGCATATAGGACATAAATGACAAAAAAATTGGGCAACTAGGGGGAAGTACAAAACCAGGTGTCTTCCCAGAATCTAATTTTACGCCGTGTACCAGTTTTCTATCTATATTCAAATTTGATACTTTTGACGGCCTATGTTACTCGGTTCAAAACTCGGAAACTCCCAATGTTTTGCTACAGAAAATCTTGGGCTTGTCAGTGTTGTACTTAGAGTCAACTGTCTGTTTCCACAGTTTCCCTTCATCTCTATCATATCTACTGATCAAGGAGCCTAGCTAGCAGACACAGCTTGACATTGGCCCGGTCTATTACCCCTAATCCTCCAAATTCTTTTTGCCTACATACCAGTTTCCAATTGGCAAGGTGAAGCTTCTTATGTCCTTCAAAATCATTCCAAAAGCTAATTTGTTTTGAGACACGTATGAAACTATTGATTGGATGTATACTTATTTTTAGTAATACCTAAGGAACTGTGGCATATTTAGTCCTCTTTTAGAACAAAGGAATATAAAAACACGAAGGAATTGAGAAACCAAGTATCCTAGATGCTTATATAATCAAAACCACATAAAAACTCCAAACTTCTATTTGGATGTCATGTCAAAACATAAGAATATAGACACACATAGATGAAAACACGAGGTAAGACTTTACGTGCTTACCTCATGTTTGTTTTTCTCGATAATCTCTATCCAATATCTCAATTCATAGGAATTTCAGAGGTGTCTAAATTTGCATATTTATTTTTATCAAAAGGTACCAAAGGAATTTCTCCTATGGGAATCCCATCCTCCAAAAGTTCCAATAATTTTTTTCCTTTGTTCCAAATGGAGCTTTCTTTGTAGTTCAAAAACTAGTTATTTTTGTTGAGAATGAAACTGACAGAGAGCATAAATGATTAAACTGATTCACACCCCTATGTTGCTACAATATATTAATCATTGATCCCTAGACAATCTCTTTCCACTTGTGAGCTGAAAGTTTCTGATACTCAACCACCACTAGTCATTTGCGCTAACAACACCGCCCAAATAATCTGTCTAGTTTGTTATTTGAAGGAGGCTAGAAGTAGTACCCAAAACCAGAAGGATTTTACAGATAATAAGGGCATGTTTGGTTGCTCGCAAAAAAACCCAAGTGACCCGAACGAGCAAAAATATTTGTGGTTGGTTATCCACACGTTCAGAGATGTGCCTGCATTGCACTAATCTTAAAACAACTCAGAACTTTACTCTGGTGGAACACCTGAATCTACCTTTTTCGTGTTGCCAAACCCGATGGAGCGCAAAGTGGCAAACGACCACACGCGCGGGAAGAGCGGGAGACGACGCAACGTTTTGGAAACACGCGCCATATATATCTCCTCACCTCTCACTCTCCTCTCACGGTTAGTCGTTCCACTCTCGCCGGCACATTCAGAGCGTCGCGGTGACCATCATCGGCCGAAAATCTGGTCGTCGACCTCTGCTTCCGGCTTCGGCACGCTGGCTGTCGAAACATTGCCAACGCGCTTCATCACCACCGGGAACTTGACTCCCATTACCTTTGTCAATGGTGGTATAAGCCCTCAACCCACTCTTACGACGCTTGTAGGATCGGAGATCTGTATGTCGGAGCCTAGTTCTATGCTTACCGATGACATGCACGGTAAATTTGTACTTACTAGGGTAAATTTTGCATCCATTAGTTTGATTTTTCTCGTAATTGTTGATTTTGTATTTTTGTAGGTGTGGTAATTTGCATATTTGGGGATGGTTTCTGTTTAGGGTTTTATCTTAGATCGATTTAGGGATATGATAAGTTTAGGGTTTCATCTTTAGGCTGATTTGGGGTTATTGTCTGCTTAGTCCATCTTAGACCGATTTGTGATATTTCTCTTTTTAGTGTTTCATCTTACCCCGATTTGTGAATATTTTCCCCTTAGTTCATCTTAGACCGATTTGGAGATATTCTCTGTTTAGTGTTTTATCTAGCCCGATTTGGGGATATTGTATGTTTAGAGTGAGATCACTAATTATGCGAATGATTAATTCACATGGGGTGTGTTAAAGATTCCAATGGGTCAAATCAAGTGCATGTCAATTATGACTGATCTCTGAACACACGGTGCTTGTGTTCCAGGGATGACCTTGTTGTACCTAGTGCTATGTACAAGCACATTGGTTGTGCATACTCCTTGGTAGAGTAGGATCATCTATTTGAATTATGTGTGATATGTTACTATGAGGCTCCCTATTAGGCTATTCACTATTTTTTTGCATCAGTCTAGAATTAATATATGGCACAATGTGTCCAACACATGGCCTAAGTTACCTAGTACTCCCTCAAAGTAGCTGGAAAGTCTTATATTTTGATACAGAGGGAGTACTACGCAAGAGCGTTCTCCTTTGTATTGTAGGCACATCTGTTGGAACTATGGGTGTGATTTGTATGAGGAGTTCCTGGTTTTACCAGTTTTATGAATTCAATGTGCCAATGATTAAACTAGGAACTATTGTATTCTAGGGTACCTAGTGGTACATACAGGTACGTCGTTTGTACTTTTTTTGTGGTTGTTTTATTAATTCCAACTCTTGTAAGTACATTATGTTCTTTGTTCAGACACATATTTTTGTGTGTGCTTTATACATAATGTGTTGTTGTACTTCCTAAACTACGTGTTAGTGTTCTAATTATGAGGCATAGTTTATGCAGTGCTCTATCAGCAAGATAATCCTTGGCAATGCTAGCCCCAATGTTGGTGGTAAGGGCAGCTGCTCCAAGGATGCTGGAGAAGGCAACACCTCCAAGAGTCAAGGGGTGGGGGGGCTCAGAAGGTTGGCCACTTCCATGTGGAAGTTTTAATTTTCTAGGGAAGAAAGTAGGATCCACAATAACGATATACTAAGCCGAGCCACACACTCTCTCTCTCTCTCTCTCTCTCTCTCTCTCTCTCTCTCTCTGAAAATAAGGAACATACATATGCAAACCAAAATTGAAGATTCAGTGTGATGTATCATTACACTTTAAGTAGTCTCTTGAAATAGAGAGCACATTTTTGGTTCCTGAGCGCTTATGCCGTTGAGGCCAAAATGTTAAGTGGGATGTATCATTACTCTTTCAATAGTCTCTTGAAATAGGGAGCGCAGTTTTGGATCCCAAGCTCTTATACTCCTGACCGATTAGAAAATTCAGAAAAAAGGTGGTGACAAACATATACAAGTGTTTTACATATGTGTAAAGTTTTGTGAATCGCATTTGTGGTGCTCTACGCAAAAATAACAAAGCTCTATGCAAAATAACAAATCAATGTCCCAAAAAATATTTTTTAAATCCCATGTTGGTCACTGATTTATTTTTTAGAGACACACGATATCGAGTTCTTCAACGCCTGCGCGACTTTTGTGGATACCCGGTCTGCGGGTCCTGCTACGAGTACGAGCGCAAAGACGACACCAAACGTTCCCGCAGTGCAAGACCAAGTGCACACGCTACAAGGGTATGCTGCTACTCATCCTCCGCGCATGCATTTCGGTTCAAAGAACAATATAAGTAGTACCCGCAAAAAAAAAAATATAAGTAGGCTAGAGCTGCCAATAATTCAACCGAACTGCTTCGTTTATTATTTTGTTACCGAGGTCAGTAAGATATGTATTCCGAGGGCACTATTAGCAGCTCAATGTGTTTCTGTTAACAACTACTTCCTCCATCTTTTAATATATGATGTTTTAGGTGTTTTACATATTGTCTATATGTATACTAAAATAAGTGAACATACACACTAAAATGTATCTACATGCATTTGTATACATGTGTATGTGGACAAATGCTAAAACATCTTATATTAAAAAACGGAGGGAATATCACATATGTAATATCCTAATTAACTATAGGTTCTTCCATTATTTGCTAGGCTCTTAACAGTGAAAATAATATTATTGAATCAACACTTATTGATATGAAGTGGAGGGTAGAGAGATTTGTTTCCAAATTTGTTATTGCTCTAGACAGAAAGGTTTAGCAAACCGAAATCTGAACCAAACTGCATTGGGTAGTGTACTGTACTGGCACATATGTTGATATTCATATATTTGCTGTTGTACCAAGCACACATGCTTGTCTATCCCTTAACAATAAGCGCTGGGAATGGGGCAAAGCCCACCCCAAATCCACCTCACACCACATGAAATTAATCTAATTCACTAACCCAGGCCAAACCAACTAATTTTTCTGTTAATCCGCACCAGCCCGCCCCGCACGAAATTTCCACCCGCTCCACATGGATAATTTGGCCTTAACCCGTGGGTCCAACCCTTGGATCCTGGGAATTCTGGTTGTTGGCTGCCGACCTGCCGTACTCACTGCTAGCTAGTGTAGGCAAATATGGAAGATACACCATTTTAATGCTACTTTCTGAAATTACAAACCCCACCAGAAAAAATTGTAAATAAGTTATACGAGAAATATACACTAGTACATCCTAAAAACCATGAAAAATACCATGAAATATGCATAAATCATGATGCCACGAAAATTACTAAGAAACTTCTACTCCCTCCGTTCACAAAAGTATGTCTCAACCTAGCTCAAATTTGCATGTATCTACACTTCCTCCGTTCACAGAAGGATGTCTCAACCTAGCTCAAATTTGCATGTATCTATGTGTAGATACATGCAAATTTGAGTTAGGTTGAGACATCCTTTATGAACGGAGAGAGTACAAAATTATATTACAAGTTCAGAATTACTTGACCAGATAGCATTTCTTTTCTTCATCGAGCACCATTATATCAACAAGTAAAAGTATTGTCCTAAAGCATCTCCAACATTAATAGTCCTTTATATAATTACATAATTCTGATAAAGGCGATGAAAACCATGTTGTGGTGGGCGACGACGAGCATGACGACAGTTCACGAATCTGGCTATCACGTCATGGTGAATATCCCAGCTTATCTAGTACACCTGCAGCCAATAGCATGAACACAATATTTGGTATTAAAAGGAGGAACCGAATTATCTAGATCAAGGAAACTAACAAGGCAGTAGCAGCCAATACGTGGTAGTAGTCGTGCTAGTAGTAGCAAGGCACCTATAAACAGAGTAATATCAGAGCAGTTTTCAGTTTCCGAACAGAGCAGAGATGTTAACTTCCATGGTTACTAGATGAGATATACCCAGAATTAACGAAATTGTTCAGATTTACCTACTTGCACTTTCTGTATTTTCACAGACAAGCTAACACGCTACAGCTATTGCTAACTGAAACTGGTAGAAACAACTTACAGATTCAGGGAAGCAGTGAGGATCTTGGTAAGTGTGGCTCACTCCAGCATTGTACTTGGTGAAGTCCACAGAGGCAGAACAAATGTAACATCAACACCAAAAGCTACCTCTTTAATCCCAACTACACCAGAAAAGTTAACAAAAGGGTTTGCATTCAGGCGCCAACACTGGCATTGGTGCCAGCATGGGATGCAAGTTTTGGAGTTCAGGCTGAAACCACAAGAAAGAGGATTACAACATTAGGAAGATTTTCACACCCAACGCTACAAAAATTCCATAACAAAGAGATTTCAGTAGCACTCACAAGTCACGATAACACATCAGTTCTTTATAACCTGAACCCATCGTATCTATTTCAAACAGAACTATGCTGATCCTTAGGACTTACAAAGTTACAATCCTCCAATGTCTGCGAAATAACCAGGGAGGATCGGGGGAGGAGATTAGCAGAGCCGTGACAGTGCTCGTCGTCGGCGAGACGACGGTTCAGGCAAGGCGGCGGTAGTGCAGTCAAGCCGGAGGATGACCTCATGAGGAAGATAGTGTGCAGAGGAGATCAACACGGCCGCGGGGGGTTGCAGGGTCCCAGTGCAGGGCGGCCTCGTGAGGAAGACTAGTGCCTAGAGGAGTAGATCAGCAGGTCGTCGGCTGCGGTGGTGCACGGTGGCGGCGGTGGTGACGGATATTGTCACACCTCGACTCTTAATTCGATTAACACACACAATATTTGGTTCTGGATACAGGAGTTCACAGGAATTCAGCAAGCAGAGGGGGGGAATTACAGAGCCGAGGGGAGAGAGAGGAGTCCAGAATTGGGGTTCGAGGAGAGAGCCGTCTTCAGTTGTCTGATCTTCGATGATGATCCCAATGACGAAGCTTCCTTATGTAGCTGCTCACTTCGCCCACGCCGTGTCCGGGTATCGTGTGCTCGCTCTCCTGGTGCGTCTCGCCTGTTGGGTCGGCCCAACAGGTGGCCCATGGGTCGAGGTCGCCCTCGGGCCCATGACATTCTCCCCTTCTTCAGTGGCGGCTTGTCCCCAAGCCGGCGCACGCGGAAACCGCGCTCGCAGCTCCGCCGTGTTCTCCCAGGTTGCCAATGACGCGGGGAGTCCTGTCCAGCGTATCAGCGACTCCTCCAGCAGCTTGCGACGGCGAGGTCGTTGACGAGTCGCTAGCACCGCTTCAGGTACTTGGTGTGGCTGGGTGTGGTCGTCCACTGGCGGCAGCTCGGCGTGAACCTCCTCCTCCGGTGGCACCCCTTTCCTGAGTTGCAAGACATGAACGACGGGGTGGAGCTTGCAACCTGCAGGCAGTTGGAGGCGATACGGCGTGAAAGGCCAGACGCTTGAGACCCCAGTGAACTTCCATAGAGCCGATGCTCTGCAACCAATCCATGCCTAGAATGATATCATAACAGCCCAGCGGAAACAGTCTCAGAGTAGTATTGAAAGCCTGTCCTTGCGCCTTCCATGCACAACCGGGAACTTCTAAATCACAACGGAGAGTCCCACCATCAGCAATCTTGACTTGCATTGGTCTGCACTGACGCACTTCTGGCCATTTAACAGCAATTGCCTCACTGATGAAGCTGTGTGTACTCCCTGAATCGACCAACATGAGCACAGATCGCCCACAGACTTCACCCTTCAGTCTCACTGTTTGCGGAGGCTCCACGCCTTGCAATGCTGCCACATAAATGACACAAATCTCGGCCGCTGGGCCTTCTGGCGAGGAATCTGAGTCCTTCTCACCACCAAGCAAACCCATAAGTTCTTCCACCACATGTAACTGGACCGTTGGACCGCAGACATGATCATGGCCCCATTTCTCGCCACAAGTGAAGCAAAGGCCACGCGCACGCCGATAAGCGCGCATTGCTTGCACCCGATCATCAGTCGTGTGACTGGGTGCACTTGGGGCACCCCGTAGTTCTTCCACCCTCGCCGGTGCTTGTTGTACTGGTCCTGGTGGTCGCCCAGTTGGCGGCGGTGGCAGTGGTAATGCCGTCCGCGGCACCGCCCGAGACGATGCCGGCGTCCCAACACCAGAACGCCACCCTTCACGGGGTAATCCCATTGCTTCTTCCTGTAATACAGCAAGAGAAACCGCAGTATCCAAGTCTTTTGGTTGCTGAATCATAATAACAACACGGATATCATGTCGAAGACCATCCACATAGTGCGTGACAAAATACAAAGGATCCCATGAAGAGTGATGAGCGATGAGACTGTTCATCGCGGTGTTAAACTGTGCCGTGTACTCTGCTACGGTGCCCGTTTGCCGTAGTCGAGAGAATTGCCGGAGCAATTGCTCGAACTCTCTACGGCCAAACTTCTCACACACTTTCAGCACAAATGCCTCCCATGAACCAGCTAGCTCATGAGCATTTGTCCACTGCAACCACAACGCCGCCTCCCCCGAAAAATAAACTACTGCAGTATCTACCCACAACTCTCGATCCACTCTACAGACTCGAAAATATGATTCACACTTCAACTTCCACTCTAATGGCCCTTCCCCGTCAAAAGTAGGACAAACTACTCTAGGTGTTTTCCCCCTGTACTCGCGACCTTCAGTGGATGAAATTTGAGGAGAACGAGCAGAGCCAAAATCACACGTACCCTTGTTCGGGGTCTGAAGAGGGGCGAGCCCCATCAACGAACCCCGACCGATGTTCTCGACGCGGTGGCCACCGGGCCCGTGACGCTGGGCGTCACCGACTTGAAATCGCCCCGATCCATGCGGATCTGAGGTGAATCCCGCAGGCGGAGTAGGGGTCGTCGCCGCGGTGTTGACGCGCTCGATCTGTGTGCGAAGTTCGCCGATGTCGGCCTGGAGCGCGCCCATCGCTTGATCGACCTTGGGCTTCCACAGGACCAAATCGATCAGCGCGGGTTTCACCTCCTCCAGCGAGGTGACCTTCGTCTCCACCGCCGTCATCTTCTCCGAGAGACCGCCCAGCTGGGCCGTCTGCTCTCGGACCGCGGTCAGCAGATCCGCGATCTGCTCCTTCAGATCGAGCTCCACCATGATTTCTTCGACCGCGCGCGTGCGGGGTGCCAGATTCGAATGCTCTGATACCAGAATGTCACACCTCGACTCTTAATTCGATTAACACACACAATATTTGGTTCTGGATACAGGAGTTCACAGGAATTCAGCAAGCAGAGGGGGGGAATTATAGAGCCGAGGGGAGAGAGAGGAGTCCAGAATTGGGGTTCAAGGAGAGAGCCGTCTTCAGTTGTCTGATCTTCGATGATGATCCCAATGACGAAGCTTCCTTATGTAGCTGCTCACTTCGCCCACGCCGTGTCCGGGTATCGTGTGCTCGCTCTCCTGGTGCGTCTCGCCTGTTGGGTCGGCCCAACAGGTGGCCCATGGGTCGAGGTCGCCCTCGGGCCCATGACAGATATCTGTGGCAGTACAGGGCGATGGCGGCGATGGACGGCGGCAGCGACACAAGAACCCTCAAAAGGGAGTTGGGGACGGGGAACTTGGGCTGTGCTGCGGGCGGGTTGAACCCGTGGGTTCGACCCATTCGATTTGAAGCCAGACCGCCCCACTCCAGAGTCCAGACCACATTTTTGTGAGTGAAATGCATATGCAGTCCATAAACTTGTTGGCTATGTCCAAAACAGTACTTAAACTCAGAAAATGCACCAATATGGTCCTTAATCTCGCTTTATACGCCCACATACGGTCCTCACTACGATTGGCCACCGTATTTCACTGACGTGGCGCCTGGATCGGACCAAAAGTCATTCCCCACCTCTCAAATCCCCAAACGGACCATGCGACAAGATCCGGATCGGATCGAATCAGTCCTTCCATTGCCACAAGCTCCGACTCGCCAACGTTGGCGCAGGTGTAGAGCTGTCTAGACGCCGCGGCGATGAAGATCTCCCCAGCATGGCTGCGGAGAACCATGCCAACGCCCGCCTGGCCGTCCGCCATCAACGTTGAGCTTCATCATGAAACGACATCCACCTTGGTTTGTTGTTTGATCAGTACTTCAGTAGCAGGGACTCCAAGTAGCTTAGCAGGAAACGTTTTGAACACTCCAGTGGCGCCGGTTTGTTTTGGTGCGTAAGCTCTTTATAGCTATGTCAAACCCGCCAGAGAAGCATCATGAGTTCTGCTCGTTGGTGTTCATCTAGCTTCGGGAGCACGTGCAAGAACCAGTGAGGATTTTTTTCAAACAGCATATCATTCGTCGTCAAATTCCATACCTCGAACGTCACTTGCCAGAGGCCGCGCATGCGGACATTTGATCACGGCGTGCACTCCCGTCTTCCTCGACACGACGACACCGACCCTGAGAAGTCGCTCTTCTAGGAGGCGCTCTACTGCGGCGTCCTCGGCCACGTCCTCGTTGCGCGCTGGGGAGCCTTCAACGACGACCGCCTCCTCTCCGCCGTCCTCCGTACCTGACCTCGTGCTCGGGAACGGCACGGACATCCGCGCTGCCCCGGACAGCCGCTGCTGCGCCATGCGGCTATGCGTGTCTACAAATGGATGCTCGACGAGCGCCGTCCCATGTCGCTTGACCACTCGCAGGTCAACAACGTCGTCTACCTCGACGTTCCACATCGCCGCGCGTGAGCGGCTTGTCAAGTGCGACAACGGGATGGCCGCCTTCTCCCCTCTGAGGACCTCCGCCAGCTTCCGTTCCCATTGATGGACAACTGCAACATCAATCTGCTGGACTTCCAGAACAAGAGCGCCGTAGGCATGGTCCAACGCCGGCACGGCCGCACCGCGCATGCTCCAAGCCATCGCCATTGAGGACAAGCGGTCGATTTAGGGCTTTGAGAGGTTTTTTTTTTGTTTTTTTTGCATGGTAATACGATTCTCATTGATAAATAAAAGACGAGATACAAAGTACGTATACACCGATCTTACGGATCTGGAAAGATAGGATAAACCTATGTGAAAAACCAACGCCTATCCATTTTCTTCGGCAACACCGTAACAGCCACCAAAGAAAAAGTAGACAGATCACCTTTTCACCCGATCTCGACGCGGCTCCATCGCTGAACATCAGCTTTTCGGACCTCCAAAGTAGTTTGCCATAGGACAAACCATTGCCGTTGAAAGAATCAGACCGGGTCAGCACGACCCCGGACACGCCATCGAACTTCAGCACTGGCACTCCCGCACGACGATGTCGGAGTAGGGAACCAGAACCGTCAGCCTCCAACCACGAACCCACCACAAGGTACATCATCTTCCAGCTGTCACCAGTGCACACCACCGTCTGTACGTACTCCTGGACGAATCCTCTCTGTTCCACCATGGCATCGGAGACAACGCCGCAGCAACGGGGACAGAGCAGAAGAAAAAACCCATCTGATGGAGTCGCCGCCGCCGCCTCGCTGACACCATCCATGAACCCTACAGCCACCGATCTGAAAGATCGGCAAGCACACAATGCCACCAACTCCGAGACGCCGCCATGAAGGACAACGCCGGTGTGGGAGTAGAGTTGAGGCAGAAATATTTGCCCGGGCGCCGCTCCCACCACCCTAACGGCGCACCATGCCAGAAACTTCCTAACCCTAATTACCATGTAAAAACGGGGTCCCCCTCCCTCCTGCCGCCGGAGCGGCAAGCGGAAGGAGAGGGGCCCAGCTCTTCCGCCGGTGGCCTGCGGCGGCGGCGGCGACGGCGGCGGCTAGGGCAGGAAAGCGATTGGGAATGACGTTGTGGGTCCGAACCGGCGCTACGTTAGAAAAATACGATGGCCGATCGTAATCAGGACCGTATGTAGACGTATAGGACGAGATTACGGACCATATTGATGAATTTCCTGAGTTTGAGGACTGTTTTGGTCATAGCCAACAAATTTATGGACTATGGGTGCATTTCACTCCATTTTTGTTCGACCCACACTGCCCCAGTCCATTTCAGCCCAATAAAAAAGAAACCAAAGGCAAACCCGCACCAAAAAGGCCAAACGAAGCCGCACCATTCACAGCGCTACTTAACATAGATAAAGTATTTATCCTTAACATAGAGAAATTTTGATATGGGGCGAGTAAAAATAAATACATTTTATAAAATTTTAATACTTATCTTGATTTATTTTAGCATGTTACAATATTATAAGTATAATTTTCTATTTGTTGGCATAGTTTAACCATATAAATTGTATTTTTCTATTTGTTGGCATAGTTTAACCAATGATATTATTCTTTGCTAGTTTTTCATTATCAAAATTGTCTAGCAAGTCAAAATTTACCAAAGTGTGTGTACTCTGTATTTTTATACTGAAACAACATTGTTTAGATTAATTGCCAATGAATAAAATGGTCTGGATTCTAGAGGTAAATTTATTATTTCATATGCTAACTTTATATGATATCAAACTTTAGAAATTTGACCAACTTTATATGATATCAAATTGATATATTTTGAACTTTATTTCAAGACGAATATAGTGAAATTAATCTAGTGTCATAAATGCGGGTACTTTTCCCTATAAAGTTGGTCAAATCATGTCAATCATTTTGTTATAAATTTTAAGATCTTGTGTAGATACTGTGAGGATTTGATACGCAACTAATGAATCCTTTCCAAAAAAAAAAATCGTTTTTTGTCCATTTGTTGGCAAAATAGCTAGACCTAGAGCATTATAAATGCCCCTATTCATCGTCCTTCATCGCCACATCAAAAACACCTTGCACCTTACCCATACAGATTTTTGATTCTTAGCACCAAGGTGTCATCGATCCCAAACCAAACCATGAGAAATAGCCTCCTATTTTTTGTTGCCATTGTAGCCATTTATGCCATGTCTGTACGTGGTGCACGTTCACCAGTAGACATCAATAATCCAGACGTCCAATTGATTTGCAAGTGGGTTGTGTGGGTGCACGTGAAGCAGGCACACAACGAGATCATATTCAACAAAGTGCTGAGAGCCGAGGTCGATGAGGATGCTCCACTTGGTGCATTCCTCTATCTCCTCATTGATGCAACCAACCGTGATGGAAGGGATATCAAGTACGAGGTGGTTCTGAACCAGACGGCTGATATCTTGTCCTTTAAGCCGGTTAACTGAGCAAAGTTGACATGATGATTGGGTTTATGCAATAATAATTTGACCCGATAAGCAATGTCAAGGTACTTTTAATAAAGTATGTATGTCGTGGACTCAATTTTGAATCTGTTTTCTTGGTCATATACTATTTTCTCTACGAGAGCGTGTCTCTCCAACTTTATCTAGATATTTTGCTCATTTAGTCGTTAGCAATTAATACCGATTATCTCACTCAGTTCGAATGTCCTACATCGACTCCACCACTCCACCTCCCCACACTGCGCGAAATCATGAATCCACGATCCTCTTCTCCTTCCCCCTCATGCAAGTGATAGTTTTTTTTGGCAATGGTCATTTTATTAATAAAACTATCACATAAATAGAAAGTTTATTTTGAACCCATCATATGCATAACTAGGATCCACACAACCACAAATGAACATCCGAAAAGAAACAAAAAGGCGTTATACATAGAGCAAAGTAGTGCTCATAAAACGCATATAAAACTGGAGGGTATATCTGCATATCAGGCTGCTACCACCCATGTGGCATAAAAATATCCCTCACGGTAGCCTCCAACTACACAAACACCTCCATAAACAGGTCATGAAACTCAACGCATCGTAGAGACGACAATGAATGACGCATGTGTGTAGACCGGTAGACGACCTGTAGAAGAGACGAATTCTACCCATTAAAAATCTTGTCATTTTTACATAGCCACAGTCACCATATTATGGCAAGCGTCCCTACCCTAAGAAGTACTCTAAACTTTTGATCAATATCACGAATCCAGTTACGAAAAACATTAGATATACTTTGTGGCGGATACAACTTAGACGCAGTTTGGACGTCATTTTTATCTGAAATTTATTGTGCGTAAACCTGAGCTTTTAGTCTATCTTTCATTAGTTTTATGTTTTCTGATTTGAGCAACGTAAGTACCTCGAAAATATTTATCTTTATTGGTTGTTCTGTTTTTGATAGATTCTGTCTTTATTTTGCATTCTCTTTTTTACGAGTGTTAAGTCAGGTTCTCTAAGGGTGGAGAGCAGCACACAAGGCTAGTAGCTGTAGCTAATGTTTAAAATGAGTTCTTGCAATGTGACTTTACAGAACAAGTGGATTAATTGTTTTGAGTACTAACCCTTTAATGAAGTTTATGAGAAGTTTTGTGTGACGAAAGTTTTTAAGTGTCAAGAGGGAGGATGATGAAAGAAGATCAAGAGGGATAAAAGTTTAAGCTTGGTGAGGTCCCCATGGACCTCCTCTGCAATTTTCAAGAAGACACAAGCATCTAATCTTGGGGATGCCCAAGGCAGCCCCTTCTCCATCAACAATTGTCAGGTCATCTCTAGTGAGACTATATTTTTATTTCTTCACACTTTAAGTGCTATTCTTGGAGCGTCTGTTTTGTTTTCAGTTTTGTTTTGTTTTGTTTGCTGGTCATAATTAAGTTGAATCCTAGTACTCTTCTTTGGGATAGAGACACGCTCCGCTTTTTCATAGAATACTCTTGTGCTTCACTTATACTTGTTGAGTATTCAGTTTTCATTTTGTTTGCTTCTAACTCTTGTTTTTCATGTATCTCTTGTTCAGAGCTATTAGTTTCTTTTGTAGAAAGTAATCTCTTGCTTCACTTATATTTTTTTGGAGAGTTGTTCAAATAAGTTGATTGGTGTTTGGTTGGAACAGAAAATGTTATACATGACGTTTCAAAAAAAAATGTTATGCATGTGATAGTGGTATAATGAAAAAAACTTGCATAGTCTTGTAGATCATTGAACTTTGATAACTTGATTCCTTGAAAATGTTCTGATATATTAAATAAATAGATGTTAAATCTTGCTGGTTACTTAAGTTAAATCTCATTAGTGGTTGTTGCCGTTAAAGCTTGTTCCATACTACAAACGCTATTAATTGTTGAAGGTGTAGTTTTTCTTGATAGATGTTCTAGTCTGAAAATAATTTATAGTAACATAGTTACGTCCTAAGGTCGAGGATCTGACGGGGTACCTGTGCCGCCGTGAATGGCTCTGCTTGGAGTAATTTTAATCATGCCGCTAATGTTGAACCTGCTAGTTGTTTGCAATAAAATTGTGAGTTCTTTTTGACTAATGTTGAGCTACGTTTTTGGCACTTCCACCATCCAAATTTTGCTAGCCTCTTCGGTGATGTGCATTGCCCTCGTCTCACATTTATACTTGGTGCATACTTCGTTAGTACATCCAAACCCCGTGGGAGAACTTCCTCTTGTTCACCTACACATAAGCCTATACATCTTCCTCAAAACAACCACCATACCAACCTATCACAACATTTCCATAGCTGTTCCGAGATATATTGCCATGCAACTTCCATCTTACTTTATATGACTTGTTGTCGTTCATTATTGTTATATTTCTTTGCATGATCATGTATAGCTGATGTGTGGTTTTACCCATGTTACGCTAGATCATTGCACATCCTGCTACACTGGAAGAGGCATTTAGTTTTATACATCATGTTTTGTTCATTATGAGTTATTTGTATCAAAAGTGTGTTTTCAATTAGGATGTTGCCCCTACCGGTGAGGGAGAAAAGTTCAAAAGAGCCATGGAGGTCATCAAAAAAAAAGTGAAGAAAAAAAGTGAAAGAGAAAAATAAAGAGAGAGGGGGCAACATTACTATCATTTATTTCACACGTGTGCTCATGTTTAGCACCTACGTTTCAGAGTTATCATATGTGTGCCATGTTCAGCACCTATGCTTCATTTGAGAGAGTTTTCATGTTTCACTAGTATAACTACGCGGGGGACTTTTCATTATAGAACTTGGGTTGTATATTCCAATGATGAGCCTTCTCAAATGTGCTCTAGATCTTCGTGAGCAACCAAGTTGTATGCACCCCCACTAGTTTCATTGGAGAGCTTTCATACACTTATAGCTCTATGTGCATTCGTTGCATGGCAGTCACTACTCCTTGCATAGGTTTAATTATAAGACTTTCTCTTATCTAATGATCACTTTTAGCTTTGTGAGACTTTCTTCCATTGGCCTTCCAAAACCCCAATAATGTTTTTTTTGCCATAACATCCTGGTGACAATACCAAATGCTCACGCTCACCGGTTGAGTAAAACTTCGAAACAGTTGATTCATGATGTTCATGTTTATTTTTACTTGACTGGATCCTTTCTATGTTGTGAAAACTTGCTTGATGCTTGAATAGAACGATAGAACTTCTGCTATGAATACTTAAATCATCTTTAATGAACCTTGTACGTTTCATGTCTCCAAAGCATCATTCATGAAAGGTTTTGACTTGTTTAACTATCTTGTTTTATCATTGTTTGTTTAATATCAATTCTAGACATTTACTTTGAATGATTTGATCTCATTTCACATGTTGTACATTACTATTTGATCAAGATTGTGTTGGTAGCATGTCACTTCAAAAACTATCTTTGTTATCATTTACCTACTCGAGGATGAGCAGGAATTAAACTTGGTGATGCTGATATGTCTCAAATGTATCTATAATTTTGATGTTCCATGCTTGTTTTATATCAAATGCTACATTTCTTATTTACAGTTTATACGATTTTTATGCATTTTCTCGGACTAACCTATTAACAAGATACCGCAGTGCCAGTTCCTGTTTTCTGCTGTATTTTTGTTTCAGAAAAGCTAGTCGGAAAATATTCTCGAAATTGGACGAAAATTTACGGAGACCAGTTTTATGACTATACGAAGACGGAGTCCAAAGGGCAGCCGGGGAAGCGACCCTGGGTGGCCAGATGCCACCCAGGCGCGGCCAGAGGTGGGCCCATGCCTAGGGGTCGTCTAGGCCCCCCGGGTGCCCTTCCGCGCCGCCTCTTCGCCTATATATTTACTCAGTCCCGAAAACCCTAAACACCCAAACATATTCCACGAAAGATATCCGAGGCCGCCGCCGTCGCCAACCCTAGTTTGGGAGGGTTCTGCAGCACTTCCCGACACTTTACCAGAGGGGGAGATCATCACCGGAGGGCTCTACACCACCATGCATGCCTCCGGACTGATGCGTGAGTAGTCTACCATTGTACTACAGGTTCATAGCAGTAGCTAGATGGTTGTCTCTTCTCCTTTTGCTACCATGTTTAGATCTTGTGAGGTGCCTAACATGATCAAGATCATCTTTATGTAATGCTACATGTTGTGTTTGCTGGGATCCAATGAATTGTGAAGTTATGATCAAGTTTGCTCATCTTTTTATCTATATGTTTTATTTATGATCTTGCATACTCTCCGATGCTAGTGGTTGCTTTGGCCAAGTAGTTACTAGTGTCTCCAAGAGGGGGTATTGATACTAGATAGTAGGTTCATGTCTCTAATTATCTGAGCTCGAGATGACAGAAACGACTAAGACTTTGGATATGCTGTTGTTACTAGGGGTAAACAACGGTGCTATTTCTACGTTTTATATGCACTATTTATATTACACATTTTGCTTATTGCAATTATCTGTTGCTTGCAACTTAATACTTTCGGGTGAAACGGATAGTTATCCCAGGTGGATTATTAGTCATAGATGCAGCTAGCAAGCGGTCTATGTATTTTTTTGTAATGCCCAATTAAATACTACAGTGAACTATAGCTTGTCGTGATAGCATTGTCATGTCCTTGCAATTTGTTAATTGCCCAGCTGTAATTTGTTTACCCAACATGTATGTTTATCTGTTTTATGGAGAGACACCTCTACTGAATTGTGGACCGGTCCATTCTTTTTCACTGATTAAAACACCGTTTCCAATGCTTCCCGCCATCATTTGCTCGATGTTCATTTTTGCATTTATAATTGTTTTTCACACCATACGTTTAATCCTTTGTATTCAGCAAGCCAGGTAGATTGAGAACCTTCCTATTTCGTTGGGGCAAATTAGTTTGATTATGTTATGTGCAGGTCCACGCCAGACTTTTGTCCGCGCCAGCTCTTTTCTGGCACCATGTTGAAACTTTTCCAACTCCTACTGGTTCGATAACATTGGTTTTGTAATGAAGAAAAACTTGCTACTACGTTGCTTCACAACCTTCCTCGTGGGGTTCCCAACAGGTTGTGTAGACCGCATCAGGCTGCGGCTTGGTGTAGATCCCATAAGCTAGGGCGGCGGCCTCAGAGGGCGGCTTCGGATGTCGCATCGAGCTAGGTGGTGGCTCGTCGTGAGACGGACTTGGGCCCCATTGCCTATGTTCGGTGGTGGCCTTAGACCTTTCGGCGCCAGGCTGGTGGTTTGTGCGTGGGTTTGCAGCGTTGGCTCGGCCGATCCTCGAGGGGCGGGTATGGTGGTTCGTGACCCACCACCGAGCGAAAGCTCTGGTCTGGCCGTTGGCCGGGACAGGCGGCGGCGACGCCCTTGGGTGCTGCAGCCTTCTTGAATGCGTCGTCGAGGTAGTGGTCTTGCTCCCTCACCCAGGTTCATCTAGGGAAACCCTAGATCCCACGCGGTGTCAGGCGAGGTTGGCGCTTTTGTGTCGTTTTCCTTCTGAGGCCTCGTCTTGGGTGAACCCCCGGTCGAAGGGTCATGTGGAGAGCGCTGGTGGTTAGCGACGACGAGTCTTTTTCATCGGCTTGGCGAAACGCGACCATGGGGTTGGCGTGGATGTCAGAGCGGCGGCTCTGGTCTCTAGCCTCCGCTTTCTTGCTCGAGGAGTTAGAGTGTCGTGTTTGGTCACTCGGGTGACTTAGACGTCGGCTCGTGTGGGCGTGGCCTCGGGCCCGGCGTGGATGTCGGAGTGGTGTCTTCGCTTGTTCGCCTCCACCATGTTGAGTTGAGGTGTGTGGGTGTCGGCTTTTGTTGTCAGGACAATTTAGTCGTCGAATCGTGGGGAGCGCGGTCTCGGGACTAGCGTGGCGTGTTTTGTGTTGTATCGGTTTTCGGCTAGTTCCCCTTATAAAGTGTCCATTTCACTTCTTCTATATCAATGAAAAGTCAAATTTGGCTCATTTCAAAAAAAGAAAAAAAGACTGCAGACTACATCACCATGAGGATACAAAGCAAGAGCTGTGCTTATACGAGCTTCCAAAAAGTTACCTTAAAAGGTGGATCTCCCTAAAAACTGAACTGAAACAATCTACGTTGGTACAACAGAATTTACAACTTGAGTTTATCTTCACAACTTTCCAACAGTAAGAAACCAAAACTGAAATCGACATGCAAAGAATGATACACAGGGTCAATCAATGAGCAATAAGAAGAAGAAGAGAGCAAATAAATCAAGAAAGCATCCACGCAAGAAGGCATGTTTCCTCCGTCCCAGGTCAATGATAATAAGGCGGAGAAGATAGCGGCGGACTGCACAGAATGACAGAACAGAACGGAACGGACGTGCATGCAGTGGTTCGATCTTCAGCTCATGAGCTCCTTCTCCGCGCGCACTGGGGGCGGCCCGCCGTGGGCGTGGGCGTGCTGGTCGGACGGCCCTGCGCCGGAGGACATCCTGAGGTTGTGCTGCTGGTACACCTGCCGGAGCCTCTCGATCTCCTCCTTGAGCGCCTCCTGATGGGCGTCCTTGAAGATCTTGTCCTGCGCCAGAGCCGCGATCCGCTGCTTGAGGTGGCCGTTGCCGACGGTGAGGATGGTCCGCTGCTGGTCCAGGAACGCCACTCGGGGAGACAGCACGGACACCTCGTTCTGCAAATCAACCATAGAAACGCCGGTTAATTAAGTTTTGACCGAGGACTTGTCAGATTAATCCCCGTCTGCCTAGCTACATCTACATCCTGTCTGAAGAGACATCTAACTAACATCTCCATCTCCATGCATGTGTGCACCCACGAGGCCACGAGTAAAATTCTCAATTTCTTGACACCCCCAAGTGGATAATTGTTAAATTAATGCTGCCAGCATTAACACATATCATCATTGCTTAAGACAGCAATGTGCTGTGCCTGTGTCGCTGGCTCGCTAGGATCGATTCGATCGGCCGGGTAGGAAGGCGCCTGCACCTGCATGTGCCGTACCAGTACCACTATGGAAGTTGATCTGATCCACCGAGAGCGCATGCAGCATGTGCATTTGGATCGCGGGAGGAGGGGCATTGGTAGGTACCGCGCATGTGCACGGGTGGGTAAAAGACATGGCCGTGCCCTACGAATTCCATCATTTCGCCTCATCCATCCCACATGGCTTCACTTCACCACCACCATAGGTCGATAGATCCTTGGCTACCTCTAGCTTAGTGCGGCGATTAATATGCTTGTCTGTGCACAGTCCTGAACAAACAATGGCGGAACATGCATGTTTGTGTCGACAATTGCGTTACGACCGAGTGACACATTTTTGTGATACAAAGATCTAAACATCGATCGACGGTTCTGCGGAAGTGATGATCAGTAGCTCCTACGCATGCATGCTTGACTATATAGTGCCCAGAGAGGAGCTACATGCATGCCGAATTGTGCTTGCATGCATGCGTGTGCAATGTTATTACGGAATTTTCCTCGATAATATATATATACATCGACGTAGTTTCCAACTTTGCTTCTTTTTTGCAAGGAGTTGGGTGACAAAAGGTTCCTAGCTAGAATTGAAATCCATTTCGAGCAACTAGCTATAGTACTTGATAATCTAGCTCGATTATTGACTCATTTAAGCCCAGGAATTTAGCTGCTACCAGGACGCGTCTATGTAGTATGTGTGTACCTGCAGCGTCGTGACGCACCGCTCTAGCTCCGAGATGTACTGCAGCTTCCTCACCCGCGACCTCTGAGCCGACTGACGATTTGCCAGTATCCTGCCGATCGAATTCAAACACATCATTATTCACTCCATATATAAAATCAACCTAACCAAGGAGTTAACTGCATCCATGCATTGGCACTGGCACTTTAGCTCACCTCTTGACCCTCTTGGGGTCCCGGATCGTCTCCGTCGACGAGGTCGGCGTGGCCTGCCCCGCCGCCGGCTGCTCCTCCGGGTCGTCGTTGGCCGCGTCGTTCCGCTTGTCCCCGTCGCTGTCGCTGCTGCCGTTTTCGGACCCTGCCGCCGTGGACCCGCCCTCGTCGGGGAACATGGACATGAGCTGGTCGTCGTCCAGCCTGTCGAAGTCGCCCGCCCCCGCCGGCGCCACCTCCACGAACGCCACCGAGTCGCTCAACGACCGGCGGTGCGCGCCCCGCCGCGCCGCCGCGAACTCGGCGAACTCATCCGCCCACGCGCCCACGCCGGTCCCGGGCCAGTTGGTGGCGGCCATCGGGATCTTGGGCGGGAGCTGCGCCATGCTCGAGAACACGGCAATGCGCAACAGCTGCTACGTCTCGTAGCTAGCCTCCGCCCTCCGGTGCTAGCTAGTTGCGTAATGTGCCGGCGCGCATGGAGCTTTGTTTTATACTAGTGCTTAGCGACTAGAGAGAGCTAGCTAGGTAGCTGCTACACTTGCACCTTAGATGGAGATGGAGATTGATGGGAATTGGAATCGGAGAGTCACATGGGACGAGACTTTTGGAACATGAGGACAGCCCGAGCCAGCTAGCTTGGGAATGGAGTGCGCGGGAGCGGGAGCGGATCATCGATCGAAGATGGTGGTGGGGACGATCGATCGACGGTTTTAAGCGAGGCAGTTTTAAGTACATCCACGTGCCGCTGTCGAAACATCCATGGATCTCATCCTCCATCATTGCCTCTCTGCTCGCTGCCTGTGCATATATGGCGAGAACTGGAATTCGCCGTCCTTGTCGTCCAAAACGGGCGTTCTCTAGCCGATCGAGCAAGATCTGCGTTCGTGTGCTTTGAATGGGCATGCATGCAAATTATATGAATTTGCGTTGCGATCAAACTGATTGCGTTGCGAGTTGCGACATGATAAGCCAGAGAAATTCATCTCATATTCATGACCCGAGATTGTTCCGGACAATCTTGAGATGTTGCATGTGCATCTTCACTTGTGCTTAGCTCTAGCTGCGGCCAAGAATCGTATCAGCTGTCGATGTATGGAATTTGGAAAGGAACAGACAGGAAACCGTGTCAGGTTGCATTCCGCCGGAAAGCTAGCTGCGTGCGCGCGTATCATTTCGATCGTCAGGCACGAGCATGTTCGCAAATCCCTCCCTCGGGATCAGAGATCTCACCGCGCGCGTCTAGCTCCACGCTACGCCCGAATCTTCTGTCATCGATCTCTTTACCATTCCTTATCAAAAAGGATCCAGCGACTTCTTTACTCAAGAAACATGCTTTGAGAACGGTGTGTCTCTATATATACGGATAGATGTTGCATGTGCCGCATATCTCCAATCTTGCAAATGAAACGCAAGACCGGCCTTCGTGCCGATGAAATGTACTTCCTCCGTCCCAAATAGCCAAATAGGTGGCGTATAAATTGAATAAAAAAGTTAGGAAAAAAGTTTTACCGAATACATATATCAACATATAAAATATGAATATTCATAATACCAAAGCAATATCACTAGATTCACCATAAGGTATGTTTTCATAATGTATTTATGAAATAAATTCGCCATAAGATTATTCTCATATTGTGTTTATGAAATGTTGTAATTTTTTATTTTTCTTTTATGTGTTTCGCTCAATTATAAGCCATCTCCTTGCAGATAGAGGGAGTATGAAACATCAAGAAGAACAAGCAATCAAGACTCACAGCTGCACCAAGTGATCTTCAGTGAGCTCGATAAAATGCTTGTAAGTTCGAACCATTGGTTGTGCAATAAAAAGGTTTAGGCTGTGTAGCACTAGTATATCCATCTCTAGGTTTGCACTAAGAGTGTTTGGTTTGAGCCCAGCGCCAGCCCTACATAACAAGTTTATTGGCCGTGTGCAAGGATTTCGCATTTATTCGAGCATTTTAGAAAAAGGCATGTTTTCAAAGTTTTTCTCTTTTGCAAATAGTGGACTACTTAACCGCCCCATATATGGTGCTTTCCTACTCTATCTCACATGCAGGGCCATCGATAGGGGTGTGCGAGATGGGCGACCGCACAGGCCCCCTAAATCCTATATAGATAGAGTTCATCGCCATGGATCCGAGAATGCAAACTGACTAAGGGGCGACCCGAGCGGTTTGGTTTTTCCCGGTTAGCAATAAAATAGGTAATTCCTATATATCGCTTTAGTGTGGCACGGAACGCTTCCGCCGCCTGAAGAGGTTTCCTGCAATGCCGGCCCATTTGGCGGATTGTTTTTTCTTTTTTCTTATCTGTTTTCTTTTCCATTTTCCGCTTTCTGCTTTCTTTTCTATTTTCTTCTTCTTTTTATTTCTGTGTTTTCTTTTCTCTTTTTCTTCACTTTTTATGTTTTGGAAAATATTCAATTTCAAAAATATTCAAATTTAAAAAATGCTCAGATTTCAGAAATGTTTAAATTAAAAAATGTTCAAATTTATAAATTGTTCATATTTTAACATTTTTAGTTTCAAGTTTGGTAGATTTAAAAAATGTTCAAAATTGTAAATTGCTCATAATTTAAAAATTGTCTAGTTTCAAAATTCATTTAGAATTCAAAAAATGTTCAAAATTGAAAATTGTTCAGATTTGAAGTTGTTCATATTAAAAAAAACACACTTGAAAATATTGTTAAAAATTTCAGATTTTGAAGAATTTTTTTTAAAAAAATGTTCAGATTTAAAATATTTGGCTTTTAGAAAACGCAAAAAAATAACGGTACCTTTTTATTGGGCCTCTTCAAAGCCGCCCATAAAGTATTGCTTCAGGCGGCGGAAGTGTTCTGGGCTACACTGAAGCCATATAAATACTACTCCCTCCGTTCCAATTTAATTGACTTGCTATGCAGCACATGTGGATGTTAAATCGCCCAAAGTAATGTTTCGATTCCGAAATATTTGTAATAAAGCCTATTAGCCCATAGACAGACCAAGTGGCCTACGAACTACATCTCTGATTCCGCTCAAAAAACAAACTACAGCTCTGATTCATGCACAGCACGTACACCATAAGCAGAGTCAAGATAGATCGATCATTGTGTCAAAAAAAAAAAATCATGGCTCCGTTGCTGCGAGGGCCAAAGTGATTTTTGTAGGTCCCGTTCTACTAACTAGTGCGACTCCACTTCGTCTGAGCCACGAACCGAAACGGGAAGTCTAGTAGTACCAGTATTTGTACTCGAAATTCAAAGAGGCGCCGACGTCTCTACAGTGAGCGACGGGTAGTGGTGGTGGTCTTTCTCTTTAGTCATGTGCCTGGCAAGAAACGGCCGGCGGGGGATCTTGGTGTTGCGGCGATTTGGCAAAGATTTTTCCGAGCGAAATCTCGCCAACGGCGGCAATGGCTACGGGTGTCGTAACCTTCTTCTGGACGTCGTTGTGGGTACTTTCCCATGTTAGGCTCCGAGTGAAAACCAAAACCGTTTCAGTCTCGACGACGACGGCCGCACTGGGTCTTCACCTCTTGGAGACGTCATCGTGGAGCTCGAGCGTCACTCAGTCTCACCCCGGTGTCTCCGGTGGCAAATTCAGTTTTCCTGTTCATTTTTGTTTTATCTTTAATTTGTTTTGTAAGAGAGTCCCCTCATTACTTTATATCGGTGCGCCATTGGGATTTATTTATAAAGCGGGGCGAAACCCTGTTTCGAGAAATTCAAAAAAACGAGAAAACACAAAAGAGTTTGCGTTTTATTTCATTGAACAGGAAGACATCAAGGGTACAACCTCCAGAAAGGAGGGACACACACACACTCACAACCATCCTCACCAAGTGACTATAACTTACTAGAGGTGCCCTCAACTACAGACCGCAACAACATTAGGCCTTGCCCAGCCTAGCCTCCAGCCAAGAATGGCGAGGTGTCGAGACTCGGAGCAACAAGGCAGCGTCACTGCCGTTGCCAGACGTCTCCAGCGACGATTATAGCTCCGTGACTGCCCATGCCAACGTGCCTTGACGCGTGCGCATAGAAAGCGTCGGTAGGTAAAAGCAGGGCCTGGCAGGAACTGGTGCCGCATTCGTCGGGGAAGCATCGGCGCTGGCCAACACGCCTCGGATGTCCACACCCAGTGTTGAGGTCTACGCCATGGCGATGCATCGCCAACATCCAACTGCCGCATCAGGTACTCCACTGGCAGCCAAAGCAGCGCCTCCAAGAAGGGAATGGCGCTGAGACGCCGACGCTGCCCGGTCCGGGAGGCCGGACCTAGGGTTTCCCCTGGTGCTCGAGGAGGAAGTCTGGTCTGGGTCATGCCAACGTCTCCAAGGAGATAATGGCACCCTCGGGCGTCGCCGTTGACAGCGCAGGCCGCCGCCGCGTGGGGATTTCGCCCGACCCATGAGCAAAACCTCCATTGTTGTCGTTGGAGAAGACCATCACACGGGAGCGAAGCCTAGACATTGTTGTCGAAGGAGGGGGGCACCGGCCATCGCAGCACCAGTAGGCCATCACCGGGAGCGCGTCGAGCAGATGACACAAAGCCACTTGCACCGTGCCGTCGCAGATTATGGCCACGGTCGCGCCGGCCCGCAGCTTCCGCGCCGGGATCCGCCGGGGCATAGTAGAGCAGCCGATGCCATAAGGCCGCTGCTCGCCCGCGCAGCATTGATGACGTGAAAACACACGTTCGTCGGGAGACCCCAAGAGGAAGGTATGATGTAGTGCAGCAGCAATTTTCCCTTGATATCTACCAAGGTTATCAATCCAGTAGGAGTCAAAAGTGTTTCAGAAGGTTGTCAACGGCACCAGAAAATATGGCACGGCGCAATGTCAGATGATTTGGTGGTTGACGTGGACCTGCACACAACACAATAAAAATACTTTGCCCCAACGAAACAAGAAGATTGTCAATCTTCCCGGCTTGCTGAATACAAAGGATTAAACGTATGGTGTGCAGAATAATAATAAATGCAGAAAGTAACAGAGAACAGATGATTGCAGTTGGTGTTTTTATCAGTGTAAAAGAATGGACCGGGGTCCACAGTTCACTAGTGGTGTCTCTCATAAAAAATAACATGCATGTTGGGTAAACAAATTACAGCTGGGCAATTGACAAGTAGCAAGCGCATTACAATCCAATATATGACAAGATAGTTTATTGTAGTATTTATTGGGCATTACAACATAATACATGGACCGCTTACCAGCAACATCCATGCCTAAATAATCCACTTCCGGGATAGCATTTGTGTCTCCCGTTAGTAGTAAGTTGCAAACAACAGATTATTGCATTAAGCAAAGTGTGTAATGTAAACAAACGCATTAGACTTAACAGCGGTACACTTAAGTTAAGCATTAGTTATTTTATCCCTAGTGGCAACAGCACATCCACAACCTTAGATGTTCTTGGCACTCACCCAGATTACTGGAGGCATGAACCCACTATCGAGCATAAATACTCCATCTTGGAGTCACAATCATCTAATTGGTCAAAGCATCTACTAGCAACGGATAGCATGCAAGAACATAAATAAAACAGTAGATAGATTGATAAACAACTTGATCACAACATTACTATTCATCGAATCCCAGCAAACACAACATGTAGCATTGCAATAAGTTGATCTTGATCATGTTAGGCAGCTCACAAGATCTAAACATGATAGCACAAAGTGGAGAGACACCCATCTAGCTACTGCTATGGACCCGTAGTCTAAGGATGAACTACCCACGTATCACTCCGGAGGTGGGCATGGTGATGTAGAGCCCTTCGGTGATGATCTCCCTCTCCGGCAGGGTGCCGGGAAGAGCTTCAGAACCCTCCCGAACTAGGGTTGTTGACGGCGGCGGCGACTGAAATTTTCATCGAATAACGCTCGGGTATTTAGGATTTTCGGGACGGAGTCAATATATAGGCGAAAGGCCCCACACACCACCTCGGCGCGCCTGGCAGGGGGGGCGCGCCATAGTGGTGTTTGGCTCCCCTGGGTCGCCTCTTCGTGCGCCCTTCGGACTTCGTCTTCGCGTCGGTGAAAAACTGGCTCCGTTGATTTTTGTCCAATTCTGAGAATATTTCCTGACTAGCTTTTCTGAAACGGAAAAACAGCAGAAAACAGGAACTGGCACTGTGGCATCTTGTTAATAGGTTAGTCCCAGAAAATGCATAAAATGCTATGAAGTGTATATAAAACATGTAGCAATATGTATAAAACAAGCATGGAACATCAAAAATTATAGATACGTTTGAGACGTATCAAGCATCCTCTCCATCAACAGCGGACGGGAAGGGTGGGGGAGGGAGAGAGGATGGTTAGGGTGGAGAGGGTCCCGCAGGCCCGAGCAGGCAACGTCGCCATCGCTCGCCGGACGCGCCACGGCCCGCCCGTCCTAGGTTGGGCCCAGATCAGGCCCGAGTGCCGCCGCCACCGCGCAGCCTTCTGGTCCTGGCACCGCGTCGCCGTTCCTCCACTCCGCCGTCGAACCGCTCCGGCTCACCTCTGCTCTGTCGCCTCGACGGACACCCACGCAACCCACGCGGCGTCGCTGCTCCGCGCGAAGGAGCTCCGCCAGGGTGCGCGCACACACGCCGTCACCGCCTTTGGCGGCTGGGCGTCCCCGCCACCGCCGGCGGCGGCGGCCAGGGAGGCAGGGGATTGGTTGCTTTTTGCTACGGTTTGGAAATGCCTCCGGGGTCGCTCGCGTGAGCGACCCGGGAGGCGCGGGAGGGCTCTCTCGATGGGGGAGCTAAAGCCCTAGAGAAATGGTGTTTTGGGGGGTCCATTTTAGTTTTTGCACATGGGCCTTAAATTTCGTAGATGGCCCTGCTCACATGTAATCATGTACAATAATATAATGGCATTGACCTTGTTATGAAACAAAAGCTTTAGTTTCTATTGCAAGACATGAAGAAGTCTCTGAAAGGGATTGTGGAGTATCCGAGGTACTTGAGATATTATGTGGAGGGAAGATAAACCACGGTTTTTGGTAATTTAGGGCAGAAACATAGACTGTACTCTGACAGACATTTGCAAACATGAGCCTTTTGCTGAAGAGTACTTTGGGAATCAAGCAAAGTTGTTAATTTTCTGGATTTGTTAAGAGCTGAAAATGCTGCGATGCCTGATTATACAACTTTATGCTTCCATCTGGGGAGGCTGTTTTTCAGATGGGAAGCCACTTCTCAGGTATTCACTCTTCAGAACCCTAGTACACTAGTTACCTGATGAAACTGGAACAATGTACGATCTCAGCGGCAAGGACCAATGTGTCAACTTTCGGAGCAAATTTTCAGCACTTGGTCTATGTCGCCAACAGTGACGTCATTGCAGGATTTACAACTCTGCCAAGAGCAGCTGATGCAGTGATTGCAAAGGTTGGCCTTCAGTTGCTCAGTCTAATCTCATCTCAGTGGGCATGTCTAAAGCTTGTGCATAGAAAGGACGATGTTGTCGAAGAATTTAAGATTGTCGAGGGGTTTTGGTTCTATCTATGAGGAATTGAGGACATGATTATATAGACATGAAGCACAAGGGTCATGCATTTGCCTTCTGCCTGCTGACACAAGTTCCCTAGGCTCTGTGGTGGTAGTTGACCAGGGCGGTCCTGGTTTCGTGGTATTGGTTTCTGGTGGTACCAGGCAGCTGCCGTGAAGCGGCTTCCAGGCCCTTTGCTGTTTGCTCTACTTCGTAAGCATTCATAGACAGAGGCTGGGCAAGGGGAGTTTCATGTCAGTTGTGGTCGTAGGTTGGTTCATGAGGATGGTTGCATTTTTCTGGGCCTCGCCGTTGGCGGGTGCTGCAAATAATGTATACCTTTTTAATTGTTGATCGCTCGCAGGCTCGCACTATCTTGCGCTTTCTCAATGAAAATCACAAGCTTCACGAAACCGGTTGTTACTTTCGAGGAAAAATAAATAAATAGACAAATGTGCTTCTCGTCAAGGGATAATTCAGAAAAGAGGTGAAGTGGATTTGCCTACAGATGGCTGTTCCATCAGCTTTTGATTTCACTCGAGTGGCATGGACAGTGGTGATGTACAACCAGAGAAGAGCGGCAAGAAGGACAGTGCAGGTTCATAGAAGAATGCAGAGATGGGTGATGCTGGGTTTCTCGTGTCGACGGTGTAATATCTTTCATTTCCTGAGGGAACAATTCGTTTGCCGTTTTGAATTCCTCTGTTTTAGTATATTTGTTGCGGAGAAGTTTGTAGTGTTTAACTGGTTGCTAAAAGAGTTTTTCATGTTAAGGTTGTCATTACACTATGAGTTCTATCATATCGTCATAGTTCTTTTTACTGTTTACAGTCTATCGATTTATGTCTGTTCGTTAGAAGATTAATTTCGCTTATAAGAAGAAAAAAGAACTAGATGGCTCAATTCCGTCAAGCCCTCAACACTTGCCAGCTCAAAGAGATCACGCTGCAGAATAGGAAATTTACTTGGAGCAACGAGCGTGACGCCCCCACTTTGGTCAGACTGGACTGCGCTTTCTGCAATGCTTCCTAGGACCTGGCTTTCAGAAATCACGTTCTTAATGCCCTGTCTTCATCACTCTCCGATCAATGCCCACTAATGCTCTCGAATCAGTGTGGTCCACGGCGACCACCAACTTTCCGTTTTGAGAATTTCTGGACTAAGATGCCGGGCTTCCAGGAGGTTGTGAAAGTGCTTGGGAAGAGCCAACCACTCACACTCAGCCTGTTCACATCCTGAACCATAAGCTGAAGCACACTGCGAGGAAACTGCGCGTTTGGAGCAAGAGTCTTTTCTCTGACCACAAGGTGCAATTCATAATGGCTCTTGATGTCATTCTTCAGCTGGACATCGCTCACGACTTTCGCACGCTTTTTACAACGGAGAAGACTCTACGGGCTCCACTCAAAAGACGGGTTATGGGCCAGGCTGTTCTGGAACGCACACGGAAATGGCAAGCCTCGAGGATCACAAACCTACGGGTGGGCGACGCCAACACTAAGTACTTTCATATGCGCTTGAATTCACGCCGACGGAAGAATCACATTCAGAAACTCAAGCACAATGGCGGTTGGGTTACATCTCATGAGGACAAGGCCAAGCTGATTTTTGACCACTTCTCACAGACTCTTGGGCAACCGCCACCCCGGCAAATGGACCTCAACTGGGCTGCAATTAATCCAGCTGCACACAACCTGGAAGATTTGACTCTCCCTTTCTCCATTGACGAGGTTAAAACCGCCATCGAGAGCATGCCGGCCGATAAAGCCCCTGGACCGGATGGATACACCATCATGATGGGACATCACCAGCCCAGGCCTCATGCGCGTCATGGATGCTTTCTCCGAGCTTTCGGTCAACAACATCCATGTAATCAACTCGGCCAACGTGGCGTTGTTGCCCAAGAAGGAGGGGACCGAGTCTATCTCACACTATCGCCCCATTAGCCTGATCCACATTATTCCCAAGATCATCGCAAAAGCTATGGCGACCCGGCTTGCTCCCAAGATGAATGACATCGTCTCTCACTGCCAAAGTGCTTTTATCAAGACAAGGAGCATCCATGACAACTTTATGTACGTGTGCAACACTGCTAGACGCCTTCATCGAAACCACTTGCCTACCTTGCTCTTGAAGCTGGACATCGCCAAGGCTTTTTACTCTATGAGATGGGACTACCTCCTTGACATCATGCAACGCAAGGGCTTCCCACGTCATTGAAGAGCCTGGATGGTCATCCTTTTCACTACGGCTTCCTCGCGTGTTCTGCTAAATGGCATCCCGAGATTGGATATTCTGCATGGTAGAGGGCTTCGTCAAGGGGACCCCCTGTCCCCACTTCTCTTTGACATTGGCATCGACCCTCTCAACAGAACCCTCGAGCTGGCAACCGAAGAGGGACTGCTTCAACCAATTCCTGATAGGCTGGCCTCGCTCCGCATTTCCATCTACGCGGACGATGCAGCTATCTTTCTGGTTCCCTCGGCGATTGACGTCACCAACCTTGCCATCACGCTGCGGCACTTCGGCGTGGTAACTGGTCTGATCACTAATGTGGCCAAAATTTCTATCTCGCCAATAAGATGCTCTGAGCTAAACCTCGACGTCATCCTCGCGGACTTCCATGCGACAAGGGCGCCTTTTCCAATCAAATACCTAGGGCTTGCCCTCTCTCTTGGGAAACTTCGCCACGCTGACATGCAACCCTAGATTGACAAGGCCGCCTCCTGTCTGCAACCTTGGAAAGGAAAATTCATCAATCGGGCAGGTTGTTTGGCCCTGGTTAAGTCTGTCCTTACTTCTCTGCCAATTTTCCTTCTCACGGCAATAAGGGCTGACAAGCGCACGCTCAAGGCTTTCGACAAGCTTAGGAGAGGTATGCTTTCGAACAATAGTGAGAAGGTCAGCTGGGACAAGGTTTGTCGCCCTAAGAAGCTTGGCGGGTTGGGAATACTCAACTTAGAGAAGTTCTCAAGGGCACTGCGTCTGTGCTGGTTGTGGCACGAATGGGTCTCGGATGACAAGCCTTGGGTGGGTTCTGAAACTCCAAACGACGATATGGACAAAAATCTGTTCAATGCAGTCACCAAAGTCACGCTAGGGGATGGGGAAAAGGCCTCCTTCTGGGGTTCTTCTTGGCTTGACGGGCTCCCACCGATGGCCATTGACCCGGTCCTCTACGAGGCTTCCCGAAGAAAGAAGAGATGCGTGCGCGATGCACTTTCCGATGATAAGTGGATAACTGACCTGAACGTCGACAGCTTCACCGTCGACCACATCTCCCAGTTTGTCCACCTCTGGGGGCTAATTCAGGAGGTCAGCCTCACCCCTGGCGTGGAGGATACCATCATCTGGGCGCTTACGCCAAAGGGGATTTATACGACTAGCTCGGCCTACAAAGCGCAATTCATCGGCGCCACATCCTGCTCCTTCATGAGCTTAGTCTGGAAGTCTTGGGTCCCCCCAAGTGCAGCTTCTTCACCTGGTTGGCCGTGCAAAATAGACTATGGACGTCAGACCGCCTGGCTATTAGGGGCTGGCCACATCAGCCCACCTGCCAACTTTGTAGATGCCAACCGGAGACGGCGAGACATATTATGTTTGAATGTCGCTACTCCAGACGCATTTAGTGCGACGCGGCGACTTGGCTTCACTGTCCTACCCTTATGCAGGACTTGGGCACATCTAGGGCAACTGTGCATGACTATTGGAAGGCCGTCGCCAATACGCCATCGGTTTCCCGCAAGGGGCTAAAGACGGCAATCATCCTCATTGATACGTCTCAAACGTATCTATAATTTTTGATGTTCCATGCATGTTTTATATCAATTGCTACATGTTTTATATACACTTTATATCACTTTTATACATTTTTTTGGGACTAACCTATTAACAAGATGCCACAGTGCCAGTTCCTGTTTTCTGCTGTTTTTGTATTCCAGAAAAGCTAGTCTGGAAATATTCTCGGAATTGGACGAAAATTTACGGAGGCCCCTATTTTATCAGAAGACACCTGGAGTCCGAAGGGGAGATGAAGTGGAGCCACGAGGGCCCCACACGTGGGCTCGGCGCGGCCAAGGATCTTCCGGCGCCCTAGGGTGGTGTGGGCCCCTCGGGGGTCGTCAGCCGCCGCCCTTTCGCCTACTTATTCCCCCCAACGCGAAAACCCTAAGTGCCTGGACGATTTCCCAGAAAAGTTCCAGAGCTCCGCCGCCATCCAAAACCCTAATTCGGGGGACAGAAGTCTCTGTTTCGGCACCTTGCCGGACGGGGAATTGCCCCCGGAGCCATCTCCATCGACGCCACCGCCATCTTCATCGCCGTTGCTGCCTCCCATGATGAGGAGGGAGTAGTTCTCCCTCGGGGCTGAGGGCTCTACCGGTAGCTATGTGGTTTATCTCTCTCTCCCATGGTGTGATCTTTATGTGATCATGAGCTTTGTAATCTAGTTGAATCCATAGATGTTACTCTTCATTATCTTATATGCTACTCAAGTGGTTTTATTAATGTAATCTCCGGAGTCACCTTTGTCCCACGGTGCGAAGTTGACAGTGTGCGCCCCGTGTGTGGCTCTTAGGCTAAAGATAACAGGAATACTTATCATGAGTTATTATTTGCGTTGGATGTCTCTATGAAATTGCGGTGTTTGTCTAGTACTATTTAGGGCGCTCAAGTTGACAGTGTGGGGTTCCCTAGATGTGGAATGCGACTTTAAGGTGTGCTGTTATAGCCCTACGCAGTGGATTGGTGTTCGTTATCCAACGAGAGAATAACTCAGAGTAGCATAGTGAAGAGGAAATATCTATGTATTCAATTATATTATTATTGTTGAGAGTGTCCACTAGTGAAAGTATGATCCCTAGGCCTTGTTTCTAAGCATTGAAACACCGTTTACAACCAGTTCTGCTACATGTTTGCTTGCTGCCATTTTTATTTCAGATTGCAATTACCACTTATAATCATCCATATTACTTGTATTTCACTATCTCTTCGCCGAACTAGTGCACCTATACACCTGACAAGTGTATTGGGTGTGTTGGGGACACAAGAGACTTCTTGTATCTTAATTGCAGGGTTGCTTGAGAGGGATATCTTTGACCTCTACCTCCCTGAGTTCGATAAACCTTGGGTGATTCACTTAAGGGAAACTTGCTGCTGTTCTACAAACCTCTGCACTTGGAGGCCCAACACTGTCTACAAGAATAGAAGCGTGCGTAGACATCAAGCTATTTTCTGGCGCCGTTGCCGGGGAGGTAAGGTAAAAGGTACTCACATCCTCCAGCTACTTAGCTATTTTCTAGCACTGTTGCTGACGTGTGAGTGCTCGAAGGTATTTCCTTTAGATTCTGCAATTATATCTTTTTGTTTCTTGTTTTTATTTTACTAGTTAGGCTTAATGGAAAACAACAAAAAAATTAGAGATCTTTATGAACTTTATATTGAATTAGGACATGATGCTTTTGAAGAGAAAATTAAAAAACCTATGGAAGTTTGTTTGCATAATAGTGATAGCAATGTTATTAGCATGAATTCTTTGAACACCATTATTGCTAATGCTATGGAAAAGTCTAAGCTTGGGGAAGCTAGTTTTGAAAATGATCTTTTTAGTTCCCCAGCTTTGGAGGAGAAAATTTGCTTTGATAATACTTTGTCTCCCATACGTGATAATTCTAATGATGCTTGTGATATTCTAAATCCATCTACTGAAAGTATTCCATTTGAAATACCCATGGAAATTGTTGAAAAGGTTATGGATGAACGTTATGCAGGGGATGGAACAGTCCATCCACGTGATCACTTGTTGAAACTTACAGAACTTTGTGAGTTGTTTAAGGTTGCAGGTTTATCAAGGGAAAATGCCATGAAGAAATTATTTCCATTGTCACTTAAGGACAAAGCTAGGGAGTGGTATGATCTACTGGATGATCCTCATCATTCGGAGTGGAAGGAGCTTGAATTTCTCTTTGACTCTAAATTTTATCCTCCTTATGAAATGCATTTAGATAGGAATTACATTTATAATTTTTGTCCTCGTGATGGAGAAAGCATTGCTCAAGCTTGGGAAAGACTGAAAACATTAATACTCAAATGTCCTAACCATGGGCTTCCTGAGGAAATAATTGTTACTAATTTTTATGCAAGGCTTTCAGGTCATTACAAGGATTATCTAGATGCCTGTTCAGAGGGTTCTTTCACAAGTAAGAAGGTTGAAGCTAAGTGGGATCTTCTTGAAACAATTCAAGGCAATACTGAAGATTGGGAGAACGACAAAGGTAAAGAATCAGGTATAAACTATGAGTATGATTGCATTAAGTCTTTCGCTGAAACTGCTAGTTTTCATGAGCTTAGTGCTAAATATGGTCTTGATTCTCAAATTATTGTTGATTATTGTAGAGCCTTTGCTTCTCATATTAATGTTCCTAAAGAAAATTGGGACATGTATCATGAACCTTTCAAAGACACTTGCATGGAAAATGAAATTGTTACTAATGATTGCAATAAACATGCTCAAACTTCTGAAAATACTATTTCTTATAAGCATGTTAATTTTTGTGGAGCACTTAGACCTTGTGAAAAGAATCAAATCGAAGAAGATTATTGTATCCATCATAGGAATGAAAAAACTAGAATGTGGCACAGGGCTCTAAATGATCTTGCTGAAAAAGTTTGTGCCCTCTATCCTTTTATTTGTGAACTTTGCTATAAAAAGGGTCACTTCGAATTCCAATGCTCAGGTTCTAATAAGGATATTGCGGAAGACTTTTGTGATAACATGATCACTCCTAATCAGCATGATGAACTTACATTATTTTTGGGGTGTGAAGAGTTATCAAGAAAAACTTCTTCGTTAGATATGAGTGCTTTTGATATGAATAGCGTATTGCATGGATGTCATCTCTATTGTGCTAACAATTGCCATGCCAACACTTACATACAAAATATTATAAAAGATGGATCGACTTTACCAAAATATGAAAGGACTAATGTTTGTTTTACTCTTATTAATGAAAAGAGGAATCCTCCCAAGCTTCTTCTATTGTTTCTAACAATAAACCAGGGTATGTGGTGAAGCCTCCTTTCAAGCCTCTCCCTCCTAAAGAGGGAAAGAAGAAGAAGAAGAGGAGGAGTAAAAGGAGAGAGGAAACGGTATCTTCCCCTAAGCATATTGCTCCTATTATAGTTGTTGCTGATGAGTCTGAATTCGATGATGATCCTATGCCTGTTACTTATAGTAGTGATCATGATTGGGAAAAGCACACTACTTTTGATATTGAAAATCTTTTGGGTACCAATTCTGAAAATGATGATGTTAATAATTGCTATACTATTAGTACTATCCATGTTCCTTCCAATGATGATATAGGAAGCATTAAGCTTGGGGATGAGGTGTTTGAAAATCCTTTTGCTAGTAATAATTATATTTTGAAACCTCTCCTCCTGGTGATGTTTTTGAAAATCCTTTTGCTAATGATGATTATATATTGAGACCTCTCCTTCTAGTAAAAATGATGATGATATGTTTACAAATGAACACACTTTGGAAGATAACTATTCTATTGTTTATGATGATACTATGCCTCCAGTCTTTGATAATTATTATAAAGATAACTATGACATAGGTTATAATTACAATCATCCTCATGAAACTTGTCATAATTATGGAGGGATTTCTCAAAACCATCCCTCTAATATACAACTTGTCTATCATGTTCGAGTTCTTTATATGATCCTACTCCCATTGTTATTAATAAGAAGGATTTTGCTTATGTGGAAAATATTGATACCTTTATGCATATGGGTCATGATAAGAATGTTTCATGTGATGGTTATATTGTGGATTTTATCAATGATGCTACTGGAAGTTATTATGAGAGAGGGAGACATGGATTCATACATCACAATAATATTAAGTCTCCTCTCTTTATGTTGAAAGTTTTGATGTTGCACTTGTTTTGCCTTCCTATGCTAGTCACTTTGTGCTTTATTGATTTATTTTCTTACAAGATTCCTTTGCATAGGAAGTGGGTTAGACTTAAATGTGTTTGATATTTGCTTCTTGATGCTCTTTCATATTCACCTCTTATACATATGAGAGCATCATCAAAATCATGCCTAGCTAAAAGGCTTAAAGAAAAGCGCTTATGGGAGGCAACCCATTATTTTTATTTCTGCAATTTTTCTTTATTTGAGTCAAGGAGTTTGTTTACTTCTGTAGCAACTCCTTTGTATCTTTATTTTCTCGCATTGTTGTGCCAAGAGTAGCCTCTAATGTTAAGATGATGCTTAATTTTGATTGCTGCGCAGAAACAGATTTTTGCTGTTCACTGTACGAAATTCCTAAAATCACCAGATTGTTAATTAAATCTGAAATTTTTGTGCGTAATCTTTATGAATGTCTGAATCTTTCATTAGTTCAAAGTTTTTCGATCTGAGCGTTGTAAGTGCCTCGAAAAAATTCGTCTTTGCGGACTGTTCTGTTTTAGACAGATTATGCCTTTTTATTTTGCATTCTCTCTTTTACTAGTGTTGAGTGAAATTTTTTTTGGGTGGAAGAGCTTCACATAACATCAGTGGCTGTAGCTAATGTTTAAAGTAACAAGTCATATTGCGTCTTTATAGAACATGTGAATTTTTGATTATGCACTAACCCTCTAATGAGATTTACTTTGAGTTTGGTGTGACGGAAGTTTTCAAGGGTCAAGAGAGAAGGATGATATAATAGGATGGAGAAGAGTGAAGAGCTTAAGCTTGGGGAGGCTCCCATGGATCTCCCCAGCATATTTCAAGAAGACTCAAGCGTCTAAGCTTGGGGATGCCCAAGGCATCCCCTTCTTCATCGGCAAAATTATCAGGTCATCTCTAGTGAAACTATATTTTAATTCTTTCACATCATATGTGCTTTTCTTGGAGCGTCTGTGTGCTTTTATTTTCAGTATTGTACTTTTATTTTCAATAAAGCTTGACTGGACCCTAGCATTCTTGATTGGGAGAGAGACACGCTCCGCTTTTTCATGAGAATACTCCTATTCTTCACTTATATTTGTTGAGTATTCATATCTAGCGCTGTTCAGCTTTTAGCTCTTGTTTTCATGTATCTCTTGTCAGAGCTATTAGCTTTCTTTTAGAAAGTACTCTCTTGCTTCACTTATATTGTTTGGAGAGTTGTTAAATAAATTGATTGGTGTTTGGTTGGTTCAGAAAATGTTGCATGTGGTAATTGGTATAAGGAAAAACTTGCTTAATCTTGTAGATCACTAATTTGGATAACTTGATGCTTGTCAATTGTTTTGAGTTAACAAGTAGATCATGATTAAATTTGTGCATCATGAGTTAAGCCTATTAGTGAAGAACTACCGTAAAGCTTGTTGAAAATTTGGTTTGCATCGGTGGTATCTCTAAGGTCTAGATATTTTCTAATAAAGGGTTTGGTTAACAAGGAAGACGGTATGAAGTCTTATAACGTTTGCAATATGTTTGTCATATAAAACTTGGTGTACGGGTTGATATTCTTGTTTGCTTACATAAACCTTGCTAGCCTAAACTCTGTACTGAGAGGGAATGCTTCTCGTGCATCCAAATCCTTGAGCCAAAATCCATGCCATTTGTGTCCACCATAACTACCTATATGTGGTATTTCCTTGCCACTCCAAGTAAATTTTTCATGTGCTACCTTTAAATTATTCAAAATGTTATTATTCCCTTTTTGTGTCAATGTTTACTAGCTCATGAGGAATTAGTGTGGTTATTCTTTATTCTATTTGTCAAATGGACTTTTACACCTGGACTAGCGGCATATACATCCGCTTATCCTCTAATTTTGCAAAAAGAGCTGGCAACGGGGTGCCCAGTCCCAATTAATTACAACTTTAACCAATTAATTCTCTTCACACTTTTGCCCTGATTCATCAGTAAGCAATGACAAACAGTGAAATACCTGCGTGTGTAAACCAAAGAGAAAGAGGGATGATCTGCCTTGCTGGTAGAAATAACGTCCTTCATGGGAGCCGCTCTTAAAAGTCCGTTTGACAGGTAGAATACTGTTCTCACCCGCTACCATTCGTTGACAATTAACAAACACCTCTCAAAAATAGATACTCCTCCATGGTATGTGATTGATGGAAGGCACCCGAGGATTCGGTTAGCCATGGCTTGTGTTAGCAAGGTTGGGAGGAGTATCAAATATTTTATGCAATCTCTATATGCTTTCAAAAACCTAAAAGCTCTAGCACATGACTTAATCCCTGCTTCCCTCTGCGAAGGGCCTTTCTTTTACTTTTATGTTGAGTCAGTTTTCCTATTCTTTCTGTCTTCCACAAGCAAACACTAGTGTCAACTTTGTTACAACATGTTATATGCAACGTATTGGACTTGTTATACTACTTTGTGTTGACGATATCCATGAGATAAATATGTTGAAAGTTGAAGCAAATGCTGAAACTTAATTCTTCCTTTGTGTTGATTAAATACCTTTTATTAGAGACTATTGCTTTATGAGTTAACACTTATGCAAAACTGTTTGATGCTTGTCTCGAAAGTACTATTCATGAAAACGTTTAGCTTGTGTGATTCATTGTTTACTCATTATCTATTTGGTAGCAAATTATAGACCATTGACTTGGATCACTTCATTCATTTACATGTGCCTTACAATATTATTGATCAAGATTATGATGGTAGCATGTCACCTCAAAAATTATTTTGTTTTTATCGTTTACCTACTCGAGGACGAGCAGGAACTAAGCTTGGGGATGATGGTATAATTTTTTATGTTCCATGCATGTTTTATATCAATTGCTACATGTTTTATATACACTTTATATCACTTTTATACATTTTTTGGGACTAACCTATTAACAAGATGCCACAGTGCCAGTTCCTGTTTTCTGCTGTTTTTGTATTCCAGAAAAGCTAGTCTGGAAATATTCTCGGAATTGGACGAAAATTTACGGAGGCCCCTATTTTATCAGAAGACACCTGGAGTCCGAAGGGGAGACGAAGTGGAGCCACGAGGGCCCCACACGTGGGCTCGGCGCGGCCAAGGATCTTCCGGCGCCCTAGGGTGGTGTGGGCCCCTCGGGGGTCGTCAGCCGCCGCCCTTTCGCCTACTTATTCCCCCGACGCGAAAACCTAAGTCGACGATTTCCCCAGAAAAGTTCCAGAGCTCCGCCGCCATCCAAAACCCTAATTCGGGGGACAGAGTCTCTGTTTCGGCACCTTGCCGGGACGGGGAATTGCCCCCGGAGCCATCTCCATCGACGCCACCGCCATCTTCATCGCCGTCGCTGCCTCCCATGATGAGGAGGGAGTAGTTCTCCTCGGGGCTGAGGGCTCTACCGGTAGCTATGTGGTTTATCTCTCTCTCCCATGGTGTGGTCTTTATGTGATCATGAGCTTTGTAATCTAGTTGAATCCATATATGTTACTCTTCATTATCTTATATGCTACTCAAGTGGTTTTATTAATGTAATCTCCGGAGTCACCTTTGTCCCACGGTGCGAAGTTGACAGTGTGCGCCCGTGTGTGGCTCTTAGGCTAAAGATAACAGGAATACTTATCATGAGTTATTATTTGCGTTGGATGTCTCTATGAAATTGCGGTGTTTGTCTAGTACTATTTAGGGCGCTCAAGTTGACAGTGTGGGGTTCCCTAGATGTGGAATGCGACTTTAAGGTATGCTGTTATAGCCCTACGCAGTGGATTGGTGTTCGTTATCCAACGAGAGAATAACTCAGAGTAGCATAGTGAAGAGGAAATATCTATGTATTCAATTATATTATTATTGTTGAGAGTGTCCACTAGTGAAAGTATGATCCCTAGGCCTTGTTTCTAAGCATTGAAGCACCGTTTACAACCAGTTCTGCTACATGTTTGCTTGCTGTCATTTTTATTTCAGATTGCAATTACCACTTATAATCATCCATATTACTTGTATTTCACTATCTCTTCGCCGAGCTAGTGCACCTATACACCTGACAAGTGTATTGAGTGTGTTGGGGACACAAGAGACTTCTTGTATCTTAATTGCAGGGTTGCTTGAGAGGGATATCTTTGACCTCTACCTCACTGAGTTCGATAAACCTTGGGTGATTCACTTGAGTGAAACTTGCTGCTGTTCTACAAACATCTGCACTTGGAGGCCCAACACTGTCTACAAGAATAGAAGCGTGCGTAGACATCACTCATCACTTGGGAGATTTGGAAGGAGCGGAATGCTAGGATCTTCACCAACAAATTCGCTATGCCGTCTGTGCTTTTTCAGCGCATCAAAGACGAAGGCGGGAACTGGATTCTTGCGGGAGCAAAGAAGCTATCCGAGTTGACCGCTTTTTGAAGATATGACGATCTATCTTTCTGAGAGTGGACGGTGTGGGTTGATCTGGCTTTCCGAGGGGGGTGCTAATTTTGCTTTAGTACGCCCCTTTTTTGTTCGATTTTTTATTTGGCCTCGGCCGTGTCATGTTTGCTCCTTCTATATCAATATAAAGGCAAAACTTTTGCCTCGTTTCAAAAAAAAATTATAAGAAGAAAAAACTTGAAGCTGTCCGATGACAATGCACACAGCTTTTTCCTTGTGTTTTCCTAAGCTATGCTTGCCCACTATTTACATCTGCTTCCAAGTTCCAGCAACCCTTCTCTTTGTTTCCAGGCTGACCTGAACGCATCTGCTTACATTTAGCGGTTCAGGCATCTACTTACTACAGGCTCCTCACAACATTTTGAGTGTAAAAGCAAGCCCTGCTCCAAGCTGAATAAGCAACATGGAAGTAGGCATCCCAATCAGCAACAAAATAGCAAAACCAAGTAATAACATCGGAATGCTACAGGAGAAGAGTTAAACAGTGAATATGGTCCAGTCTTTCCCCAGATTTATAGATAGTAGCACCACAAGAGAAAAGTTGTTCAACAACTACAGTTAGTCTGAACAACCTCGCATCGGGCGGCGAGGTCTCACAACATGGTATCAGAGAGTCAAAGCCACCACATTACAGAAACATAGACGGCATGGATGGCTCCACTTCCGACTCAGCGGACCAGATGGACCGTCATCTTGCGGCTCCGAGTGTTCCTGCCTGCCAGCTGGAAGAGGCAGACGTCTCCCTCCTTCAGCTGGTTCTCCCGGACGAACTCTTTCCAGCCCTGGTAAACCACCCTCCGCCTCTGCCCACGACTCGCGACGCTCAACGTGGTGTGCCACACCTTCCTCTTCCCCTCCAGCTGGAGGAGGAGGGGATGCGTCTCGTCCGGGAGACACGCCGAGGCATAGTCCATGCAGAAATCCTATCCAAAAAGTTTGAGATTTCAGATTAATGATTAATTCAATGGAAAAAACAGTTTGCGTACTTCCTAACTTTGCCCAGTGCGTTTCGTGCAAAGTTCTGCAGTGTAATACTACCTATGTCAATCTTCGTCACAGAATCAGAAAACAAAAAAACTACAAAGAATGGGCCGAGAATCTCATCCGTATTTGCAGCTGCAGATAAAAGAGTATGAAGCCTCACCATTTTACATCTCGTGCTGCCACGGTCTTTAAGAGAAGTTTTGCTCATCACTTTGACAAAGATAGGAAGCTCAGATCCAATTTCTTGGACTTTCTCCTCGACTTTCCTCTCCACCGGCAGAGGTAGAGCTGCCCGCTGGTCTAAAATGTAGGGCTGCTGGGAAGGTCCACCAAGATTGTTGGACGCAGGCACTGAGCCGACTCCGAGCTTCACAGATGCCCGATCACGCGGTTTGTGTGTTGTGAGCTCCATATCCTGAAAAACATGCATAATCTCCTAGGGTGAGCATAGAGCCATAGAATGACCAGAACTTATTTGAAATATGGTCAAATAGACAAATTGCACAGGTAACTACTACTATGACCTGATTTAGTAGAAGGGGAGGACGTTGATGTTATCTTCTGAGCTTTCACACAACTACTTGCCACCCGCTTTTGCGTCTTGTAAGATTCTCTCGTGCCTTCTCTCACGATGTCATCGTCATCAGAGCTGCTCAAGTCAAAAACTACACGAGGGGGCGGGGCAACAATGTGAACAGAATCTCCAGACATTGATTGGGTACTGGAAGATTTTCCCATGACAAAACATGAGGAGGCTTTTTCATGACCGCTTGGGTCAAGGATTAGAACTTCGAGACGACTTTTCTCCGTGCTTCTAAAAACGAGGAGGTCCTTCTCTTGTATGCGTTGCGAAGCTACAAAAGTATCCCACCCAGAATCTAGGACTACTTGATCATCGTTGTGCTTGCTTGCTCCAACACTGTATATGCGATTGTCAGGGGCTTCGAGTTGAATAGTAGGTTTAGTTACTTTGTCATTGAAATGGTTCAGCACAAGTAGCAACGGTATGTACTGCAGGATCAAAGAAAGAAAAGAGACAAGATTAAAAAGATGAAGCCTTGACCAGCAGGAATATTTCATATGGATTGGAGTAACAAACATAAGGAAGAAATCATTTGGGAAAGGATGAAACTTACAACAGAGGTGTCCTTCGTGTAGACATTTCTTTTGTCCATAGCTGCCACAAACAGAGGAATTTCAGGCTTCCTCGTACGAGCTATTTCTTGTACTTTCTCATCTTGTTCTTTCGTCAGGAAGCACCCGGATAACGTGCTGTAGACAATGTCATTTGAGGTCTGAACATGTCCAGGGTCAGTCACCTCTTGTTTTGCACATGTACGGCCATCAGGAGCTTTTACGGGCTCAGATTCAGGGATCCTCAGATGGCATCCAACCTTCTGTCGTATGCGCTGTTGAGGGACAAAGAAGATTCACTTTCGTTAGGGTTATAAGTTTCACGGTTTGTGGGCATTGTGTTTCATGCTATTTGCAACACAATTTAGATGGCATGACTACCAAAGGACATGGAAAACAAACAATTATATTCGGAACATGCATTTCTTAGCATCAGCAGGGACTTAAATAAATAGCACAGTAATGGTGGCACACAAGCAGCACACTAATTATCTCCATAAGAGCTTCATTTGCAATCATGCTTGCAATATTAGTAAATAGTGTCTTTCATGTGGATTAATAAATAGCACAGTAATGGTGGCACACAAGCAGCACACTAATTATCTCCACAAGAGCTTCATTAGCAATCATGCTTGCAAAGTTGCAATATTAGTAAATAGTGTCTTTCATGCATGTACAGAGTATTTTCGCTACCCTTTCATATGTTGTCAAACAATTTTTCAAAACAAAATACCCTGAAACAATTATATCTTCACACAAATTTTTGAAAATCACGCACATAGCTAAGATAGAAATTAGTACTGGAAGAAAAACCCAAAGCATAACCCAAAGAAAGATAAAAAAAAAAAGGATGAAGAAAGACAGAAAATGATGCGAAAAACAGAAAGACAGAAAATGATTGCACAATGGAGACTGAGAATTATGATAAAAAAATATGCGAAGAAAGATTAAATGATGAAAAGGCAAAGAAAGCGCAACACAAACAACAGAGTTCGTCTTTGATATCCTTATATGCATACCCTTATTAAGTTGTTGTATCTAGGATATAAAAGGGAAAAACACAAGGAGCGGACGACATCACCAAGATGAAGATGAGACATTTATTTGAAAGAAAACTCACCAACAAGATGGACACTTTATTGCTCTAGTTGGGGTAACAAACAGGAGAGCCCTTGACATGATATACTCCCTCCGTTCCACAATATAAGACGTTTTAGCCATTTTCCACATACACATGTATATATATGTATCTAGACACATTTTAGTATATACGTGCACTCTTTTTAGTCCGAATCTAGACAATATGTGTACCACCTAAAACATCTTATATTGTGGAACGGAGGGAGTATCATTTAGTTATACTTGCAACTTAATTGGTATCTCTTGCACAACTAAGGCATACACACAAACATGTGTAAAAGATTCACGGACTGTACCTAACACTAATATGACAGATCCGAAAGATGTAAATTTATTTTATTTCTTATAATAATTCTTTTTAACCATGATTGCAGAAACAAAAATGATTGCAAACGTCAACCCTGAAGTGGGCCTCCTTGCAAAAGTCAGAAAATAATTACTCTTATGTTATCTCTAAGATGGTCTGTTTCTATCCCGGAGATAATTTTGAACTAAGTGTTTTTTCAAAAACAATATACTTAAGCCTGCTAGCTAGTCAACTAGATGCAAACCTGGAGCATATTTACTTGTTTCTAATATGCATGCATGATACACAATAAGCATCAAACATGGCCCAAATTGAAGTAGGAGCAAAGTTAGTAAATGAGTTAACACGACTTAAAAATGTTAACAGCCGGTGAATATTTACTTTCAAAGGCATTTTACCATATACTTTGCGAACTGCAATTCCTCCACAGAAATAATTTATGTCTTGTTAAAACAATTTAGCCTGAAAAGTCGTCCAAGAAGGAACGGCAGGTATAGACCCATAGTCAATATCACACTCAATACTTATAGAACCATATACCAAAAAAAGAAAATGGTGTATCACATTTAATATCTCAGGTAGGCTGAGCCTTCGTTGACATCATACTCATTAGCAATAAACGTGGCTTCATGTTTCACATCAGCTTAGCATGGTAGCCAAACACTAGAGATCACCTGGAGACGTTTGCAGGCAGCTACAACAAAAATTTCAGCGACAGTTTGCAAGACGCCGGTGCACAAATCAAAACCGACAGTAGAGAAATCGTAAAAGCCTACACACAAAAGCAGTCGGGAAATACTCTGCCGATTCCTCCCAGCATCTGTGGCTGTCTCTGGTACCAATTTTTTAGTGAAATTTTTAACAGCCCCAAAAAAACCCAAAACTGTTCCAGGAGAGAGCAGCATCGGCTGGAAGACACTGAATCAATGCGGGAGGAAAGGGGGCTCTCACCAAGCTGTCTCTGGAATCTGATAAACAGTATAACGTGTGTATAGCATTAGGAAACTAATATGTAATTGGTGTCGGTTTAGGATTGTAAACCTACCGTACCTCTCCTGTACCTTTGTAATCCTCCTATATATACATGAGCCGGACCAACCCTGGTACCGTGCAATACTCTACCCCATACACGTTTTACATGGTATATCAGAGCCGACGGCGAGGTAAACCCTAGATCGTTTCCCCGATCGCCGCCGCCACCGGTCCTTGAGCTCACCACCAGCGTCGCCCGATGACGACTGCATCCATGACTTTGCAGACCTCCTCTGCGCTCACCTCCGGTGCCTCTGCCGCCTCCTTCGCTACCTCATCAGGGACTGCGGCTGCTCGGATGGTCTCTGTGATCCCTGCCTTGCCGATCAATCTGACCAACCAGATCACGATCAAGCTCGGCAGTGACAACTTCCTCTACTGGTGTACCCAGGTGGTTCCGATCCTTAGGAGCAACCGGCTGTTCGGGTTCATCGATGGGTCTCTCCCGTGCCCAGACGAGATGATCCCCAATACCTCGACGGCAGACGAAGATCCCAAGATGATCCCCAATCCTCTCTACACGGCCTGGTACCAACAGGACCAGGCCATACTCACCGCCTTCGCCTGCTCGCTCTCTGAGAGTGTTCTCGGGATGATGACGATGGTTACCTCGTCTCGTGAGGCGTGGGAAACACTCTGCGGCAGCTTCGCTGCATAGCCTCGGGGCTCCCGCCCATGCATCGGATGATGCGGTCGATTGCGCCTCTCCTCCGCCTGACGACCGTGGCCCATCTACACCGGCCGCTTCGCGCTTCTCTGGACTGGGCTCATCGCTCGGCACCGAGTCCTCCACTACTGGGCCGATCCACTCCCCTGGGCCAAGCCACTCTACATCGCCCGCTGGCGACACGGATGGTGTTGCCTCCTCGCCAGCCTCGCCATCTGAACCTTCAATCGCACCTGTTGCTAATCGACAAGCTGTGACTACTAGACTACAGAGAGGAATACGTCAACCTAAACATCGCAGTGATGTGTTTGTCTAGAAAGCTACTCGGGATCTTGTGCAGTCTGAGCCACGGGATCATCGTGAAGCTCTAACATGCCCACAATGGCGTGATGCCATGGAAGCTAAATTTTCTGCCTTGCAAGCTAACAAAACATGGAGGCTCGTACCGCCCTACCTGGTGTGAACGTCATTGATTGCAAGTGGGTGTTCAAAATTAAGCAGAAATCTGATGGCTCTATTGAGAGATACAATGCTCGTCTCGTTGCAAAAGGGTTTAAGCAACGCTATGGGCTTGATTACGAGGATACCTTCAGTCCTGTGGTTAAACCCACTACTATTCGGCTGCTCCTGTCCATGGCTGTTACTCAGGGATGGCATCTGCGTCAACTGGATATTCAGAATGATTTCTTACACGGCATTCTTGAGGAGAAGGTGTTTATGCGACAACCTCCTGGGTTTGAGGATTCTAGCCACCATGGTTATCTATGTCGCCTTGACAAGGCGCTGTATGGTCTGAAGCAGGCACCTCGGGCATGGCATGCTCGCCTTAGTTCTGTGCTTACTGGACTTGGCTTTACACCATCTACTGCAGACACTTCTCTGTTTATTCTCCGCCGTCCAGATATTACGCTCTACCTACTTGTCTATGTTGATGACATTATTATGGTCAGTTCTTCCGCTGCTGCTACAGATCGCCTGATTCATCAGCTTCGTACTCCATTTGCACTCAAGGATCTTGGACAGCTGCATTATTTCCTGGGTGTTGAAGTTCATCATGTTCCTGCCGTGGCCTTCTGCTCAGTCAACCCAAGTATGCTCATGAACTTTTGCAGTGTGCTGGTCTTCTTCAGAGTGCACCCATGTCCACGCCCATGTCATCTACTGATTCGTTGTCCTCCACGGATGGTACCCCACTCTCAGCTGAGGAGTCTACTCGGTATTGTAGTGTGGTTGGAGGCCTACAGTACCTTACTCTGACACGTCCTGATCTGTCATTTGCTGTGAATAAGGTGTGTCAGTTTCTTCATACTCCTACGAGTACTCACTGGTATGCGGTCAAGCGCATTCTTCGCTATGTCAAGGGGACTTTGGGACATGGACTTTTACTTCGTCCCGCTACTACGTCTCCTGACCTTTTGTCGGCCTTCTCTGATGCTGATTGGGCTGGCAACTCTGATGATAGGCGATCCACGGGGGATTTGCTATATTCTTTGGTGGAAACTTGATTTCTTGGAGTGCTCGGAAGCAGGCTACTGTTTCTCGTTCCAGTACAGAGTCTGAGTACAAAGCACTTGCCAATGCTACAACTGAGCTTATTTGGGTACAGGCACTACTTGGTGAACTTGGAGTATCACAGACCACACCTCCAATTCTATGTGTGATAACATTGGAGCAACATTCTTGTCCACTAATCCAGTCTTTCATGCTCGCACAAAACATATTGAGGTGGACTTTCATTTTGTGCGAGAAGGAGTTGCACAGAAATTGCTCCAGATCAGATTTATCTCCTCCAAGGATCAGATTGCTGATATCTTCACCAAGCCATTACCACTGACGTTGTTTCAAGCATGTAGAAGCAATCTCAACTTGTCTAGACTAGTTGAGATTGAGGGAGGGTGATAAACAGTATAACGTGTGTATAGCATTAGGAAACTAATATGTAATTGGTGTCGGTTTAGGATTGTAAACCTACCGTACCTCTCCCTGTACCTTTGTAATCCTCCTATATATACATGAGCCGGACCAACCCTGGTACCGTGCAATACTCTACCCCATACACGTTTTACAGAATCGTCGGAAGCTGAGCTGTCTCTGGAATCGTCCGAAGCAGGGACGAGGCACTGCTTCGCGCCGTCGCTCTTGTTGTGCTTACAGCTATATATCCCCCTCCACATCGCGCAAACCTCGCTGTTGTAAAATAGCGCAGCAAAACGTAGATCAAACAAAGAACAAGAACACAAATTTAATGTGCAAACCCTTACAGGAGAAAACCACGGACGCACGAAGGCGTATAACTATAATCAGGAGGAGTATTACAATGCACGAGAGGACAAACCTTCTTGTGCTATGGATCTGGTGGATCTCTCTCAATCTCACGATCTATTCTATGACTACCTCTAGCTATATATGGGGGCAAACAACTCTCTGTCTTGGCGGACACAAAACGGAGTTGTAGACATGCCTTATTCCGGTAGGACTCCATATATGGTAAAACGGGATTAGGATTCGGAGCACAAGAAAATAACACTCCACCTTGAGACGAATCCTCTATAACAGTCATAGATAGTATCAATTCCTCAATTAAAGTCAGCACAAGTAAACCTTGTGTCTTCAAACGTCCATAGGACGAATAAACTTCTCTCGAAGTCATATTGAGCAAATCAACGGTAGGTCGTACGGAAAACAACACAGCTGTCAACAAATCAGACGGGCGAAACTTGGGTCTCCCATAAAACCAAATAAAAGTCTGAGTCTGTGTCACTGACCTCCAAAACTGGAAAAAACTGCCCAATCATCAAATGACATAAGTCATCATATTTCCTGTGGTGCCTGAACGAGCGCATAGCTCATAGTGCAACATCATGGTGCACATAACAATGTGAAGAACTCATATCATGGAATCTGAACGTGCCACAAAGCACAAACCTCGACAAACAATACTCATGCAAGAGCATATGGTACGGATGACATCACGTATACCAAAAAACTGCCGACTGTAATGAAAAATCCATGACATGGTCAAAATATGTCCCTGTAGAACAACTGTCGGATGGAACCTGCTCAACGTGCAACGGAGCATCAACTCTGCAATAGACCCCTTTCAAAGAGCAAAGACAACTGAATTGTACCGAAAGCTGAACAGTACTAAATGTTGTAGTATCTAGCAGAAAACAAATCTCTTTGCACCACTACTGATCCTCACCACGAACTGAATAAAAACCTTCACATGCATAACAGCAAAATACTGGAGAGAAAAGTATATGCTGGCTACCAACAGGCTTAAATAATTACCTCCTCCATAATTTTCTTTTCTGAATTGTGTTCATGTAATTGCAGCAATATAATATCCTGAATTTGCATCCATAACATTGTCCCAAAAGGCTATAATCCAAAAAACTCCACCTTAAACAGAAAACTAACCAGTGCATCTCATAATCGCCTTCGCCAAACAACGCTCGCATCTTGACTTGCCGTAAGTAAAACTTTATGTCACGATCCAACAACGAAAGATCATACTCCATGATAACAATGAGCAGATAATCTATGCACAAAGTAGTACAAGCCAAAAAATATTCCTTGCAGAATTAAATTGCAGAGCAAATATGAATTGGAGAGCACCTGGTACTGCATTGGGAGGACGTAACAGAAGCAAGATCAAAGAATTGATTAGTCTTCACGTGTACATGCAGCCACGTGAGATAGCAGAAGCTGATCTCTTTGATCCTTGATTTATTGCCTAGGGACTTGATCCGATCGAACTGATCTCTTCTCGCACGCATGCATGCCTCAAATTGATCTGGTACTCCACAAACTGATCCACACAAACCTCCTCGCACGGAATTGATACCGAATAGAGGACGAGATACAACGGCGGATCGGAAATCGTACCGGACGAGGTTGCGCACGGACAGGGCTGGCGATCTCGGCGACTGGCCGATCGCGACGCGCGACGCGCCGAATCCCAAGAATTGATGAACTAGCCAATTATCTCAAAAGTCCGAACTGATGGGAAAGACTAGGATTTATATTTAACACTCCCTCTCACGTCTAGGCTGGACAATCGGTAAGACCTTAGACGTAGGATAGACGGGAGGTCGCAACTATTTTTATATTAAATAGTGCGTTAGCCGGGGCTTAAACTTGAGACCACCTGGCTCTGATACCACTTGTTGTAAAATAGCGCAGCAAAACGTAGATCAAACAAAGAACAATAACACAAATTTAACGTGGAAACCCTTACGGAGAAAACCACGGACGCACGAAGGCGTATAACTATAATCAGCAGGAGTATTACAATGCACGAGAGTACAAACCCTTCTCGTGCTATGGATCTGGTGGATCTCTCTCAATCTCACGATCTATTCTATGACTACCTCTAGCTATATATGGGGGCAAACAACTCTCTGTCTTGGCGGACACAAAACGGAGTTGTAGACATGCCTTATTCCGGTAGGACTCCATATATGGTAAAACAGGATTAGGATTCGAGCACAAGAAAAATAACACTCGCAACCGCAGTCGTCGTTCATCTCGCATTCCCCTCCGCCGCAGCCGCCGCCGGAGTCTGATGATTGTCCCGGCGACCAGACCAGATATAGCAGTCAGAAATCAAAAAATGAGACTGTGTTTTCTCCCCGTAAACGGGAGCGAACCAAAGTGAACCCTTGCCCAGGAACCAAGAACGATCTAGATCGTGGTTACCTGGGTTAGAGCCGTCCATCGATCGCTGCCGCGTCGTGCCCGGCCTGACGCCTGCGTCGCCGTGGAGAGTGGAGTGGGGAGTGAGGGGAGAGGGCCTGTGAAGCCAACGTGGTATCTTTGATGGTTTTGGGTAGGGTGGTGGGTAAAGTTGCAATGCAAGGCTCCCAAGCCGAAAGAGGAAATTTTGGCAGCTCCGCCAATAGCTCGTGACCAGTGAACGACACTCAAGTAAAAAAAAAGTGAACGCTACTCTCATCTCATCAATTTATTTACCTACCGTGGATATGCACAGACCCTCACTTGGTGGGATGTAAACGACACTCAAGTAAAAAAAAAAGTGAACGCTACTCTCATCTCATCAATTTATTTACCTACCGTGGATATGCACAGACCCTCACTTGGTGGGATGTAATTTCATACTCCCTCCGTTCCCAAATATAACATGTTGTAGATTTTGTCCACATACACATGTACATAAATGTATTGTATGTTCACTCATTTGTGTATGTATCTAGACAATATGTGTAATATTTAAAACATCTTACATTTAGGAACGGAGGGTAACAAGTAGTACTTGGAGTATTTATTTATTTTGAACAAAAGTAGTACTTGGAGTAAGTTGCAAGTTGAGAAGAATTATAGATTTTTTAAAACCTTTTTAAACAACATATGCCTACATGGAATACATCTCGTGTCCCTCTCGCGCCGCCCTGCGAGGCGAACGAGGGGAAACCTTAGATCGCCGCCGCCGGTTCCCTCCCCTCCTCCTTTGCCGTCGGCAGAGGGCACGACCGGCAAAGCCTGGTCGGTGCCAGCACCGCGTCGTCCACCCGTCTACCGCCGTCAGGCAGCCGCCTTTGTCCACCAGTGCCACCATCGTACAACAGTCGCCGTCCACCAGTGGCCAAAGCACGGACGAGAGGGAAGGAAGATGGCGGCGACGCGTCCCAATGTTCAATGAAGCCATGGTATCTGTTTCGGCCAATTCATACTTCAAATCGACGGGACGGTTGACTTGAGTTGGTTTTGTACCTATTCTAGCAATTTGAGTAGAAAGCTAGCTTCGGAATCAGATCATTCGACTAGAGCTATCAATTCGGGTAGGATTTGAGGAACATTGGGGGTTCCTATGTTGTTGTTTTTTTGAAACGGAGGCAAAAGTTTTGCCTCAGTTTATTAATTAAGTCAAAGAGAATTTCCCGGTTAATTGACGGAAAACCGGGCGAAAACCGTTACAACAAACCCACATGCGGACTAATCCCAAGGCATGCAACTCATTGATCTCCTAGGCAGATCAACCAACTCTCTCAACCCGATACAACCGCAAACTCTCGACACATTGATCACCACATCGCAAAGAAAATCCCACCAAAACACATCAACAAAGATCCGTGACACAAAAACCCAAAGAGATGAGAACCGTTCATCAAGCAGCTAGCTGCGGACGCCTTCCTCATGGCGCTCATCTTCTTGGTTTTCCTCCCAAGATATTGCTTCACCTTCTTGATTTTGTCCCCTCTATCCTTCCCCGATAGGAGGCAAGCAATCACTTTGCCAGATCCAGGACTAACCGTCGCCAAACTCACAAGAAGATCACAAAGCTCTTTTGCAAAGAGGACCTCAGAGTCAACAGAGACAAGCGGCTTGCTAGGCTCCAGAGCCGATGGCATGGAAGCCGCCACCGAGGGCCTAGGCGAGTCCCCCTCTAGAAGCACCGTCGACACGGGAGGAGCCGACTCTCCACAACACTCCTGCAGCTCGGGCATGATCAACATCACCGGAGCAATGACCTCACTTACAGAGGTAGCCGACACATGGGGCTGCGCCTGCGGACATGGCATGACACGGGGAGAGAAACTACCATAAAGGTCTTCTTCCCCAACATTAGCTGAACCAGTATTGAGCTCGTCCGGAGGAGAGCCTTCATGCGCAACAGGGGATGTGCCAAGGGAAACCCCCACTCTCACCAAGAAATTCTCAACCCTCGCGAGGCACCCGTGAAGCTCTAGACGAAGCAACATGGCCTGCTCAGCCAGGGTAGGCTCACTAGTACAGAACGACACATCGGATATCCCTCTATGGAAACGGCAGGAGTTAGGCGACGGAGAATCGAGCCTTCCGCGCGGAAAAAGCCGCCCGCGAGGGCTATCCTCCCGCGACCCGCGACCGCGACACATCGGCAACGGTTGTGCTTTCCGCAACCGTTTGCTTTATATGAGCAACGGACATATTTTCGTGTCCGTATGCATTATTTTCATTATTGTAAACGTTAATATGGATGACCGTATCCGATGATTCCATCCAGACCTAACGCTATGAGTGGTGTCGAGTTAGCCAGCTGTGGAGATTCCCATAAGACTGAAAGATAGGAGCGGCGGCGGCGAGGGCGGAGGCGGAGGCGAGGGCGGAGGCGGAGTCCAGATCTTACATCTGTGCTGCGGCGTCGATAGGCGCGCGGTGGTTGCCGGCGTCGAGAGGCAGCGCGTTGGTTGCCGGCGTCGAGAGGCAGCGCAGGGAAGCTTGGGCCCGATTCCACAGCTACTGGGGCGGTGGTATAACCCGAAAACCTACTACTTATTTTTTTAATTATTTTGATTTAGGAGCGCGGAGTATAAATCTTACATATGTAGTTTGCCATTTTACTAGATGGATCTTGATCGAGCTTGGATGTACGGTGGTCGCACGAGTCCTGAATTCTCACAAGGTGTGGTTGAATTCTTGGACAGGGCTTCGCAACACATGCTAGAAAGTAATGAACCGAAGATGTTTTGTCCTTGTGTTATCTGTAAGAATGAAGTCTTGTGGCCTAGAAGACAAACGATAGAAGAACACATTATTTTGAGGGGATTTATGGAATCGTACACATGTTGGTCAAAACACGGTGAACAACAACCAGCAATCTTTGCCGACAACCGTGATGATTTGAGCAACGATAATCATGAAGTCAATGCCAGAGATGGTTTGGGCAACGCTGATGATGATGTGCATCCAGATGAAACCAGAGCCGATGGTCCACAAAAAAACCTAGAACAGATGATCAATGATTTGGAGAATAATATGGAAGGTAATGATGAGATAAAGAATTTCCTCTGTCAGTCGGCGGACTCGAAGAAACCTCTGTATCCGGAATGCAAGCTCAGCAAGTTGGATGCGACACTAGAATTGTTGAAATACAAGGCAGAGAGTAGTACATCCGATGTGAGCTTCACAAAGCTGTTAAAACTTGTCGCATTATTACTTCCACCTGGAAATGACTTGCCAGCGAACACTTACCATGCCAAGAGGGTGATCTGCCCCATTCCAGCCGAGTACGTGAAGATACACGCTTGTAAGAATGATTGTATTCTCTACCGAGGGGAAAATGAAAATATGCGGCGTTGTCCCATATGTAACTTTCCTCGTTACAAACGCAACCTAGCAAAAGACAGAGACAAGGGCGAGGATGAGGTCACAACGGGAGTCCCTTACAAGGTTGTGTGGTATTTGCCAATAATACCCAGATTGAAGCGTATGTATGCAGACCCAAAGCAGTCAGAGCTGATGCGTTGGCATGCCGATAAAAGGAAAAAAGATGGACTGCTCAGACACCCGGCTGATGGACCACAGTGGAGGCTTATCGATTATGAGTTCCCAGACTTTGGCAGGGACCCCAGAAATGTAAGGTTTGCACTAAGTACAGATGGAATGAATCCTTTTGGCAGCATGAGCAGCAGACATAGCACTTGGCCAGTTCTTTTAGCAATGTATAACCTTCCTCCTTGGTTGTGCATGAAGAAGAGGTATATCATGATGTCGATGCTTATTCAAGGACCAAAACAACCTGGGAATGACATTGATGTTTACTTGAGTTTACTTGTCGAAGAACTACAAGTACTGTGGGATGGGGTAAGAATGTATGATGCGTTCAAGAGAGAACAGTTTGATCTCAGAGCAATGTTGTTTCTGACCATTCAAGATTATCCTGCACTTGCGAACTTGTCAGGGCAGAGTTTGAAGGGATCCTTTGCATGTGTCACTTGCAAAGAGAGAACAAAAAGTCTTTGGCTGCCGAATTCAAGGAAGACAGTGTACATGCGGCACCGAAGGTTTTTGGCAAAGAATCACCCGTATCGTAGATTGAAGGCCCCGTTCGATAATACGATTGAGACCGATGACACGCCAGAACCATTTTCAGGAGCGGATGTCGATGACCAGACGAAGGATGTACACACTATTTTTGGTAAGGGGAAGAAACCCCAGTCTCGTGAGAAGGCAGTGTGGAAGAAAAGATCGGTTTTCTGGGCATTGAAGTATTGGGCATATCTGGACGTTCAACATTGCATCGATGTCATGCATGTCTTGGATGTGTAATGAATAACAAGGATAAAACGAAGGATGGTATGAATTCACGGCTGGATATTCTTGCATTGAAATATAAAAGGAAAAAGTTGAAGCCACAAGAGAAGCCTAATGGGCAGTGGTACCTCCCACCTGCTTGCTACCAGTTATCGAAGGAAGAGTTGAAGGAGTTCTTGCAATTCTTGTATGATATGAAAGTTCCGTCAGCATACTGCGCAAACATCAGGACTCTGGTGTCGTTTGAAGAAAAGAAACTGATGGGGATGAAGTCACATGATGGACTCCCTGTGGCAATTAGAAATATGTTGCCTAAACCCGTTCGAGAGGCTCTCATGAGGTTATGTGATTTTTTCAACGCTATATACCAGAAGGTAATAGATCCATTCAAATTAGACAGATTGCAAGAAGATGTTGTGAAGACTATCTGCCAGCTGGAGATGTTCTTCCCCCCTTCGTTTTTCGACGTAATGGTCCATCTAATTGTACACATTGTTTATGAGATAAAGCAATGTGGTCCAGTGTATCTGCGCACTATGTATCCGTTCGAGCGCTTCATGGGTATACTCAAGCACTACGTCCGTAACAGGTATCGGCCAGAGGCAAGTATCGTTGAAGGATATCTTTCGGAGGAGGTGGTTGAGTATTTCATCAGCTACATGGATGGCCACCGACCTATCGGGGTGCCTCTGTCCAGGCATGAGGGGAGGCTAGATGGAAAAGGGTTAATGAAAGATAAATCATGTTGGCCAGAGTGTGAATTATTTGAGAAAGCACATTTGTACGTATTGCAGCACCTTGCAGTCGTTACACCATATGTGGATGCTCACAAGGATCTACTTAGAATTGAGCTAGGAGGCCGAGGCTTGACAGAGAATCAGAAGGAAGCACAAGTCTTGAAACTGCACAACCAGAGATTCGCTGATTGGCTGATGACGAATTGTGTCGGAGATGATGACGAGACTTTAAAAAGTTTGGCAAGAAAGCCAAACTTTACGGTTCATAAATGGGAAGCATATGACCTGAATGGCTACACCTTTTATACAAAGAATAGAGACAACAAGACCATGTATCAGAATAGCTCTATTAAAGTGGAAGCGGTAGATCCGAATGGGAGGAAGGATTGGTACTATGGAGTAATTGAGGAGATTTGGGAGCTTGAGTACGATACATTACTCACGGTTCCATTGTTTAAATGCAAATGGGTCAAACTGGGTCATGCGAAAGTTGACCAGTACGGCACTACATATGTCAATCTCAACGAATTGGGATACAAAGATGAACCTTTCGTTTTAGCTACCCAAGCCACCCAGATCTTCTATGTCAAAGACCTACTACATAAAAATTGCCATGTTGTGATGAATGGGAAAAGGAAGATCGTTGGGGTGGATGACGTTACTGATGAAGAAGAGTACAACCAGTATGAAGACTTGCCAGCAACTGGAGAACGCATACAGATCAATGACCGACAGGCTCCTGGAGATGGCTTTTACGCAAGAGATGATCACTCCGATGGGGCAATTTACAAAGGAAATATTCAGGTTGATCCAGTTTTACTAGAGGAGGACGAAGAATGAGCAAATTAATTTGTACCCTAAAGTGATAATTGTATTTCTTAATTGGCAAAGTAATGTGCTGTTTTTATTTCTTAATTTTCAACCGTAAACGCTACGTTTATTCAAATTCCGAAATATAATTTATTTATACCACATCGGCAACGGTTTTTTGAATGCACCGTTGCCGATGTGACAGAAACCCTACTTCCAGACTTAGACTATGGTACCACCCCTCGCATTTCCCCCCGCTCACCGACTTCAAACCAACCCCGGCGGCGTACTCACGCTCAGCTGAGTTCATTATGCGGACTACTCGGGCCGCCCTTGCGGCGCAGACGGCTTCCCTGGCCGTCCCCAACCCACGTCTCATCTGAGTTCATTATGCGGACTACTCGGGCCGCCCTTGCGGCGCAGACGGCTTCCCTGGCCATCCCCCAACCCACGCCGCGGGCAGCTCCAGGCTACGACGGCGTCGCGCCGACGCCGTGGTCAGCGAAGACGCCCAGAGGGTGGGCTCTATGCCCCCTCAGGCTCGCAGATGCGTCCGCCACAGATTTGGCCGCCGTCTCCACTGATTTGGCTCCCGGAGATGCGGCCGCCACAGATTTGGCCGCCGTCTCCACTGATTTGGCTCCCAGAGCTGCTGCCGCCACAGATTTGCCCGCAATAGAGGAAGGGGCAGACAGCGGCGACCTCATACATGCCGGAGACACACTTGGGACAGGTTAGTTGTGCTGATTAATGATACGTCTCCAACGTATCCATAATTTCTGCTGTTCCATGCTTATATTATACCATTTGCTACATGTTTTATATACACTTCGTATCACTTTTATGCATTTTCTGGGACTAACCTATTAACAAGATGCCACAGTGCCAGTTCCCTGTTTTCTGCTGTTTTTGGTTTCAGAAAGTTACTTCTGGAAATATTCTCGGAATTGCACGAAACAAAAGGCCAGTCCCTATTTTTCCAGCACGTACACGGAGTCCGAAGGAGAGACGAAGAGCCACGAGGTGGCCAAACACACCTGGCGCGGCAGGGCCCAGCCGCGCCTGGTGGTTTGGGCCCCTCGGGGGTCCGCCGACATCGCCCCTTCGCCTATTTATTCCCCGAGACGCGAAAACCCTAAAACACCGAGCCTTTCATCCAGAACATATTCGCTGCCGCCGCCGTCGTCAACCCTAACTCGGGGGGTTCTGAAGCTCTTCCCGGCACCCTGCCGGAGAGGGGAATCATCACCGGAGGGCTCTACATCGCCATGCCCGCCTCCGGAGTGATGCGTGAGTAGTTCATCCTTGGACTATGGGTCCATAGCAGTAGCTAGATGGTTGTCTTCTCCACTTGTGCCATCATGTTTAGATCTTGTGAGCTGCCTATCATGATCAAGATCATCTTATTGTAATGCTACATGTTGTGTTTGCTGGGATCTGACTTATATTGATACCTATGTGGAGCTGAATATTATATTATCATGTCTATGTCATTTGTGATCTTGCATGCTCTCCGTTACTTGTTGAAGCCTTGGCCAGTGAATACTTGTAACTCCAAGAGGGGGTATTTATGCATGATAGTTGGGTTCAACCTCTATTTAACCTGGGATAGTGACAGCAAGTTCTAAGGTTGTAGATGTGTTGTTGCCACTAGGGGTAAAACAGCAATGCTTTATTCAAGGATGAATGTATTGTTTACATTACGCACATTACTTAATGCAATTGTCTGTTGCTTGCAACTTAATACTGGAAGGGGTACGGATGTTAACCGGAAAGTGGACTATTTAGGCATAGATGCATGCTGGATAGCGGTCTATGTACTTTGTCGTAATGCCCAAATGAATCTCATAGTAGACACCACAGCTCACACATGCATGTTATATGCACTTATCAATTGTCAATTGCCCAGCTGTAATTTGTTTACCCAGCATGTTAGTTATCTTATTGGAGAGACACCACTAGTGAACTGTGGACCCCGGTCCATTCTTTTACATCTGAAATACAATCTACTGCAATCATTGTTCTCTACTGTTTTATGCAAACAAACATCATTTTCCATTCGATACGTTTAACCCTTTGTTTTCAGCAAGCCGGTGAGATTGACAACCTCACTGTTAAGTTGGGGCAAAGTAATTTGATTGTGTTGTGCAGGTTCCACGTTGGCACCGGAATCCCTGGTGTTGCGCCGCACTACACTCCTTCACCAACACCTTCGAAGCAAACCTCGTTTTCCTACTGGTCGATTAAACCTTGGTTTCATACTGAGGGAAAACTTACTGCTGCACTCATCATACCTTCCTCTTGGGGTTCCCAACTGACGTGTGACGTACAAGCATTGTTTCTGGCACTATTAACCTAGAGCCACCAACACGTTTTCTGGCGCCGTTGCCGGGGAAAACGAATTGCTTCTGCAAGGGGAGTCTCTCACACCCAATCTCTTTACTTTGTTATTTGTCTTGCTTAGTTTATTTTTATTTAGTTTGTTTGCTCTCTATATCAAAAACAAAAAAATTAGTTACTTGTTTATTTCGGTTTTGTTTTGTCTCTTGTCACCATCATGTCTTGTTCCATGCCTGTTGCTATGTCACCTGAGGAATTGATCTTCACTTTTAAACAAGGGAGTGAGGAGAATTTTAAAGAAGCTTGGTCTAGAATTAATGATTCCTTTGGTAAAACTGATCCTAAAATGACTTTAAGTTTGCTTCTCACTAGCTTCTACTTTGGTCTAGCCCTTTGTTATAGATATGCTTTAGATGCTATTGTGGGAGGAGATTTCCTTCACTGTGATGGGGACCAAGCTTTTAATGCCATAAAAAAGTTGATTGCAACTTCTAGCTCAACTAATAAATTTGATTCGGCCCTTGTTAGCATCCATGCTAGATTAAACACTCTTGAGACACATATATCTTGTTTAAAGGATGGCTATAATCAAATTCGGGAATATTTTGACTATGTTCCAACAAATTTTGAACCTTCGATGTGGGTCCCTACGGTAAAGGTTGCTATTTGTGGTGAAACCTTTTATGCTCGTTGTGATATTATGTCTGAGTTTTGCCTTATGCCTAAAAGCATTTATGAAACTTTGAATCTTTGGGGACTTGCTGAAGGAGGAGAAGGAATAACTCTTACTGATAACTGATAGGGTGTGTTTACAACCTTTCTTGGGAGAACGGTGTCCACTGATTATCTTGTTATTGAATGTGCAGGGACAGGACAAATTACACTTGGAAGATCTCTGCTCAAATTAATGGGAGCAACCATAGATGTGGGAAAAGGCACTCTGAATCTTACCTCCACACCAAGGTGCGGCCATGTATTCCCCAAACCAAAGAGTAAGTCTAAGGGTAAGAGAGGTAGGCACATGGCCCTTGGTATTGATGTCAATGCTCCTCCACTTGACAACACTTGATTTTCACTTTCTGCGCCTAGCTGAAAGGCGTTAAAGAAAAGCGCTTATGGGAGACAACCCATCGTTTTTATTTGCTGTTATTTTTGTTTTCTTTGAGTCAAGGAGTTTTGTTACTTCTGTAGCAACTCCTTTGTATCTTTATTTTATCGCAATGTTGTGCCAAGTAAAGTTCTATATTGAAAGTTGATGCAAGATTTGGATTTCTGCGCAGTGACAGATTTTTAGCTGTCACGGATTTGAGCTTATCTCCCTGTAGAAAATTCAAAAAATTCTGAGAAAAATCACGCATATTCCTGAGATATGTACGCAACTTTCATTATTTTAGGCCAGATCCATCTGAGCAACTTAAGTGCCTCGAAAAAATTCGTCATTCCAGACTGTTCTGTTTTTGACAGATTCTGCCTTTTGTTTTGCATTCGCTCTTTTACTGTGTTTGTGTGGATTTCTTTGCTCCACAAAGCATTGGTGGCTGTAGCTAATGTCCAGAAGCTTTGGGATTGATTGTATCATTACAGAATATGAGAATTTTTGATTATGCACTAACCCTCTAATGAGAACTGTCTTGAGTTTGGTGTGAAGGAAGTTTTCAAGGATCAAGCGAGAAGGGTGATATTATGTGATCAAGAAGAGTGAAAAGCCTAAGCTTGGGGATGCCCCCGTGGTTCATCCCAACCATATTCAGAGAGACTCAAGCGTCTAAGCTTGGGGATGCCCAAGGCATCCCCTTCTTCATCAACAAACTTATCAGGTCATCTCTAGTGAAACTATATTTTAATTCTTTCACATCTTATGCGCTTTACTTGGAGCGTCTGTGTGTTTTTATTTTTGTTTTTGTTTGAATAAATTCGGATCCTAGCAATCCTTGTGTGGGAGAGAGACACGCTCCGCTTTTTCATGTGAATACTCATGTTCTTCACTTATATTTGTTGAGTATTCTTAACTAGCTACTGCAGTGCTTTTAGCTCCTGTTTTTCATGCATCTCTTCGAGCTGTTAGCACTTGTTTATAAATACTCTCTTGCTGCATTATATTATCATTTGGAGAGTTTATGTTTAAATAAATTATTGGTGTTTGTTTGGAAGAAAGAAAATGCTACATGTAGTAGTTGGTATTGGAAAAGACATATGCATTCTTGTAGATCATTGTCTTGTTTTGATTTGATGCTTTGCAATTGTTTTGAGCTCTCAAGTAGATCATGTTTAAGCTCTTGCATCATGTAGTTAAAGCCTAGTAGTGGAGAACTACCGTAGAGCTTGTTGAGACTTGGGATGCATATTTGTTCTCTCTAAGGTCTAGATATTTTCTGGTAAAATGTTTGAGCAACAAGGAAGACAGTGTAGAGTCTTATAATACTTGCAATATGTTTTTATGTGATTCTTGCTGTACCGGTTTATACTTGTGTTTGCTTCAAACAACCTTGCTAGCCTAAACTCTGTACTGAGAGGGAATGCTTCTCGTGCATCCAAAACTTGAGCCAAAACCCATGCCATTTGTGTCCACCATACCTACCTACTATGTGGTATTTCCTGCCATTCCAAGTAAATATTTCATGTGCTACCTTTAAACTATTCAAAACTTTATTACTCCTTATTTGTGTCAATGTTTTATAGCTCATGAGGAAGTATGTGGTGTTTTATCTTTCAATCTTGTCATTTACTTCTGACAGACTTTCACCAATGGACTAGTGGCATATACATCCGCTTATCCAATAATTTGCAAAAAGAGCTGGCAACGGGGTGCCCAGCCCCAATTAATTACAACTTTCATTAATAATTCTCTTCACATGTTTTGCCCTGATTTATCAGTAAGCAACTTAATTTTGCAATAGACACTCCTCCATGGTATGTGAATGTTGGAAGGCACCCGAGGATTCGGTTAGCCATGGCTTGTGTAAGCAAAAGGTTGGGAGGAGTGTCATCTATAAAGAAACTAAAATACATGTGTAAACAAAAGAGAAGAGGGATGATCTACCTTGCTGGTAGAATAACGTCCTTCATGGGAGCCGCTCTTTGAAAGTCTGGTTGACAAGGGGGTTAGAGTGCCCACTACCATTCGTTGACAACAACAAACACCTCTCAAATACTTATTTTGTGCTCTCTATATGCTTTCGAAAACTTAAAAAGCTCTAGCACATGATTTAATCCCTGCTTCCCTCTGCGAAGGGCCTATCTTTTACTTTATGTTGAGTCAGTTTACCTACTCCTTTCTATCTTAGAAGCAAACACTTGTGTCAACTTTGTGTGCATTGATTCTTACATATTTACTTATTGCACTTGTTATATTGCTTTATGTTGACAACTATCCATGAGATATACATGTTACAAGTTGAAAGCAATGCTGAAACTTAATCATCCTTTGTGTTGCTTCAATGCCTTTTACTTTGAATCTATTGCTTTATGAGTTACCTCTTATGCAAAACTTTTTGATGCTTGTCTTGAAAGTACTATTCATGAAAAGTTTTTGCTTATATGATTCATTGTTTACTCTTTATCTATTTGTTAGCAAACTATAGATCATTGCTTTGAGTCACTTCATTCATGACATGAGCCTTGCAATATATTGATCAAGATTGTGTGAAAGCATGTCTCCTCAGAAATTATTTGTTGTTATCGTTTTACCTACTCGAGGACGAGTAGAACTAAGCTTGGGGATGCTTGATACGTCTCCAACGTATCCATAATTTCTGCTGTTCCATGCTTATATTATACCATTTGCTACATGTTTTATATACACTTCGTATCACTTTTATGCATTTTCTGGGACTAACCTATTAACAAGATGCCACAGTGCCAGTTCCCTGTTTTCTGCTGTTTTTGGTTTCAGAAAGTTACTTCTGGAAATATTCTCGGAATTGCACGAAACAAAAGGCCAGGTCCCTATTTTTCCAGCACGTACACGGAGTCCGAAGGAGAGACGAAGAAGCCACGAGGTGGCCAAACCACCAGTAGGCGCGGCTGGGCCCACAGCCCGCCTGTGTGGTTTGGGCCCCTCGGGGGTCCGCCGACATCGCCCCTTCGCCTATTTATTCCCCGAGACGCGAAAACCCTAAAACACCGAGCCTTTCATCCAGAACATATTCGCTGCCGCCGTCGTCGTCAACCCTAACTCGGAGGGTATTTATGCATGATAGTTGGGTTCAACCTCTATTTAACCTGGGATAGTGACAGCAAGTTCTAAGGTTGTAGATGTGTTGTTGCCACTAGGGGTAAAACAGCAATGCTTTATTCAAGGATGAATGTATTGTTTACATTACGCACATTACTTAATGCAATTGTCTGTTGCTTGCAACTTAATACTGGAAGGGGTACGGATGTTAACCGGAAAGTAGACTATTTAGGCATAGATGCATGCTGGATAGCGGTCTATGTACTTTGTCGTAATGCCCAAATGAATCTCATAGTAGACATCACAGCTCACACATGCATGTTATATGCACTTATCAATTGTCAATTGGCCAGCTGTAATTTGTTTACCCAGCATGTTAGTTATCTTATTGGAGAGACACCACTAGTGAACTGTGGACCCCGGTCCATTCTTTTACATCTGAAATACAATTTACTGCAATCATTGTTCTCTACTGTTTTATGCAAACAAACATCGTCTTCCATTCGATACGTTTAACCCTTTGTTTTCAGCAAGCCGGTGAGATTGACAACCTCACTGTTAAGTTGGGGCAAAGTAGTTTGATTGTGTTGTGCAGGTTCCACGTTGGCACCGGAATCCCTGGTGTTGCGCCGCACTACACTCCTCCACCAACACCTTCGAAGCAAACCTCGTTTTCCTACTGGTCCGATTAAACCTTGGTTTCATACTGAGGGAAAACTTACTGCTGCACTCATCATACCTTCCTCTTGGGGTTCCCAACTGACGTGTGACGTACAAGCAATTGTTTCTGGCACCATTAACCTAGAGCCACCAGGGAGGCGAGTGCAGCTTCGACACGCGTGGTGGTGGTGGGGTGAAGCCATGGAGGCCGTCGTCGCGGAGGACGCCGTCCCGGCCATTGGTAGGGCGGAAGCCTTGGGAGAGGCCACAGAGTCAGCAGGCCCAACCCCTACATGCTAGGCGTATGGACCGGAGGAGGGTGTCGAGGGGAGTCCGGATCTGGTCGCGGAGCTCGGAGATGACGCCGGAGTAGGGAGACCAGGCCACCGCTAGCGGCAACTCAGCCATGGTCGGCAAGGTCGCGGGTCGCGAGAGCTGGGGGTCGCTCCAGTCCGTTCTGACTAGACTGAGTAGATATGTCAATTGTGCCCAGCAAAAACAGATTTGCAAGGAGTTTGCCAAAGGCGCTTTCTTATTTGGCAAAACAATTTCAAGTATATTTCCCTTCTCCATTCTCTGCTCGGATGATTGCCGCTTCTGTGAATTTCAATGATTTGGGTCCCGTGTGTGCTCGAATAAGATTGTTTTAGGATTCCATTTAGTTGAATTTCTTGGTGATCGAGTTTATAGTGTCGCCGACCTTCTAGAAAGTCAAAGATGGTGTCAGCATTTCCTTATTGTGCTCTCCTATAATAGTGGTTTCCTTGGTATTCAGGTTTTAAAACCCTGATCGGAAAGTCAACGGTTATATCTTGTTTTATAATGACCTATATTCTTTTAAAAAAACTCATGCCTGGGGAAGGAAAAGCTCACTGATACTGTATTGCTAGAAACTAGCATTGCAACTTCTGGGTTCTACCTTAAGATTGCAATTGGGATCGCTTCCCTTTTCACTGCAATTCGCTCAAGGGGATATTTTTCTAGATAGACTAGGGGATTTTTTCTATTGTAACTATCATCCTTTATCAAGTTTTATAACGGGTTTGTTTTACATCGTTGCTATATACATAGAGAGGTGTCTTACCACAACACGGGTATTGACATCATTCGACATAATCCCGAAACAAAAAAGATACAAAAAATAATGATTCTCAATTTTGTTTTACCAGTACAATATTCTACTTAAGAATGGTAATTTTACCCAGGGCACGGGTACCCGTGGGTACCCTAGGTAGTACCCGTACCCTACCCGTTAAGTCGCAGATAGGGCACTGTTATATCTTGTACCTGTGGGTATACCCATAGCATACCCGTTTATACTAACATGTGGACCTTGCCTGTGGAGATCCAATAATTATTCTCGTGATCTTGTGAACCTATGTTAAAATTGTCATCAATTGTTAATTTGAGTTGAGATAATTGTCATGTACTCATTGAGTTGAGATAAGTCTTTTTGTTTTACGAAATGTGATATCAATGAATGTAAAATTATGAATAACCTGTGTACTATTTTGTCTACCCGTTGGGTAACCGATGGGTATGGGTACCTGTCGAGTATGGGTACGGGTAGAATTTGTTACCCACTGACTACATGGGTATGAGTATGTTATTTCTCTACCCGCCCCATAACTTACCCATTGCCATCCTTAATTCTACTTATTTTTATATAGCGACTAAACCTATTTGGAAGCAAAGGAATGGTTGAATTTTCATAAACCACAAGCCTACATTTAGAGTTTGGAAGGCTTGTTTTGTACTCCCTCTATCAATATTTACCGTGCATTCTGGGTTTGCTCAAGGTCAAAACTTTAAAATTTGACCAAACATAGACAAAAATATCAACATATATAATATGAAATGGATATAATACGACTATATATTTTATTATGATTCGAATAATATTAACGTTGTTTAATAAATATTGATATTTTTCTTACATACTCAGTCAAATTTACAAAGTTTAACTTTGACTAAACCCATATCACAGGGTAATTTGGAACAGACGGAGTATACCAAACCACCAAGCTTAGAGCATCTCTAACAGAGCCCTTAAAAGGGCCAAACTCGTAAAAGTCCGGCGACTTAATGGGACGAGGCCGTTATTTTGGCCATAGCAGAACCCGTAAACGAGAGGCGGCCCATAAACGGGATAAGGGCGCCCGTAGATGTGCTCCGCCGCCCTTTATTTATGCCGGGCGAGGGCCATTCGACGGGTCGAAAACCTCATTCCCCACCGCCGCCGACGAGCAATTTGCCCACCTCTCCGCCGCCTCCGACGCTCGATTCCGGCCCCGCATTTGCAGATCCAGCGCCACCGCCGCGCTAGGATGGCCCCGAAGAGGGAGAACTCGCCGCCGCTGCCGGGCGACGATCGATTCGGGGGCGACTACTCCGACGAGCGGCGGGCGAAGTTGGTCCGCAGCGACGGCGCGCGGAAGCGCTCCTCGCACAAGTGGACCAACAACCACTTGCCGGTGCCGCAGCGGCTCCGCCACCGCGTCGTCGAGGAGTTCGACCGCCTCCGATGGGAGCGCGAGCTGGAGCGCCGCCGACGCGCGTGGCTCCTCAACGGAGGCGAGGGCAGCTCCAGCGGCGCCGCGAGCAGCTCCACCGCGCCACCTGCTCTTCCTTCGCCGGAAGAGTACGACGCCGCCCTCTTCGGGTCCTCCGTAGAGCCGGAGGACTTCGTCCCCGATGAGATGCTTGAGTCCATCATGGCTCAAGTGAAGCTCCGTTCCGTGCGGGAGGCGGTGGAGCAGAAGGCGCAGGTCGAGCAGATCAACGAGATCTTGCTCTACCAGGGGCTCGAGCAAGACCGCGTCGCCGCGGAGAAGAAGGCGTACTGGGAGGACGACGCGTGGAACGTCGTCGACCTCGTCTCCGACGAGGACTGAAGCTCCAACGCCTCGGCCTCGACCTCGTCGCCGCCGCACCCGAGGCTCCGGTGAGCCGAATTTTGGAAATAGGGTTAGGGCGGCGACGATTAAGACTAGTTTAGCTTTTGGTTTAGTGTAGTTTTTATATAAATTACATATGAATCGATGATGAACTCGTTCCCGCCAAAATTAAAAAAATTGCAGTTTCGTTTAAGGTTTCTGCTATGTGCCGCTCGTATTTGTGAGTAGAATTGCCAAAAAACGCGAACTATAGACCGTGTTTGAGGTTTCGCGTACAAGGGCTTTGTTGGAGATGCTCTTATGCAAGGGTGGAAGAATCTGTAAAACTAGGACTCTCATCATGACCACAACCTTTGTTGGATGATCAGGTAGTAGGTCTAGCCTTATAAATTTGTAAATATTTTGTAATTTGTATATAAAATGAGGCTGCGGCCTGAGGCGGGCTTTTCTGCAGTAATGGTTTTAAAGAAAAAATGGCAATTTTTTAGATTACTACTACTATTAAAGGGCATTAACTATACTTCTTAGAATTCAGTGAAATTTATGAGTATGTGTACGATGCACTCTAGTAGCTAGCTGATGGCCGCCGGTCAATTGGCCTCTCTTGTCGTCTCGTCTTTTCGTCTACCCAGTTTCGTGCTTCGTCTTCAACCTGTCAGAGTCCTTTTGCGAAGCGCCACGAAACGTATCTCCACCAGCAACTCACTCGCCGACAGATGGGCACCATATTCCGTGAGCCCACTCCTCAGTGACATACGATTTCCCGCAGGAACGTATCCTCAATCTTCGCCACTCGTTCAAATCAATGGCCAAACCAACCTCCTCTGCGCCTCCCACGCCACCCCTCCCCTTTCAGCAAAAACCCCAAACCCGAGCAGACTCAACCCAACCGCGTCTCGTCGCCTCCTCACCCATCCCCAGCCAAAACCCTAGCCGGCGGCGCAGCCTTATGTCTCTGGGCGGGCGCAAGCGCGGCCATGCCGCTGGCGGCGACGGCGGCCCGGCCCTGCTCGGCAACCACGGCAATTCCGGCGGCGGCGGCGGCGGCGGTGGCGGCAGCGGTGGCGGCCACGGCGGCGACTTCTTTCGCGCGGCGTTGATCGAGGCCCTCGGCCTGGGGAGCTTCGCGCGGCTCGGCCTCCCGGCCCCGCCGGACGGGCTCGACCTCACCGCCAAGGTGGACCCCTCATCGGGCTACATTGTCGTCTCCATCGGGGGCGATAGCATCATGGCCTCGCCGGCCGTCCTCGCGGAGGCGCTCTTGCTGCCGCCAGGCACGGTTCCCCTCGCCCCGGAGGAGGCGGCCTTGTTCTGTTCCGTGGAGGCGATCACCGCCGTGAGGGTGTTCGTCCACGACAGGATGCTGCTGGGAGGAACAGGGGATGGCCAGGTGCTTCCGGATGAGGTCGTCGCTGCCTTGCGGCTGGTGGAGGAGGGGAAGGCGTACGCGGTGGATTGGGGCTGGTTGGTTTGGGCGTTTCTGAGGTCGGATGTGCTGATCGGGAAGCGGCGGCGTTGCGGTCAGTACCTGCTCCGTTTGATGAAGTGCCAAAAGCCCGATCTTTTCTCCGAGGTTGATGGAAGGTTCATTGGAAAGAGGAGGAGAGGTCTGATTCCGCAGCAACGCCGGATGATGGATGGGCAGTTTGTGCATTGCAATGAAGTTGAGGTGGATGAGGAGGACTTGCTCCATGGAAACATCGGCTATGATCAACCCATGGCAGCAGAAGCAGAGGTTGAACAGGGATTGGTTTTTGGACTGAGCAAAAACATTGGAAAGTTGGAGAAGATGCCAGCGTTTGGATATGTCAAGGATCATCAACATACAATTGGAACTGAAGATCAAGAAGATGGCAACGATGACAATGTGAATGTTGGTTTTAGCCTTCCTTCTGTCCGTGCCAGTCGACAGCAAATTCTAGACCAGCTCTCTTATATGGAGAATGCAGCTTTGGACGGGGAGAGAACTTTGACACACAATCTAGCTGAAATACAGCAAATGAGGGAGAAGGAGAAGGAGAAAAACTATCAAATCAAATCTATCGTTGAAGAAGCACAGGAAGAACTTCAAGCAAGGCACACTAAACTTAGGCAACTTGAGCATGAAAATGGTAATGTTGGACATCCTGCATGGATGCAAAAAATGCTTCAAAAGTCCTCTGCTGCATCTCTGGAGTATAGGAAGATGATGTGCCAAGGAAGTGGCGTTTCATCTTTGGATGCTGTGGCTGATGAGAAGAATCAGGTACGTGTGATGCAGCAGAAACGGCGTGCCTATGAAATTATTAATGGGTTTCAAAAACCTATGCTTTTGAAGTTTTCGGCATGTGCTGAGAAGATTACAGTGCTGTCAAAAAAGCTTGCAGACCTCAACAATGAAGTGCAAAGGTTGAAGGATTCCAGACCAATGATAGATCTCAACGTGGGTCCTCATCTGTGACTTGTGCACTTAGGTAATTGTTAACCTCTAAAAACAGGTTTTGCTTATTCCTAATAAGTATTGGTCTGTTGTATATATGTCAGAGATGAGTTCTGTTCTTAGATATACTTATTTTGCTCTCTGACAGGAGTCAATGCTGATGCTGGTGGCTGTTGTCAGTTGAAGTCTTTGGCAGGCAGAAGGATGTGCACTGACGGTGTGAAGGATTGTACGGTTTGATATTTTGGTGTTGCTGATCATTGCCGAGATGGTTCTCGTATGAATGTCTATTGGTGACTAGTTGTTCTGTTATGCTTTCGGTTCCATTTATGTCTATAGCTTATGATGAACAGTTTGGAGGTGATATGTCATGTGCATTATCTCTTTACTGGATACTTGGTTAGAGCCTGAAGGATATGCAGTACGCTACCTTTCCCTTCCGTATTTACTTTTCATGTCGGACTGATCTCTGTAGATATGGTGATTCTCTTCTATGAAATCGGACAATCTACTGGTGCAAAAAAGTAGTTGGTTTATTTTCACCGTTGCTTGATGTCATATTGGCCGAGTGAATTCGGCAACAAGAAGTGCAAAAAGGTAATTGGTTTATTTCCATACCCTATTTCATCATCTCTTTGACCACTTCACTTAATACTCTTATGAGCAACAGAAAATGTCATGGGATAAATGCTGTTTCTTAACATCTTTCCATTGCATTTAAGCTATTTGCGACTTCTTTTCGACTGAGTAAAGTGGTTCCTTTGAATGGAATCTATTAATTATTTGGATAGTGTGCTGACTTCCATATCCTGTTAATGTAACGTGAGGAACTGTTAATTAGTTCTCCTGTTAATTGCCTACAACTTCTACTAGCTGTAGTTGTCGAATGTACTTCAGATCTTATTCTTATTTGGAAACAGTGATCTTCATTTCAGTTTGCTCGCCTTATTTTTATAGAGATATCTCAAATCCTCATGGTGCCTTAAAAATTCACAGTTCAGTAGTCTGTAGCGATAGCCTGCTGTGATACTAACCTTCTACTGACTTAAATTGCAAGACCATATTTGATGGTAGGCCTATTGTCAGAAACTCAAAATGGAGTTCTTCCATACTTATCCCCAGGACTGCTAATTATTCCATCTGTAAAAAGTCTGTTTTCACTGTCATATCCAAAGTTTCTTGTAGTTTTGCTTTTAACATTATTACCAGTTCAATATCTTGGACAGCTCGGCATCTAACCGCATCCATTTACTGATATGTAGTATGAGACTGAGATTCAGTATTGTTTCCACTTTTATTCTGGACTTCTAGTTAACCGTATGCTCATCTGGCTTATTAGATGATGAATTAATCAATCCATAACTTTTTTTTTTCAAAAAATTCATGGTATGCTCATGATTGCATGTGCTCGTATTATTTTGGTTGTCCAAAGAGCAGCAAGAAGTTTAGCTTCATCAGGCTGTTAGTATTTTGCTTGATGCAATCAATTGGTCATTGTCTGATATGTACTGTTCATTATGGCGCTGACTGCTTGTTTTATTTACCGGTGATGATTTTGGTCTTTATGGAGCCCTTGACAACATTAAAAGTCCCGCCTAGTCTGAACTTGCCAAAACTATAGTAATAAATCATCCTGTTCTTTCCAAAACCATTCTAATGTTTCAGAAGTCCCGCCCGGTCTGAACTTTGCTTATAATATAGTAATGCAAGACACGGTCTAATGTTATTTTGTAAGCAGAACTCTGAGCTGATACAAAACCATTCTTAAGTTTTAGTACTATGGATCTTGGTCTTATAAGTTGTAACAAACTTCTATTAAAACTTGGGTTTATTGGATATATCAGTGCCCGTATATTTGTAAACTGTAACTACCTGATTTTTTTTTTAATGTATCTCTCATAACCTTTGTGGCAGGGGTTTAATTTATGCGTTGAATAGAGTGCATGCTCATCAGGTGTCTAGTCTTATAGTTTCCACTATGACAGAATGCTCTTTGTTGCAGTAATATATCATTCTGAGTTTTCCAGACCATTGCTTGCTAATAATCTTTGTATGTTATTATATAGTACTCCCTCCGTTCCACAATATAAGATGTTTTAGTCTTTTGCCACATGCACATGCACACACATGTATCTAGACATGTTTAAGTGCATGTGTCCATTCTTTTTATTATGAATCTAGACATGCATGTGTAACACCTAAAACATCTTACATTGTGTAACGGAGGGAGTAGTTTTCAAAATCTAATTTTAAGACCTAAGAAGTGTACTCCAGTTGCAACTCGTAATTTTATTTCTGATTTACTATCGCAGAACCCTACACAACATTGGTCTTAAAATTTGGCTTACTCTTTGTTGATCATGCCTGTAGCTTAAAATAGAACTTTTGTCAGTTCCTTTCTGAAGGTATCCACTTGCCTTGTTATTAAGTGCTCTTTGGTTCAACGGAATTCATGAGGAGTCCCGTCTTATGGAAATTTTCCTTTGGTTCTATGCCAAGTATGGCATGTGCACTTAATCCTTCAATGAAATTCATATGTTTTTACGGTGGTGCAACCAAATGATGTCCATTACATATTCCTGTAGGATTCAGTGTGGCTTGACATCCAATTCCTTTTTTTTTCCTATTCCCTTGTTTTCCAAATCCTGTGAATCAAAGAGGCCCTGAGATATTCTACAAATTTTGGTATAAGAAGATCTCTTATCTTTGCTTATAAATATCTATATACATCTTTTTCAGCCTTGAGCCTCGATCTTAGCAGGCAACTCATCCATACTAGCAGCAGACAACTGGACATAGCATTCTTCCAAATCTGGGACTCTTATCACACAGCAACACTTATGATATAATGCAAGTCGCTACTTCCAAAGGTGATAAAAGATCAACGATTTTTCAACTGATTAGATCTGCAAGTCACTACTTCCAAAGATAATAAAAGATCAACGATATTTCAACTGATAGGATCAAGTTATAAATTTATACAGTAATATATTCGTTCCAGCATCTCTTGTTTGTTTTGTTCTAGAAATATGAAGTGGAAGGAGACTGAAATTCCCTTCCGGAATGTAGCATTGCCAAAGTATGCACCAAATGTTCAACGCCTGGCATGCTTCTGGAGAAAGATTCAGTAGATTCTGTAATAGAAATCCCAGTAGTAAACATCCAAGATCCCGAAGTCTTTTCATGAAGGGAAACCTGCAAAAGATGCCCGAGGTTAGATTTTCTTTATGTGCAGTATTATATTTTCTAAGCCATTTTTTTGATGCTAAGCTTGTCCCCTTGGTTTATACCGATTGCCTTCATCTGAGGGTTGTGATCAAATATCATTGCGAAGTGTTGCATTCTCTAAATGCTAACTTCAATTGTTTATTACTGTTTTGGTTCCATATTGTGTTCGGTGTTTGTACTCTATGAGTACGTAATGCGAGAGAAGGTTACATCCATATAAAGTTTCACCCTGGTGTTACAACTGTTAAACAATAGTCATATATGGAGTAGTATATATGCTAATGCTGTTGTATCCATTCAATTGATAAACTGGAATTTGTAATTTTTAGATCTCGTGCCATAGCTGAAGAAATCTCTTGCAAGTACAGAGAATTCCTAGTGACCCGATGTGACCAAATTAGCACGCTAAGTTCAAGAGCAACCGATTCTGAAAGCATGAGGCATTTTAAATTTGCGATTATATCTCAAGTGCTGAAATGCTAGTTTTTACAAGCTTATACTGCAGTTTATTGGGATATCAAATAGTTAACATTATAAGTATGATGTTTTGCTGCATTAATCAAGTGGACTTGGACAAATAAATGTATTAATCATGTAGTGAATTGCCTAAACTTCTAGGAAAAGAGCATAGTTATAGTAATAATTTGTTATCCGCTTCAATTCTGTGCACTTTTGTGCACAATGTTAAACTCCCTTTGCCATGCTTGGATTCCATATCCAAAAGCTTCTGTGCTGAAAAGCGTCATGAGATTTCCAGCTTTGAGGTTGTTGGTTGGATAACATTCCGTTGATAGATTCAGTCCGTGAGCCACTTTGCTGCAATGTCTCTTGATCGAAAAATACATCCCCGGAAGAAAATTTATGACAGTTTTAGGCTCTGAAATGACTAATCTTGATCTTGCTTTTGTCACAAATTCTAGTTGCCAAATAGGAGGAAACCGTGGCACAGTGCGTGTTCAACATCAAAGGCTTTTGAAATTTCCCATTGCACAGTTCTTCTGGGTACTACCATACTTTTTCAGTATATTCTCTTGCCCGTCACTCGCTTCCCGTTTCTGGAAACGAAACTGTTTATCTGGAGGCTGCAGGGAGGGAGGGGAAGTTTATCCACAACTCGATCACCTTCTGGATAACAAAGAACTTTTGACGGTGGAAACGAGTGAACCTAGTCCTTAGGTGATAGTATCCATCATTTTCTACCAGCCTGTAATCTTAGATAGCGTCCACAGCAGCACGACTAATCAAGCGAATTTGGTGGACCTTATCTTGCTTTTCATCCTCACTTTTTTTTTGTTTCTTGGATAAAGTTTTTCATCCTCAGTTGACGAATATATTCCTGCTAGAAACTAGTGCCATCGATCGGTCCAGATTGATCAGAGCTTCAGCTGTACATGCTGGATAAGGTTCTCTGCATGCTGCCCTGAGATGCCTAGAACTTGTTTAGTCCCTAAGAGCACCGGTCACTGAATATCAGTGTAGGGTGACCCTTCCTTCACATGTTTAATCTTGCTCGGAGAACAGATCTGCCCACCTTACTACTATATTGCTGTAAGAAAACAAATATCTGAACATCTTATTCAAAGCCCACAGTGGCTATATGGAGGTCGACCCCATGAGGCCATCAACCCACTGCTTAACGATTCACGTCTATATTTTTCAGGCCGGCCAGCCGGATCTTCCCGGATCTTCCGAGTCACCGCTGCCGCCTTTCGCGTCGGAGAAGAAGCCTTTAATCGACTTTTGAGTCGGAACACCACTACTCCACTTCCACTGCCTGCTTTTCTTCCAGCAGACGTAAAGAAGCCAAGAACATAGGCGTTGGTGGAATGGAAGACTTTATGTATGATCGAGACATATCTAGTACTCCCTCCGTTCCAATTTAAATGACTTCTACTTGTCAACATGTGGATGTACCTAGACATGTTACAAGTATAGATACATCCATATTTTGACAAAGTGAAGTCATTTAATTTGGAACGGAGGGAGTATATATATGGGGACGCACATATTATAATTTTTCTGATTTCTCACGTTGAACCCGGATGTATGGTGCATTTTCTAGTCTAGTGTTTGACTCCATCGTGGGCTTATTTAGGTACTAAGATGCATGCGTGTAATTGCACTTGCTTCCACTTACCAGATCGAAGCACTTAAGATCGCACTGAGCGCTTGTTAAGATAGAATAATAGCATAAGATCCGGAGTTACAAAATGGTTTTACCCGAATCGCCACGGTGGTCAGTTTGCTCTGCCTAGATCCATGACCATGAGTACATTCTTTGCTCTGCCTAGATAACTTCGCGGGAATACGTCGTCCTCTGTCTTTATCCACCTAAAATGACCGGACATCTTTTCTGGTGTCCCTAGATGGCCGAATTGCTTTCATTTTCGGGTGGAGTGTTAATCACTACGTAGGAGCTGTATAAGTGCAATCGTGATCATGTAATTTTACTGTATTTGCTTTCTGATGTCAACTTAACAGGGTAGGTACGAGCGCGATAGTGGTACTGCAAAATAAGAAGAGTTTACGAGATATATAGCCAAAAGGCTAAAAAGAAAAGGATAAAAGGTTCTACTCTGGCAGCATAATAAATTTAAATGTTTGGGGCCGGCCACCCAATTGGTGGCCTCGGATTTTATCTTGCTAGTTATGTGGGACAACATGGATCATTCTAAAAACACGTGCATTTCGCTCACTCCAAAACTCCCAAGAGACTAGCATGAGGAGGGAAGCCATGTCCTTTCTCTGCATACCATAGGCATTCACTGCAGTGCTCCACCGATCTTTGACGGTAGCAAACTTAGCGCACGATGATGTGAGAGAGGTGTCAAGTCCACAACGTCATTCCAAACTCACAGTGAATGTCGACATTTGAACATAATGTGGACCAGAGACTCCGGGGCCCTCTTGCAAAGTTGGCATCGGCCGTCCAAACCCTATCTTGCAAAACGAGACATGCAAAGAACTATGGAAACCAACTCTTTGAATTGTGCGAGGTAAGCCGTGTGGAATATTCACTAGAAGGCGGCAATTTCAAAGTGATGTCACCGAGAATGTCCCTAGTTACCAGCACCTCCTGAAGCATAAGAATCTCAGTAGGCTTACTTGATTTGTTGGACGTCCATCTGAGGAGGGAGATCCAGAAATGTTGGTGTAGCCCTAAGTTGACCATGAAGTTCTTTAATCTGGATAGCGTGAAAATAGATGTGTATTATTCTCCGGGTCTCCGCGCCAAGTCGCCAACAAATGCATAGAACCAACAATAAAAGCATAACAAGTTCGAATAATAGAAGCCGACCGGCTAACATCCATAGTGTTCGGACATATCCGGACACTATGCAACGTAGATTTCAGACCAGACTAGCCCAATTGATGGTCTCTGGCCCTTTTTTTGTCCGGACATCAAAGCGGGTGTTGTCATTGCCCGTTGGGGCACCGATCCCACTTATCCGTACATGGTGTTCAGACACCCACAAACGGGTATAATTTCAGGCACGCCGTTGGAGATGATGTTGACTCAAGAGTAGTATTGGAGCCCTCGAAATACACTATCTGAAGCATTGTGGGCTCATAGAATTTTTCGGCATGGAGCTACTAAAGTTACTCTTTTTGAGTTGATCAATGGGCAAGAGGCTGTCTTGCCAGTTGAGGTACGCCTTGAGATTCGCTAAGCAGAACGGTTTGAGGTGACCTAAATTGCGAGGCCGAAGTGTAAAAGTGACTGCTTATTCCGGATCCGAACTGTAAGACATGACAACGCAAAGTAAAGAACCAGTGTGCACTACCGTGCTAGTTTCTCCGTCGGCATGACAGACAAAAGTGAAGATCGAATCAAAACTGGCGCCAACCGATTGTCAAACTGGTGCCAGCCATACAAACTGGATCTTCCACTGGCATTACTCTCGTGAGTGTCTTCTTCGACGTATCCTCCATTAACTCACACCGCCGGCCAAGTCCGTACCTGTGCGGCCACCGTCGATCCTAACCCCACATACTAACCACGCCGTTAATTGTCCCAAAACCATGGGCTCGCACGTAGGCCTCCACCGCGAAGCCGCGGCAACACCTGGCCGCCGGCCCCGGAGGCTAAGAAATCTAAAGAAACGAACCGAATCATGGGCGTTTTGGCCGTCGCCGTCGAGGGGGACGAATACATGCACCGCTTTCCGCAAACGTGCCGCGCCTTTGCCCCACACCGACGTGACGGACATCCGAATCGGGCCCGCGCACTCCACTAGCTCCGTCGAGCTCGAGCTCGCTAAAGCTAAACTTAGGTGCACCGCTAAGGCACGCACGCTCCGCCATGAAACCTATAAAACCCAACAACCCGGCGCCATCATTTATCATCAGCTCCATCGCAAGGCAAAACACTCCTACTCTAGACTCTAGCTTACACCAACCAACCAGCCAACAAGCACGAACAGGAGGACGCCGAGGAGGACGAGGAGAAGTGACGAGCGCGCTGCGATCAAAGAAAGAAAGCACGGCCATGTCGATGTCGTCGGTGTCCATGTCGGGGAAGGCGAGCGACCCAGGCTCCGCGTGGTTCGGCGGAGGGAGAAGGAGCCCGTCCCCGGGGCCGACACACGACGTGCGGCTCATCGCCACGGCCGTCGCCGCGTCCGTCTCCGTCCTCGGCCTCGCCCTGCTCCTGCACCTCTACATCTGCCGCGTGCGCCGCCGCAACCGCAGGCGCGCCGACGCGGCGGCGACGGTCCTGCAGGCGGCCGAGCCCAAGGCGCCCAAGACCGGACTGGAACCGTCGGCCATCGCGGCGCTGCCGACCGCGGCGTACGAGGAGGCCCCGGGCGGCGAGCCGGGCGAGTGCGCCATCTGCCTCGGCGCCGCGCGGCAGGGCGACGAGGTGCGCGTGCTGCCTTCGTGCGCCCATGTCTTCCACGTCCCCTGCGTCGATACGTGGCTCGCCTCCAGCTCCTCCTGCCCCGTCTGCCGCGCCCTGGTGGAGCCGCCGCCGCCGTCAGGCGCGGCAGGGCCGGTGCATGAGAAGCAGAGCTTGGTGAAGGAGGACGCCGGGACCTCGGGGCCGCCATGTGGTCTCGGCGCGTCGCTGATGAAGATGCTGAGCAGAGAGAGGCCGTCGCCGCGGAGGCCGCTGCAGGGTGACCACGTTGAAATGCGTCTGGAGGACCTGGAGAGCCAGCAGCCCCAGCAACAACACGCTGCTGTGAATACTACGAGTAGTAATTAGTGTGTACTTTTTTACTACGTTTTCTTGTTTGTTGTTCGTACGCCTTGCACCCGGGTGATTGATTATTCAGCAGTGGGAAAACACACTCCTGAAATTTAATCGATTCCTGGTGCTTCACACTGTGCAATGGAGCTCACCCAAATCCCTCGTATTTTGTGCAAAGAGGGGATAATACGAAGAGCTCTGTGAGACTCAATGTTAGACTAGCCAATAGTGCTTTTGTCCCGCTGAGGATAATGTTGTTATGAACGGGACATGTTTGAACGAAGACAGATTTGCCCACTTTTATGGGGATATTTCAACCATTTTCTGGTCACCTAATGACTGGTCCCTCATGGTGGGCGAGTAGGTTTTTCCTTTTGCATGTCTTGCATCAGGGTGATTGATTATTCAGCAGTGGGAAAACACACTCCTGAAGTTTAATCGGGTCCTGGTGCTTGACACTGTGCAATGGAGCTCACCCAAATCCGTCGTATTTTGTGCAACGAGGGGATCGATATCGGATAATACGAAGAGCTCTGTTAGACCCGATCGAATATTAGACTAGCCAATAGTGCTTTAACGTCCCGCTGAGGATATTGTTGTTATGAACGGGACATGTTTGAACGAAGACAGATTTGCCAACTTTATGGGGATATTTCAACCATTTTCTGGTCACCTAATGACTGGTCCCTCATGGTGGGCGAGTAGGTTTTTCCTTTTGCATGTCTTGCATCAGGGTGATTGATTATTCAGCAGTGGGAAAACACACTCCTGAAGTTTAATCGGGTCCTGGTGCTTGACACTGTGCAATGGAGCTCACCCAAATCCGTCGTATTTTGTGCAACGAGGGGATCGATATCGGATAATACGAAGAGCTCTGTTAGACCCGATCGAATATTAGACTAGCCAATAGTGCTTTAACGTCCCGCTGAGGATATTGTTGTTATGAACGGGACATGTTTGAACGAAGACAGATTTGCCAACTTTATGGGGATATTTCAACCATTTTCTGGTCACCTAATGACTGGTCCCTCATGGTGGGCGAGTAGGTTTTTCCTTTTGCATGTCTTGCATCAGGGTGATTGATTATTCAGCAGTGGGAAAACACACTCCTGAAGTTTAATCGGGTCCTGGTGCTTGACACTGTGCAATGGAGCTCACCCAAATCCGTCGTATTTTGTGCAACGAGGGGATCGATATCGGATAATACGAAGAGCTCTGTTAGACCCGATCGAATATTAGACTAGCCAATAGTGCTTTAACGTCCCGCTGAGGATATTGTTGTTATGAACGGGACATGTTTGAACGAAGACAGATTTGCCAACTTTATGGGGATATTTCAACCATTTTCTGGTCACCTAATGACTGGTCCCTCATGGTGGGCGAGTAGGTTTTTCCTTTTTTGCAAGTTGTGTCTTGAGGACCCGTTTCTTTCATTTATCTTTTCTTGTATTGCGACTCTTCTTCTTTTTCAGTAAAAATTGGCAAATCTTCTGCCGCGTTTCAAAAGATGAAGTTCCTAATCCCATAAGTGGGCGACTCTATGGCACTGGTACTTTTTAAATCAACATTTATGTTGTCCATGGATGTTAGCCGGTCGGCTTCTATTTTATGTTCGTCGACGACCGGTATACCACCTGTGCAACAACAACCTTGCTGCATGGCCTTTGCGATAACAAGTAACGTCTGCCTCATCATTGACACCATCCTCGCTACTCGTAGCCCCTAGCTGCTAAAATTTCTCGAACGCTCCTCCCTGACACTGTTCCAGTAGGTGTCATCCTGACACACGAGCTTCTATTGTCTCACCGTCTCAGCGAGGTAGGGCACATGCTTCGAAAAGGTTCGGCCGGCATGAAACATCTACGCGATCATCATCAAGGTGGACTATGGCGGCATTTTTTCCAAAGGGCCCAAAACCTAACACAGTCGTGACAAAGAAATTGATAAAATATTCTTGCTGTGTATGGAAGCAACTTCCAATATCAATGGGAGCACATGTTACTTATTCGGAAGCAAACTATATTTAGAAGCAACGTTGACAAACTAAATCTTTGTTTCAATGTCACCTAAACAATTATTATTTTCATTCGAAGCACACTTTATCTGGTCGGAAAAAATAAATTACATGACACAAAAATTGTACCAGTGAAAATATAACGTCTAAAGTTTTGAATGATATATATGTTGTAATATATACGTTGTGTCACATTGGTCAAATTGATAATCTAGAGACGCACACAAGACTTATAAACCAAAACGGAGGGAGTAGCAAAAATCATGAAATAGATTAGGCAACAAAAAACACCATTATTATAACCGTATGATGGAACCTAACAGAATTCTTTTTACCCCCCCCCCCCCCCCCCCCCGGGTTCGGTTTAAAGATCCTGCGCATATATATTACAAAAATATATCATAAAAAATTAGATAAAATTCATATTACATTGATAAAATTAGCAATTGTGATATACACGTAGGACCAAAAAACCTAACCGGACGGAGTAATCCACTCCATGATAAAACAATCGTGTGGTGTTGAAGTAGTCCCTTAACTTATTCACAGGATTTCCTTTGGGGTTAAGAGATCGATTAGTGGCTGAGGCGTACTTGCGAGCCGATGGTTATTGGGCAATTAACAGCATGATTAGTCAGACTCTAGGTGGGGTACGGATCGATGATGGCCGCACAGCCATGGGTTCAGGAGTCAGGAGCATACGCTAAAAAGGGACTTAGGAGCAACTGTAGCGGATATTGTAAACAAACATCATGCTGCAAAGTTTGGGGATTTTCAGCGGGAGCAAAAGGCAGGGTTTAACAGAAAAAAGTAGTGTCTCTGTCTGATTTTTTGGGCAGCCACGCGTTCTGTAAATTTGTAGGTGGGTCTGGGGAGAGGGGGATTTTCTCATCGTACTTACAAAAGCGGCTAAACATGGCGGGAAAGAATTTTCAGCCCCCCCCCCCCACCCCTCCCCCGCCCCGACAAACACACTCTCTCTCTCGCTTGTTTCCCTCTATATCCCCCGCCGACTTGCCGTCACCGATGTGAGCTCATATGGTGGTCAACGAGCCTCGTTTTCAGTGGCTCTAGGTTCTCACCACCGCATGAGCTCTCGAGTCTAGCTCCTGCTTCTACCATCGCCGTCTTCGGCCTCTTACACACGTCCCCGCGCCTCACGCGCCACCGACCCTAGGTCTTCGGGCGCGTCGCCACCGTTGTTCCCATCACTGCGCCACCGCACGAGGTCCTCGACAATTCCCCGTCCCCATTCTAACACCGTCATATCCCCGAAGCCGCTGCAAAGCCGAGCTTGAGTGGGGCCATGTCAGGAAGGCGCCGCGGGTGGCTTGTTGTGTGAGAACCTGAGGCTTTGATCTCGTGCCAAGCTCTTTCTGCAGCCGCCGACAAATTGAGTTGGTCATAATCGTCACGCAACACCCCACTAACGCCGGTCATTGTGGCATGGTATCTGTTAGGCAACAACTTCCCTCAGAAGATTGTATCTCATGCTCTTCCCACAAGCTGAAATCGCGGTAGCGAGTCGAGCGCCTTGCAGAGTAGAAGGACTAGGCGATGAAGGAAACACGTTGGACCAGAGTGTCTGAGCTTGCTGGAAAGAGAATCATGAGGTGAAACAGGAGGAGGAGGAGGAGCTCAAAACTGTCGGGTGCCTCTTGATAGAGACTGCTGCCATCGAGGAGTACGAACGAGCCAAAACCAACCAGTATGAAATGGAGTGGATCGCCGCCATAAATGAGATCTCCGAGGAGGAACGAGAGGCTTCTGGCACCTGCATATGAGTCGGTCCTCCATCGCACGGCATGTGCCGATACCAGGCACGATACGGAGGGAGTATCAGCTTGTCGCTCTGGCCGGCCGTGCCAATGGAGAAGGGACAGAGTGGAGGAGCTCTCGGTTGTTTGGTGATAGGGAGTGACGCTCAGTGACTGTGGAGGTGTGGTCGGCTCGCGGTGAGTGCGTGCGTTCAGGTTGGCTGGTGGTCACTCCGTCCGACGTCGAAGAAGACACTCACGAGAGTAATGCCAGTGGAAAATCCAGTTTGTATGGATGGCACCAGTTTGACAATCAGTTGGCACCAGTTCTGATCCGATCTTTCTTTCCATGTACAGCGTGATCGATAATGACTCCACCACGAGCCCATTGTTTGTTATTCCGACCTTTTTTTTTGAAAGATCCAACAATTTGCTGGATTTTTCAAAAAAAAAAAGTCGGCATAACAAACAATGGGCTCGTGGTGGATTTGTTATGCCAACTTAGTATCTGTTTACCTGGTTAGGGATGGTATGGTTTGTTTTACAGAGGATTTCACTTAGGTTTAGCAGGAGTCGCCGTTAACTTTTTCAGAGGATTTCCTTCGGTTAAGTTTTGACGCGGATGAATCTGATATGCATGTGTGTCGAGCGAGGACTAGACGTCACATCCTGAAACACCATTGAAGGTCTCCCTAGTTCTAGAGAGTAGGGATGAAAACGGAGAGGAAGGATACAGACGGTACTGAGAGGTGCTACATTTGTTTTCATATTTTTTTCGCGAAAACAAAAACGAATACATAAACTACGGAAACAAATATTATCGGAAACAGATATGGGTCGAATACGGTGCGTACAACCGGACACGGAACGAAAGAAGAGGTTTGCCAGAACCAAAAAAAACCTTGTAGAAAAACTCAACGAAACCAGCAAACTTGTCAAGTTTCTAAGTTGAAATTAAATATAAGAAGATATCATGATTATATAATATAGTGTGTATAGGTTCTGTATTACCGCCGCATAAGTTCAGTATAATATAGGAAAGCACCGCATACCAAAAACGGAAAGTTCCGTATTACCGGAAACGGTTTCCGTGGTCGTTCCGCCGGAATACGCCGTTCCGTTTCCGTTTCCACATAAAAGTTTCCGTTACCGTTTCTATTCCGCAAAATTTCGTTTTCGCTTCCGTATTTCACTATGTTTCCTTTTTTCTGCCGAAAAGTCGGAAAGTTTCCATTCCATTTTCATTCTACTAGAGAGTAACTACGAAATTTACTACTGTAGTAATAGAAAAGTAGAGTTTCCATCAAGATATGTCTCAGGCTCGGTCGGTACTGTAGTAGGAAATATTTGTTGTTTTTGAAAAAATCACGGTTCAAAAAAGTTCATTTTCTATTTAAAACAAATTAAAATTATGATTAAATAAATTTATATCTTAATAATAATCGTTTTAATCAACTTGCAAACGTATGAGAAAAAAAACCGTGAGAAAAAGAACCACCTACTGAAAACGTGCGCCATGAAAAAAAAAAACAGCCCGAAAAGAATCAATGTCAATGGCCTCCCGTCCTAAATGGGCCGAGGGTCTGATTCAGCGTTTCCATAAGCATGGCTAAACGCGGCAATTAGCACCTCCTGGGCACTAATGGGCTGGCATGACTTACCCTCAGCTCTGATGAGACTGGAACGTAAACCCGGGCTGGGCTATTCGGCTCTATCCTTTTGAAGTGAAAGTACCTACTGCTGTATTACTACTTTGCGACGAAGACCTGGCTGACTAGGGGTAAACCCTAGTTGTCGCGTACCGCGGAAGGCAATGCACAACGCCTATATATCGCTTCACATCGGCGGTTCGAGGTCGCGCCGCCTATGCACGCGTCTTAGATGGGGCGGCCCATATGCTTTCGCTTCGCTGCGGCTTCGCTTCTAACGATTTCCTCGTACTGTTTCGCACGTCTTTTGTTCGTTTCGTTCGTTAGGTCTAGTCTCTGTACATAAGCGATCTATTTCGAAAATTGTTTATATTTCAAATTTGAAAAAAATTCGAATATAATTTTTTCGATTATGAACAAATTTTGAATTTGAACAAATTTCGAAAATGAAAAAATTTCAAATTTGAACAATTTTCAAAAATGAACAAATTTCCAATTTGAACAATTTTCAAAAAATGAACAAAAATAAAAAATGAACAAATTCGAATTTGAACAATTTTCGAAAATGAACAATTTTCGAATTTAATTTTTCCCGAATTTGAACAATTTTTGCAAATATGATTTTTTTTTGAAAATAAACAAATTTCAAATTTGAACAATTTTCAAAAATGAACAATTTTCAAAAATGAACAATTTTCAAATTTGAACAATTTTCGAAATGAACAAAATTTTATTTCGAATTTGAATTTTTTGAAAGTAAAACGGAAAAAGAAACAAAAATGATAAAAAACAGAGAAGAAACATAGAAAAAGAAAGAAATACGAGAGATGGGCCGGCCCAGCAGCGGCGCGCTTCAGGCGGCGCGGCCATCTAGCGCCGCTGCTGGGCGATATATAGGATTTGCCAAGGCAATGCGCTCCGCGCACCCCCAGTGGCTTATGGGCTAGGCCCAGTTACTACAAGCTGCAAAGACCAAGGGCCGTCGGAGACAAGAAAGACGAGGGGCCGGAGACGAAAGACAAGGGGAGCCACCAGCGGCTGGAGAAGGACGAGATGAAGAAGAACGCCGGAGAGGGAGGCCGACCTCGCCGCCGACGGGGACGGCGCGGCTGGCCGCGACGTCGCCGGCCAGGCGAGGAATGGGCCTCACCGTAGCCAACGACGACGCGGCTCGCCGCGGCGGCTGTCACATCCCAAATTTGGAAACTAGGAAAAACTTAGTTTTTACAAGACCAAAATTCAGAACCAACAAAAACTTTTTGAAATATTTTACTGATGATTGTGTTTTCCATCCCATTGCTATGTTGAACCTAGTGTGACTTGTTGTTTAAATTGTTTTGACTAGTAAATATAAGACCCAACCAATATAAAAATATATTTAACTTTGGTGATCATGTTATGACAAGAAAATATTCCATATATCTTTTCCATTCTTCTTTTGGCCAACTCCATTTCAAAGATACTTGGTTTAGCAACACCCAAAACTAATACCCATTAATTGAGAAAGAAAAAGTATTCCCAAAACTATGTGTTCCCAAAAATATGGAGATCTATATGCTATCTCCTATCTATCTTTTAAACTTGATATTTTGCATTTGTATGCAACTCCCATTTTATAAACTTTGATTATCACTTCATTTTAAAAGAACACAAGTGGGAAATATATTACCCCACATAATTTGTCTTGCTCAAAACCCTTTTCAAAAATACAAAGGTGGAGTTGAGGTAGTTTTAAACATCATCTTGTCATAATTAAGTGTGATCATTTTTAAGATAGTATTGTTAAGTATGTAAATGATGGTGTGATTAATTCTTGTGGTTTGATTTGTGTGATCTTGGATGTGATGTTGATATTGTTGTGATTGTTTGCTTGTTTGACTTGTGGTTGAAATGATTGTTAATTCTTGTTTTATTGTTTGCTTGGGTGAATAATTACACCAAAATATTTGAGTGTTAAGTTGGAAACCCACTGATCATAATGGTGGAGTGTGACTTGAAAACAAAACAAGACCCCTATGATTACTTACACCCTCAAATTAAAATTCTTGATTAAAAGAAATGATCTTATTTAAATTCCCTCTCTACCTAATTCTCTAGTTTGATATAACAATTACTTTATCTTATAAAATCCAAGAATGAGATGATAACCATCTCATCATCATATTACTCTCTCCTCAAAATATCTAGTCTCCAAATTACAAAGGTATTTCAATTTGTCAAATTGGTTTTTACCAAAAATAAATAAATAAATATATTTAAAGCCCTATGAACAAATATAGTTCAAAACATTTTATTTGAACACCCCAATTTTTGTGGAGCCTCCACATGTTGTGGGGAGCCTACCCAAATAATTTCAGATTTTTCTAAAATATTTTGATGCCTCAATTAAATCCCTAAAATGCTTCTGGTTTTAAAGGAAAATGAAACAGAGGAATTTTAGGAAAACCCGAGGGGTTTTCTGCAAATGTTACATCGTCTCCTGTAGCAGCAGTGGCGCAGCGTTGCCGTTGTCGTCCTCCCGTGCGTCGCCCGCCCGGACCCCCCCCCCCTCCCGCGCGTCTCCTGCTGCTCGATGAGGAGGATAAGGAGGCCCTCCCCCGGCTCTCCTCTGCTTCCTCTCCTTCACTTGCCCCCTCTCGCTCTCTCCCCACTTCTCTCTGCTCCTCACCGCGGCCGAACCCTAGCCATGACGCCGTCACGCATCGCCGGCGCTTGAAGCCTCCCCGGCCAAATCGAAGATCACCAGAAGGTTCGCCGCGTCGTCCTCTCCGTTCCCGCCCGCGGAATCGAGCTGGGAAGCCCTGGATCTCCGTAGCCGTCCGCATCCCCTTCTTCTCCGGCCGCCGCCCTGCCAGGAAGTTTGTGGGTGACACAGACCGCCATTCGTCGCCATTTTTGTGCCTCTTGTCTCCCCTCGTCGCGCTCTATCTCATGGACCTCCCCTTTTCCCTTTTAGGAGCCCGGAGCCGTCGATGTCGTCCTCGCCGTGCTCCTGCCGTGCCTCGCCGCTGTTCGTGTCGACAGGAAGAAGGAGATGGCCCCGTACCGCTTCGCCTGGGCCGGCCCAGCACCGTGCTGCGTGGCTCAGCTCTAGATCCAGCCCACTAACATTTTTCTGTATGGTTTTTATTATTTTCTCACTGGTCTGTTTCTGGCACTGTGGTTTAAATCCATTTAAATTAGCTATAGTTTGAATCTTCCCAAAACAAAAATCACAGTGGTAACCTTACAAGTTTAGAGCCATGTGCACTTTGCAGAAATGGAAAATATTGATTTGTGTGTCCTTGAGAAATGTTGTGATGGGATTGGTCAAAATCAGTATTTTGGGCATAACTTAATTTGTGTTGATCTAAAATTTATGAACCCAACTGTTTTGGAAAGCTCTTCACATCACCTTTCAACAGAATTTTGTCTCATGTGTTTTGGATGCTTAGAACAAAAGTGGCATGTATTTATAGTTTAGGCCAGCAAGCACTTTGTGCATTTTTAATAATTTCAGTAGATAAAATTTTGAGCCAAACTCAAGTGTGTTAGTTTATAATGTTAACAAAGAACCTAAATCCAGCTTTGCATGATTGTTTGACTAACAGAACTCTCTAGGTGTAATTTTTAGTGAAAATGTGGTTTCTGCCACTAATAAAAAGGAATTAGATTAAAAGCTTTTAATTAGGAAATTGTGGGTTGTCTTTATTGTTGATTGTTTTGGTATTGTTACTTGTGTGTTACTGACCTTTAACATGTTAAATTATGATAGTACTAGTGGTGTGTTGTTTGGTATATTTGGTTAATCACTTGTTAGTTAATTATTAAGCTTGTGATGATGGGTGTCTAGTGGTATGCTTACCAAACATGTTTGTGTGTGATTAATATGATTGCCTTGCTGGTTAATGAATGTTGTGGTACTGTTGCTTGCATGTTATTATTGTTTAGCAGGTTATAATATGTTAGTACTGTTAGTGGAATTTGTTAGGCAAATTGGTATGAGTAATATTTGCATGGCATGATGAACTTGATGGACTTGAGTTGAGTACTAGCTTAAATATCTTGTTAGTGTATCCACCTTAGCTTGGTGAGATATTTTGAATTACCAAGATTAATTGGTAGTTTAAATTTTGTCTGAAGTATTTCCTGATTAGAGAAAAGTGGTTGTTAATTACCCCTAATTGAGGATGTCTTGGTGCTCTATGTTTTGGCATGTGTTTGGTGTTATACTCATGTGAGTATAATGCCCTGGTAAATATAGATTTAGTTCGTTGCTTGATTAAACTAGTGCTATGTTTGTGGCTTGAGTGATTAGTTTGATACTTGTGGTTTGATCCTTGTTTGTATACCACTTGTGGTTTGGTTTGCTTATTGAGTGTTGTTTTATTTTCATGTTGCGACGCTAGAGATAAACGCTACCGGAGTGGTATTTGGGAAGGATTTATCGGAGAACGATGAGAGTTTATTTCTTTGATCAATGAGGAGAAGTCCAGGAACATCATGCTGAAATCAGGCAAGCTATCCTCTGAGCTTGCATTTATATACATCTATTTTGATTCACATGTTTTACTTATAAAGAGCACAAGTGAATTATGTGGTGTTTGCCACTAAAACTATGAGTTTGAAAATCCCCTTTTGTTTTCAAAACACAAGTATATTATTTTGACACCCTATATGGAGATATTGGATGGAAATTCTTTTTCAAACTATAGGATGGGAAAAACATTGTTTATTCAAAACTCCTTTGAAAGTACTTTGATGAGTTGTTGGAATGCCGAGATGTCGGTGTTGAAATGGAGAAATGGAGAATGGTGATGTTTATGAAAAATGCACAGTGTCCTAGAACCATGACGACCAATCTTACCCTGTGCGACCACATTTACCCACATATGGGAAAGGGCTTAGTCATATAATTTGCTCTTATTAGTATGGGATGCCTCATCGACGGAGATGACTCCGTTATGCATGAGGGGATGGTCTGAGGACCTACCCTGACCTGGGTCCTCGCTCAAACTCTATGGAAAGATAAGGAGGAGGATAGAAGGATGTCCCCTATACACCGCCAGACAAAACATATGAGTCCTCACACTTAGGGTTTCCGACGGGAAACTGGACTGGGTGTTGATGGAAAGTGTCATATGGGAAGGGTCCTATACTAGCATGAGCAAAGGAGAGGCTATGGTCGGTGGCTCAACTTCGCATACACCTTGTATGGCGGGACGTGGCTGACACGATGAGTTACCGGATGGGTGTGGACAAAAAGCGTGCTACCTCTGCAGAGGGTTAAAACTATTCGAATAGCCGAGTCCTCAGATATGGACAATTGGGAGACTGTTCCTAAGACCATGTGCAAGTTTTGCAAAGTTTTGAGATTTGAAAATAAAATGGAGATGTGTGGTATCTGCAACTCTACCGACGGGCTGGTATGAGGTTGCTGGAGAATGATTGACCATGACGGGCTATGGTCGGGAAGTGAAGAGTTTTGTGATTTGAAAGTGGAAAATGTTTTATGCAACTATGCCAACGGGCCGGCATGAGGTTGTTGGGATTGAATGACCAAGAAGGGTTATGGTCGGAAAAGGAGGAGTTTTGGAGAAATAAACCAAATGGTGATTTTCCGGGGAAAAGTTTTAAACGAGACTTCTTACAAAAACAGATTTTATGGGAAAAGTTCTAAAAGCCTTCTTCCTTTTTCAATAAAGATATGGAGATTTCAAAACAAAGTTTTATTAAACAAAAGTATATCCTTCTCTTTTCAACAAGGATATAGAGTTTTCAAAGCAAACGAAGTTTTATTTAAACAATAAAAAGAGAAGTGCATGCTCATTCCGGGGGTAGTTTGCGAGTACATTCAAATGTACTCATATTGGTTTCGTCCCTGGCTATTGTCTTAGCCAGATTTTGAAGAGGAGCAGTTCGAAGAAGAAGGTTTCGATGACGTCAATGCGAACTAGGGCGCTTCCCAGTCAGCTGCCTGTAGGGTTTGGCAAATGACTTGGGCTCCACGCTGTTTGGTGATTTCCGCTGCAAGTACCTGTTGAAGTTATGACTTCAATCAAGTAAGTATATTTATTCGGTATTTATGGGTGTTCTGTGATGCCAATTCGAGTTATGTGCAACAACAGACTGATCATGGGATTGTTGCAGGAAACATAACGAGTATCTCGGATACCTAATCCGGGGTCCTCACAGACTTGGTATCAGAGCCATCCTGACTGTAACAGACCTTAGTTAGCATGGACGTTAGTTAGGAAAGAAATATTTTGTTAAAAATATATTGTTACCAAAAACATTTTTATCTAAGGAAGTCCGAAAATAACTTCCACTCTTCTCACCTTCTCAAATATTTCCGAGTCTCATCCCTCTATTTTAAGATTTTCCAAGGATTTCTCTACTCCCTCTTACCCGTTCAAAATACTTGACGATGAACCCAAGTGAGACCTACTTAGCTAGCACCTACAAGAAGAAGTTTCCATCCCAAATACTCAACATTCCACATCGAGGTGATTCATCTGCAAATACCAATATCGTCGATATCAACAAAGCAAGAGACCTTCGAAGACCTCAACTCAACAGCAACAATTCTACTTCATTTGTGACCTTGACAATCTCAAGTATTCCAGCTGAAGACTAAGGCGAAAACTATTTTTGGAAAGAAATATATTACTACCTAAATTATTTGTATCTAAGGAAGCCTAAGTGTAACTTCCACTCTTTTCACTTCTCGAATTATTCAGAAACCTCACCTCTTGTCCGAAGGTTTGTCAAAAGTTTCCATCTGTTGTCTTACCTCCATTCAAACTTACATACTTGACGATATCCCAAACCAGACCCATAGGCTCGATAGGATAAGCTCGTTTACTTGAGCAAACCCCATCTTCCACGGTATTGAACGTCTGTTGGTGCTAAAAGAGCCTTGATTAATCTTTGCTTGTATGTGGCATTTATGTGTGTTGTTTCCTTGTGTGTTTCACAAAATCCGCCTTGTCGGGAACCCAAAGTAACCACACTGTTGTCTGTTGCTTTAATTTTGACTGTTTGCAAAAACCTTTTTGCCTTGTTGGCCATAGATGTACTTTTTGTATCCTTTCAAGAGTCCGACTTGGAAAACCCTTCAGAAAATTTTCTCTTAGTAAGAGGAGCAAGGTATGGAATACTCGCTACCCCAAGACTCTGCGATTTCTGCAAGACGGATAGCGGCCTTCATACGTTGTTTTGTACAACCACATCAAGCCATCGAGAAAGATGAAGATTCAAGACCCGACGGTAGATGACACTGGTCGTATCCCGTCGGACTAACAAAACAATATGAAAAACTAACATAACTAACATAATTTATCTAACTTTAAATCTCTCATCTAACCAAAATTTGCAAAGATACTAACTGCTTTTTCTAGACCAAGGGAATAAGTGCCATAGGACGACTCAAAACTAGTTGGTACAAAGGAGACTTTAGGAGATATAAGAGTGTTGGACTATAAGATTATTAGTCAAAAGGATCCCTTAAGAATCTAGTGATGAGATCAAAATTGGTGGATGGTGTTGGTAATATCAAAAATTTGGGGTTTAGAATAGAAGTGAAAACTTGGAGTGGATCGATAAATAATTGGGTTTGGACAGATGATATATTTAATTACTACTCTGGGGCTAACCAGTTGTGGTCCCCAACCACTGGTGGTTATCTGGAGCTAGAAGACGTGACCCTTGATTTAAGGTTTAGAAATAAAGGTGAAGTTATTGGATTTTTAGGAAGCACTTGCTGATAAAATGATGTTTGGATTGGTTAGAAGCAAGTAAATTAAGAAGAATACTCCGGTGTTGGAATGTTTAGGGTGATTCTTAGCGCAAGTGACCTTGTACTAAATTCTTATGGAATTATAGGAAGTGGTCAAAGATGAGTTAGCAAATGATAGATCGTTGTATGCAAGAAATAATTGGTGGAGGATGAGTGAATGTTTATCGGATTCTAGGAATCAATATGACTTGGTCTAGTAGCAAGACATTCTAGGTGACAGTAGTTTTCAGAGCTTGTCACGCTCTGTTTGGATTATTCTTAGAAAGATCTTTTATCTTTGATTAAGAGATCAAGGCCCAAAAGTATTGAGATAAAATTTGAATTTGGTTAGAAAGTGGGGCAATTCTTGATGGTATTATTACATGACTATTGGATGTTTTATTTAGCTTTGAGGATATGATCGTGGGAAAATGACACCTGAAGGAGTAAGATAATATGAGATATGCCTATCTATGGGGAAAAATCAATCAAGAAATAATTGGTGGACCACTACGATTTTTGTGATAGGATATAATGGGAAGATTATGCCTTAAAGGTTTGATGGATATCCGATAGATTGAACTATGATATGACAAAGAGTTATGCCCGAAGAAGATGTGGTGGATTAATAATTTTAGCTTGGGCAAGGGCCATGATTCAATTAACTAGTTGATAGTAGTGGCCTTACCAGAGATGTTGGAACGGTATTTTGAAGACTCGAGAATCAGAGGCCTATGTAAAGTTGGTTGTTAAGATCTTGGAATAATAAGTTTGATGTTCAGAGTATAACTCCCAACTCCCTTGAAAACTAACTTAATCCCCTCAACCAGAAAGTTTTCCCGGAAACCCTAACTATTCTGGTGCACTCTAACTTACTTGTGAAGACCCTGCAAAGCTTCCTGAAGAATCCGAACCAAAGAAGTCTTTCAGGACAGCCTTTTTCTCGCCAAGCCGAAGGAAGAAAAGCGTGAAGAAAATCTACCGGAAGTCACTAAGAAGAATCAAACAACGGAAGCACCTGCTGTTGGCAACATCAACCACCAAGCAAGTCCAGACGCCCTTAGGAGTTTTTAACATCCCTCTACTAACTAGAAACCGGAGAGAGTCGAGTGCTCAGACTTGACGCATCCTGAGAACAACGCGTCCCCACCTGCGACCCTCGTAAGGAGAAATATCAGGAAGTGATATCTGCACCGACCCAAGCACCAAGGCGCGACACCCAAGACGAAGATCGTCAAGCCACCCAAGAAGAACCATGCCTCCAAGTCAACTCCAGCCGCAACCTTCAGGATGACCCTTCAAAACCCCTTTTTAAGGGGGGAAGACCTGCAATACGTATACCAGAAGGTGTAATAATTAGTTCCTTGCGCCTCAGTCTTATAGTGTCTGGAAACAGCCAACCAGGACTCTCCTCAGCGTCGATCGTTAAGTCAACCCCATCATCGAGGATCTGAACTCAGCACAGAAGATCATCGACAAAGAAAGCCTCGCAAAATCAATTTGTCAAGATCTCACATGGTGACCATACTAAAGAAGCAACGACCTCAGAAGTATAGCCAGCCCAAAACCCGTGCCCTCGTACTCCCCTGTTACCACCGGGCAAATCTCGAGGACGAGATTTATTTTAAGGGGGGAAGAGCTGTCACATCCCAAATTTGGAAACTAAGAAAAACTTAGTTTTTACAAGACCAAAATTCAGAACCAACAAAAACTTTTTGAAATATTTTACTGATGATTGTGTTTTCCATCCCATTGCTATGTTGAACCTAGTGTGACTTGTTGTTTAAATTGTTTTGACTAGTAAATATAAGACCCAACCAATATAAAAATATATTTAACTTTGGTGATCATGTTATGACAAGAAAATATTCCATATATCTTTTCCATTCTTCTTTTGGCCAACTCCATTTCAAAGATACTTGGTTTAGCAACACCCAAAACTAATACCCATTAATTGAGAAAGAAAAAGTATTTCCAAAACTATGTGTTCCCAAAAATATGGAGATCTATATGCTATCTCCTATCTATCTTTTAAACTTGATATTTTGCATTTGTATGCAACTCCCATTTTATAAACTTTGATTATCACTTCATTTTAAAAAGAACACAAGTGGGAAATATATTACCCCACATAATTTGTCTTGCTCAAAACCCTTTTCAAAAATACAAAGGTGGAGTTGAGGTAGTTTTAAACATCATCTTGTCATAATTAAGTGTGATCATTTTTAAGATAGTATTGTTAAGTATGTAAATGATGGTGTGATTAATTCTTGTGGTTTGATTTGTGTGATCTTGGATGTGATGTTGATATTGTTGTGATTGTTTGCTTGTTTGACTTGTGGTTGAAATGATTGTTAATTCTTGTTTTATTGTTTGCTTGGGTGAATAATTACACCAAAATATTTGAGTGTTAAGTTGGAAACCCACTGATCACAATGGTGGAGTGTGACTTGAAAACAAAACAAGACCCCTATGATTACTTACACCCTCAAATTAAAATTCTTGATTAAAAGAAATGATCTTATTTAAATTCCCTCTCTACCTAATTCTCTAGTTTGATATAACAATTACTTTATCTTATAAAATCCAAGAATGAGATGATAACCATCTCATCATCATATTACTCTCTCCTCAAAATATCTAGTCTCCAAATTACAAAGGTATTTCAATTTGTCAAATTGGTTTTTACCAAAAATAAATAAATAAATATATTTAAAGCCCTATGAACAAATATAGTTCAAAACATTTTATTTGAACACCCCAATTTTTGTGGAGTCTCCACATGTTGTGGGGATCCTACCCAAATAATTTCAGATTTTTCTAAAATATTTTGATGCCTCAATTAAATCCCTAAAATGCTTCTGGTTTTAAAGGAAAATGAAACAGAGGAATTTTAGGAAAACCCGAGGGGTTTTCTGCAAATGTTACATCGTCTCCTGTAGCAGCAGTGGCGCAGCGTTGCCGTTGTCGTCCTCCCGTGCGTCGCCCGCCCGGACCCCCCCCCCCCCCGCGCGTCTCCTGCTGCTCGATGAGGAGGATAAGGAGCCCCCCCGGCTCTCCTCTGCTTCCTCTCCTTCACTTGCCCCCTCTCGCTCTCTCCCCACTTCTCTCTGCTCCTCACCGCGGCCGAACCCTAGCCATGACGCCGTCACGCATCGCCGGCGCTTGAAGCCTCCCCGGCCAAATCGAAGATCACCAGAAGGTTCGCCGCGTCGTCCTCTCCGTTCCCGCCCGCGGAATCGAGCTGGGAAGCCCTGGATCGCCGTAGCCGTCCGCATCCCCTTCTTTTCCGGCCGCCGCCCTGCCAGGAAGTTTGTGGGTGACACAGACCGCCATTCGTCGCCATTTTTGTGCCTCTTGTCTCCCCTCGTCGCGCTCTATCTCATGGACCTCCCCTTTTCCCTTTTAGGAGCCCGGAGCCGTCGATGTCGTCCTCGCCGTGCTCCTGCCGTGCCTCGCCGCTGTTCGTGTCGACAGGAAGAAGGAGATGGCCCCGTACCGCTTCGCCGCTTCGCCTGGGCCGGCCCAGCACCGTGCTGCGTGGCTCAGCTCTAGATCCAGCCCACTAACATTTTTCTGTATGGTTTTTATTATTTTCTCACTGATCTGTTTCTGGCACTGTGGTTTAAATCCATTTAAATTAGCTATAGTTTGAATCTTCCCAAAACAAAAATCACAGTGGTAACCTTACAAGTTTAGAGCCATGTGCACTTTGCAGAAATGGAAAATATTGATTTGTGTGTCCTTGAGAAATGTTGTGATGGGATTGGTCAAAATCAGTATTTTGGGCATAACTTAATTTGTGTTGATCTAAAATTTATGAACCCAACTGTTTTGGAAAGCTCTTCACATCACCTTTCAACAGAATTTTGTCTCATGTGTTTTGGATGCTTAGAACAAAAGTGGCATGTATTTATAGTTTAGGCCAGCAAGCACTTTGTGCATTTTTTATAATTTCAGTAGATAAAATTTTGAACCAAACTCAAGTGTGTTAGTTTATAATGTTAACAAAGAACATAAATCCAGCTTTGCATGATTGTTTGACTAACAGAACTCTCTAGGTGTAATTTTTAGTGAAAATGTGGTTTCTGCCACTAATAAAAAGGAATTAGATTAAAAGCTTTTAATTAGGAAATTGTGGGTTGTCTTTATTGTTGATTGTTTTGGTATTGTTACTTGTGTGTTACTGACCTTTAACATGTTAAATTATGATAGTACTAGTGGTGTGTTGTTTGGTATATTTGGTTAATCACTTGTTAGTTAATTATTAAGCTTGTGATGATGGGTGTCTAGTGGTATGCTTACCAAACATGTTTGTGTCTGATTAATATGATTGCCTTGCTGGTTAATGAATGTTGTGGTACTGTTGCTTGCATGTTATTATTGTTTAGCAGGTTATAATATGTTAGTACTGTTAGTGGAATTTGTTAGGCAAATTGGTATGAGTAATATTTGCATGGCTTGATGAACTTGATGGACTTGAGTTGAGTACTAGCTTAAATATCTTGTTAGTGTATCCACCTTAGCTTGGTGAGATATTTTGAATTACCAAGATTAATTGGTAGTTTAACTTTTGTCTGAAGTATTTCCTGATTAGAGAAAAGTGGTTGTTAATTACCCCTAATTGAGGATGTCTTGGTGCTCTATGTTTTGGCATGTGTTTGGTGTTATACTCCTGTGAGTATAATGCCCTGGTAAATATAGATTTAGTTCGTTGCTTGATTAAACTAGTGCTATGTTTGTGGCTTGAGTGATTAGTTTGATACTTGTGGTTTGATCCTTGTTTGTATACCACTTGTGGTTTGGTTTGCTTATTGAGTGTTGTTTTATTTTCATGTTGCGACGCTAGAGATAAACGCTACCGGAGTGGTATTTGGGAAGGATTTATCGGAGAACGATGAGAGTTTATTTCTTTGATCAATGAGGAGAAGTCCAGGAACATCATGCTGAAATCAGGCAAGCTATCCTCTGAGCTTGCATTTATATACATCTATTTTGATTCACATGTTTTACTTATAAAGAGCACAAGTGAATTATGTGGTGTTTGCCACTAAAACTATGAGTTTGAAAATCCCCTTTTGTTTTCAAAACACAAGTATATTATTTTGACACCCTATATGGAGATATTAGATGGAAATTCTTTTTCAAACTATAGGATGGGAAAAACATTGTTTATTCAAAACTCCTTTGAAAGTACTTTGATGAGTTGTTGGAATGCCGAGATGTCGGTGTTGAAATGGAGAAATGGAGAATGGTGATGTTTATGAAAAATGCACAGTGTCCTAGAACCATGACGACCAATCTTACCCTGTGCGACCACATTTACCCACATATGGGAAAGGGCTTAGTCATATAATTTGCTCTTATTAGTATGGGATGCCTCATCGACGGAGATGACTCCGTTATGCATGAGGGATGATCTGAGGACCTACCCTGACCTGGGTCCTCGCTCAAACTCTATGGAAAGATAAGGAGGAGGATAGAAGGATGTCCCCTATACACCGCCAGACAAAACATATGAGTCCTCACACTTAGGGTTTCCGACGGGAAACTGGACTGGGTGTTGATGGAAAGTGTCATATGGGAAGGGTCCTATACTAGCACGAGCAAAGGAGAGGCTACGGTCGGTGGCTCAACTTCGCATACACCTTGTATGGCGGGACGTGGCTGACACGATGAGTTACCGGATGGGTGTGGCAAAAAGCGTGCTACCTCTGCATAGGGTTAAAACTATTCGAATAGCCGAGTCCTCGGATATGGACAATTGGGAGACTGTTCCTAAGACCATGTGCAAGTTTTGCAAAGTTTTGAGATTTGAAAATAAAATGGAGATGTGTGGTATCTGCAACTCTACCGACGGGCTGGTATGAGGTTGCTGGAGAATGATTGACCATGACGGGCTATGGTCGGGAAGTGAAGAGTTTTGTGATTTGAAAGTGGAAAATGTTTTATGCAACTATGCCAACGGGCCGGCATGAAGTTGTTGGGATTGAATGACCAAGAAGGGTTATGGTCGGAAAAGGAGGAGTTTTGGAGAAATAAACCAAATGGTGATTTTCCGGGGAAAAGTTTTAAACGAGACTTCTTACAAAAACAGATTTTATGGGAAAAGTTCTAAAAGCCTTCTTCCTTTTTCAATAAAGATATGGAGATTTCAAAACAAAGTTTTATTAAACAAAAGTATATCCTTCTCTTTTCAACAAGGATATAGAGTTTTCAAAGCAAACGAAGTTTTATTTAAACAATAAAAAGAGAAGTGCATGCTCATTCCGGGGGTAGTTTGCGAGTACATTCAAATGTACTCATATTGGTTTCGTCCCTGGCTATTGTCTTAGCCAGATTTTTGAAGAGGAGCAGTTCGAAGAAGAAGGTTTCGATGACGTCAATGCGAACTAGGGCGCTTCCCAGTCAGCTGCCTGTAGGGTTATGGCAAATGACTTGGACTCCACGTTGTATGGTGATTTCCGCTGCAAGTACCTGTTGAAGTTATGACTTCAATCAAGTAAGTATATTTATTCGGTATTTATGGGTGTTCTGTGATGCCAATTCGAGTTATGTGCAACAACAGACTGATCATGGGATTGTTGCAGGAAACATAACGAGTATCTCGGATACCTAATCCGGGGTCCTCACAGCGGCACAGGTGGAGGTGAGGTAGCACCTTAACGAGGGGGGTGCGGGGTGGCCGGTGCCGGTGCCGGAGAAGAAGATGGGTTTGTGTGTGTGTGTGTGGGTGGGGGGGGGGGGGGGTTTAGAGGGAAGCCGGGGCGACGGCCGCGGTTCGAGCAGGGCGGGGCGCCGAGGCGGCGCGGGAGTGGCGCCGGGCGTGGGTGGCGGCGGCAGGCGGTTACGGCCGGCGGGTGCTCGACGAAGAGCAGATGTCGGAGAGCAGAGCGGAGGCACAGGCAGTGGCGAAGCTACAGAGTTGAAGATAGGGTGCACGGTGGTACCCAGCTGCAAAATACCTTGGTTTACGGCTGGCACATATGGTGAAAATTAGCAATTTTACAAAGAAATCAACTTTTTCCCGGTGTCCTGTGCACCCGGGAGGCTCCACATGGATCCGCCGGTGGGCACAGGGGAAGAAGAGAATAGGGAAGAAGAGGATGGCGTGTTGATGGGCCCAGCCCACAGTCGCCCCCCTGCGAGCGGAGCGAATTGCGCTCCGCGCAGGTCGGAAACTAGGGGCTCCCCTGACTAGGGTGCAGTTCTGCACTCACGGACTTGCGGTTTTCTCGTAGTGAATGGTTTGCACTTTTTAATGGATAGTTTTAGTCATAACCTCGGGCAATAACCATGACTACCCCTTCGGTCTGCCTCCACCAACTCGAGAAGAATCGAACTGTATGTGGCCTCTCTTAGAAGAAGAATCCCATGTCACGCCATTATACTTGATTGATACACCGCAAAGAGAACGTTAATGGCCGAGAACTTGCTGTGGGGTGGTTGTACCTCCAGCCCACCAGAGTTCAAACCCCAGGTTTGACGCTGATGTTTCTCATTTAAGGCGGAATATTCTTCAGTGGGAGACGACGTTCCCGTCGACAGCGAGGCGCCCGTGGTGACTTCGTCAATCTCAAGACTCGACCCGCCGACTCGGTGTCTCGGAGGTGCTCATAGGGGTAGGGTGTGCGTGCGTGCGTTCATAGGGTGAGTGTGTGCGCGTGTATATGAGCGCCTGCGTTGTACTGTGTTTAGAAAAAAAAAAAGAACGTTAATGGCCCAATATTGTGCGATTTGCATCAAATGCAATGATTGCGATCGTGTTTGTCTACCTTAACATAACCACCCCTAGATTATAACCAATCCAAAATTCGTGTGGTCCAAGGAAGAGGCATTGGTGGGTCCTATTCGATTACCATGGCATTCTCAGGCCGATCGTACTGGCCATGTTAGCCCAGACATGCCCCAGGCCCAGCTGCATTCCCCTACAAAAGGAACTTGGTTGAAGACCAAATTCACCAGATCTACAATTTCCCTTTGTCTCGTGTGAATCAATTGATCACAAATAATCTAGTTACAGTTTTCCCAACAACAAAAAAAGCTCTAGTTATATCTTGCCCATGAACTTACATCATTCGAAAGTTGAAATGCATTTCGCGAATAGGATAGATTCTTGTGCATCTGTATACATGTTTACTGAAATCGTGATAAGATATCGGCATACCGAAAAACCTTGATCTTTTGTTGTCCAACCAAATCTACAAGTCTTGATTACCACCACCTGAGCATGAGCAGGCCGATCTGGTTATATATGCTCGCACGCACCTCCAAATTTTCCCATTAATTGCCACAAGACAAACAAACCAGCATGGTTCGTCTTTATAGAGACGATCTGTCACAGGCAGCTAGCAGAAGCAGCATGATCGCGGACAAGCCATCTTTTGGCGGCTTTGGCACGAGCACGAGCACGAGCACGAGCATCGATCCGTCCACCGTGCATCGATGTGGCGACGGCGACGCGTTGCTAGCTACTCCCTTCGTTTCAAATTAATTGACTTGGTTTTGTTTAAATATAGATGTATCTATACTTGTTTGATATCTAGATACATCCATGTGTAATAAAATGTGTGTCAATTAAATCCGAACGGAGGGAGTAGCTGCGCGCCGATGTGATGTCGATCGAATGGGATGCAGATTCCTTGGAGCTTGGCTGCGCTACCTGTGGCCCTGTGGGGAGAGGCCTAACGAAACTTGGGCAAGCAGGTTCATCGTCTGAGTCTGAGTGATGGATGGATCGATCGAAAGCTCCACCGTATCTTCTACTCGTGGAAAGCCAGGCGTCAGCGTCACATCGTCGAGCAGGCATGGGCGTTGTGGACTGGCAAGAACACGACCAGATGCTCGCAGGCGGAGCTGAGGATGATGCCGTTGCTATCGAAGACACATTCCGTTTGATGTCGTAGCGTGCTGAGCCTGAGCGCACCCTTTCTTTTTCCGAATTAAGGTACTCGTCATACCAAGATGTCCCGCTTCCCGCACAATGTACGCTTTAAAGCATCTCCCCTGCGCCCCCGATAATATGTATCCGGCATACTGAAATACTGTACTATTGGCGCGTCCTCGGAAATAGGGGGCTGATGCATGGCGAGAAATTCAGCAAACTCGGTGGGGCTAATGTGGCTCGATAAGAGGGGGACTGGTAGCCTGGTAATCAAAGAACAAACATCATACTAGCATCGCGCTCACTCTACATGACCATGTGTGCATGATAAGATGACCGTGTTGTGCATAAAAACACAAACATTAATGACTTCCCACGTTTGATCTAGAGATTAAACAGTGAGCACCCTATGGTTCTCATCAACATCGGTGACTGCATTGGCGTCGTCTTGCATTATTTGGTAGAACATGAAACTTATCGTCTATGAATTGAATAATAAAGCAATCAATTTACGAAACATTTTTATCAAATTTATCTAGATAGACACTACAAGAAGATTAGTTATTCGAGCAAATGGACGAAAACCTTCGGTTCACAGCGGGAGCTAGCTCATCCCCACGAACAACTGACTATCTGTCGGGTGTGGCGAATCGCAATCGCCAATGCAAACGACGACGTCACCGGTGGTGGGTCGTCCTGTGTTGTCGCTTGGGACTTTCGGTGGATGGTCGGCGGCGAAAGAGGGTAGCGGCAGATGGCACGATTCAGTGGGGAGATAAGAAGGTTGGACACGTGATAGAGAAGACGACGGGGGAAATGGCTGGGTTGTTGGCATGTGGTGCGTGCCTATCTATACGTGGCGGGCGTGTCGGACACCCAGAGGATAACTTCTTTATGGATTTTGGGGCCACTTCGAGGCCATGGGAAGTTGAAGCCCAAAAGAAGTCTCCGACTTAAACCCAACTTATTTGGACCGAGAAGCACGGTCGCAGTGCATTTGGAGAAAGTGCCTCAGAGCACTTCCCCGAGCTTTTAAGTATATAAATCGAATAGGTATACTGGATTGCCACTCCGGTTCGTTCTAATTACAACAGATTGCCACCCAACACTTTGGCATCTAAAAAGAAAAAACCAACACATCGCAACGCATCGATCTTGAACCCGACCCGTCGCTCCTATTCCATGTCGAGCTCATTCTCGAGCTAGGGTTCCCCTAGCACCGTCGCCAGTCCTGCCACTCGGGCAGACCCCCCCGCCCGCCACCCCCCCACCCCTCCCCAGCCTCCCCCACCTCCCCACTCGCCTGCCACCCGCCTCTCCAACCGGCGTGGCAATCTTCGAGGCAATGTCCCACTACAAGAAATATGCTATGTTGTGACCCTCAATATTGGTCACAGAAATGGTCACGGTCTGTCTTCTGTGACCTTTTTGAGACCAAAACCATATGGTCAGGTTACGAGCGTCACTCATGAACGGCAGTGACCTTTTTTGTGAATTGGTCATAGACGTCTGTGACCAAATTAAAAGGTCACAAATTTTATGACCAATATTTTGGTCACGGGCAATTTGGCCAAACCACGTCAGATCCAACGTGGCAAGGCTGACGTGGCAGAATTGTGACCAAATGAAATGGTCGTAGATTAGAATCAGCCCGGTCCAGTTCAGCCATCTATTTGGGCCAAGCCCAATAATTCAGCTCATTTAATGTTTTTTCCTGTCTATTTCGGACGGCTACATGGGCCGAGCCCAACAATTCGGCCTTTTAATTTTTTGGGCCGTGGCCTATTTGCAACAACATATTCTGATTTTCTTTTTACAAAACCTAGTCAGATGGGACCCAGCTGTCAGGTTCTAGAAGGTTGGACCCAGCTGTCAGGTTCTATGTGGGACCCAGCTGTCAGCTTCTACAAGGTGGGTCCTAGATGTCAGGCAGATTTTTTCCACATTTAGTTTTCCAGTAAATAAACAACCAGTATTCAAAATGACAGTTAGAAAACAAAGGTAATATTTCAAATAAGAGCCACAATCATTCTGTTACATCATATAACACAGATACAATGGTATCACAGTATTACAAGATCTACAGGTGTAACGAACAGAAGTATAATACAAGCTCCATGTGCATCTTCTTCAGCAATCACAAACTGCGCTCCTGCTCCTCCTGCTCCTTTAAATCTTCTTTTGTTTGGAACTCCTGTAAGTTAGAGGAAACCGACATTTTTAGTCCGTGAATGTAATGTCTACTACTAACAAGCAGTTGGGTAAAATCACTATCAGTCAAGTTGACATAATCACCCACATTTTTAGTCAAGTTGACACAATCGACCATAAAAGGGCGGAGAGTTGTGGAAGCTATATACCTGCTTGAGCTGTCCCATTAGCATGGAAAGGCCAGGCGACTGGAAAAATTCCAGGCAGGATCCTTGAACCAGAGGTTGATCATGTCGACGACGTCCTTCCTGGAGCCGGCGGCCATGTCGCCGTCCAGAAGGCACGCTTCTCCGCGTTCAGGTTGCCACGTCCAGGTTGCAGGAGGCCGAGGGCAGTCTTGCACCACTTACGCCCTGAAAAACCAGCAAAGAAACAAAAACGTTAAATGTGATTAAACAAGATGGTTGTTCAGGTTTCTCTACTAGAATTCATGATTCATGTTCATTATTTCACATTATGCATTGTTGGGACTTAGTAAACAGCATATAATTAGTAATGAGCTCTGTGCATAATGGGAATAGATCCATGTGCAGATGCAAAATGAAGCATGTTGAATAGAAAAGTTACTGAATCTTGAGTTCTTGACTAAGTAACTGGTACAGATTCTTGAACATTAACCACCTCATTCAAGCTAAAATGATCTGTTAATTAGCTAAGAATTTAACAAGCTAAGATGATCTGTTGAACAAGAATTAAATAAGGCAAATCAACATTAAAAAAAATAACCAGACACTAACGAAAACACTACAAAACTAATCAAATGTTAACCTGATGTTGTTCTACTACAACATTCAAGCCAATGTTAGGGATCAACAAAACTAATGAAATGCTTCAACAATGCAGGAATGAGAGTGAGTCCAGAAGGTATGATAGTACAGATTATCAACCATTTGGAGTAGCTAGTAAATCACAGGCAACAATCCATATGGTTCGGATCAAGTCTCAGGCATATTATAAGCTCACCTTAAACTTGTTGCTACCCTAAAGCGGAGCACCCAAGGGTTTAGCAGAACAGGTCAAGATGAAACCGCAAAAACTGGGTCAAGTAAATCGCCGTCTATATACACAATTCTGCAACAAAACACAAAAAATGGTTATTCGTGATACATTTTATCAAGAGACAAATAATATGCATGCACAAAGAAAAGCAAAATAGTGAAGTAGCGATCTGGGCTCAATTAGTTGCTATACACAATTGCACAGCATGTCCACTAGCAAATTCATCTTAGCAAGATAAGGAAAAGGATTCAACGAACATGCGTAACTTCGCATAACCAATGGAAGCAAACAGCACAAACAGATGGCAATTAACGACTACACAAGTACACAAGTAGTGCTTGCATCAGTACAGCTAGACTAGCAGGTAGTACAAACATGGTATCTCAACATTCACTTGAACCATCAAAATTGGTAACAGATACATGGATGCTACTCTCATATTGTTTCCCAGTTTTAAGTTTCTAACACCCGAGGTGGATCTCTCCCAAAATTACAAATTCAATGTTCAAATGTTATTGCAAATAACACTAATTCATGTAACAGGTTGACAGCATAGAGAGAATGAAACCTCAGCAGGACAACGATTTGATCCCACAAGAAGTGCAGCCGTTACATAGTTTATCTAACAACTAAATACACACAAAGAGGCACTGCCACAGCAGCCAATCAAGAAACTGGAGTAGAATGCTACTAACAACCTAGATACAAGTTATGCACACGACACAGTTCATGACCGCACAAAGGAGTTCAGAATACTGATGAGTTCTTAATGGTGGAGGAGGAGAATGTAGCGGGCTCACCGTGGACAACGGGGTCGGGGACGACCTCTGCTCCGCTCACCTTCACTGGGTAGTGGCGCCCCTTATCTGCAGCAAAACCAACAAAAAAGTAAGCCCGCATCGCACGGAGGTTGTGTGCGAAGGGAGAAGGGAAAAGATAAAGGCGGCCAGATACGGTGACCCATCGGCAGATCCAGCGACCTCGAGGCCATAGCGAGCGGCCTTGTGGAGATGGGAGGGACGGGCTCGGGTCCTCGTCCATCGCATCTGAGGAGAGTGCCCATTGCGCGCCCAATCCACCACCAGACCACCTCGGCGCGACGCACCGACCGGCCAGATACGGGGGCATGGAGTCCAGGGGCGGCGGGATATGGCGGAAACAAGGTCGGTGGTCCGACGGGTACAACATGGTGGTTGCGGACTTGCGGTGGATGGACGAGGATCTTGCTATGGACGGCGGGAGGCAGGAGGAGGGTTCTAGTTAGGGGCGGCGCGAGCTAGGAGGTGCAGGCGAAGACATCGCTCTCGAGAGAGTGGAGGCGGCGCGAGCCAGGAGGTGGAGGAGGTGGAGGAAGGATTGGGAGGCGGAGGCGGCGGCGGCCATAGAGTGGGGGCGCTCGAGAGGAGGTAGGGTTTGACGGGGGCAGGGGCGACTCGCTGGTGTTATACACGGACTTGGGCGCTCGCGGCCGTCGGATGGCATCGGACGGTGGTGGTGCTCCAACACCTGTCCAACGGGCCATAATCCCAGAAGGGGATCATAGGTTGGACCAGTTTCGGCCCAGGGCAGAACAGTAATGAGAGAAAAAAAAACTTTGAGATGATATAAGCAAGTTTTAGGGCTTAATTTTGAAGCAGCTACCGAAAATATGTCTTAAACTAGGAGAATTACATTTTTTAAAATACTAGAACACATTGTATCTACAAATAACCAAATGTTTGCATATCAAACGGTTTCCATCTACCTCTCTTAAAAAGACAAATTCCTGCCGATTCAGCTGGAAGGGGGTCAAATTTGAACTACAGGTGCCTCGTATTTTTTTCATGATTTATTGCAAAAATCATATTTAGGTAAACAAGTACCTATTTCATCAGAGATATAATAAAAGTTTCACAAGATTTAACCCCTAGCTACGAACGGTCATGTCCCCCGACTTGACCGTATATTGAAATCGACATACGAAATTCAAAAAAATCAAATAAATGGAAAACCTTCGCGTGGTGTCATTATATGTGTCCTAGTATCCATCAAAAATAATAAACTTGGAATACGGCAATTTTCTTAAGAAAGTGTTCTCAGAAATGAGCTCTCATCTATGAAGATTCATGCCTTTAGGGCCAAATGACGAATGTTATGTCCACATTCATGGTATAGTTTGCTTAAATATGCCCATATTGGGCACAAACGTGAATATTGGAACCGTGAACAATCTTGCCGAATAAACTTTTCATTTTCCTTTCACGAAAAAATCATTTTTCTATTTCCGAATGCGAAAAATGGGTTATTTTGTGAAGAAACTACCAAAAATATGTCATAAAATAGAAGCGCTACATTATTTGAAAATACTAGACCACATTGAATTTACAATTAACCAAATGTTGCGTGTTAAACAGTTTCTATATACCTCTCGTAAAAAAGACAAATTCCTGCCGATTCAGTAGGAAGGGGGTCAAATTTGAACTACCGGTGCGTCATGGTTTTCTTATGATTTTTTGAAAAATTCATATTTAGGTACACAAGTACCTATTTCATCAGAGATACAACAAAATTTTCCCAAGATTCAACCCCTAGGTACAAACGGTCATGTCCGCCGTTTTGACCGTATATTGAAATCGGCATACGAAATTTTAAAAAAATTCAAAAAAATGGAAAACCTTCGCGTAGCGTCATGATATGTGACCTAGTTACCACAAAAAATATAAACTTGCATTGTGGAACTTTTACTGCAAAAGTGTTCTCAGAAGCTTGCTATCACGAACGAACATTCATAGCTTTCAAGATGAAGGAGCAATGTTTTGGACACATTCATGACATAGTTTATCGAAATGTGCCCAAATTTGGCACATGTGTTCATTGTGGGATGGCAAGCAATGTTGCCGACCAAAGATTTCGACATGTTTCACAAAAAACCCACTTTTCATTTTTCAAGTGCTTAAAATAGCGTTTTTTGTGAAGCGCCTACCGAGAAAGTCGTCCAAAATGGCACCGATACATTTTCTTCACATAGTAGACATCATTTCATGTACAATCACCGAAAGGAATGCCTTTCTGAGCTCTCTGCCTATTTCCGGCCATTTAAACGGCTTCATGTCGATTCAGCAGGAAACGGCTAGATTTTGAACTGCAGCTGCCAAATAGCTTGCCCTTTATTTTTCCTAAATTTCATTTTTAGATTCACAAGTATCCATTTCATCATAGATACATCAAATATCCACATGATTCAATCACTACACACGAACGGTCACGTCCGAGACTTCGACTAGATTTTCAAATGAGCATACAAAATTAAAAAAAAATCAAAATAATGGAAAACCTTCACGTAGCGTCATGATATGTGACCTAGTTACTAGAAAAAAAAATATAAACTTGCTTTGCGGAAGTTTTACTGCAAAAGCGTTCCCAGAAACTTGCTATCAGGAACGAACATTCATAACTTTCAAGACAAACGAGTAATGTTTTGGCCACATTCATGACATAGTTTGTCGAAATGTGTCCAAATTTGGCACATGTGTTCATTGTGGGATGGCAAGAAATGTTGTCGAACAAAGATTTCGACATGTTTCACAAAAAAACCCACTTTTCATTTTTCAAGTGCTTAAAATAGCGTTTTTCATGAAGCGGCTACCGAGAAACTCGTCCAAAATGGCACCGATACATATTCTACATAAAGTAGACATCATTTTATGTACAATCAGTAAAAGGCATGCATTTTCGAGCTCTCTGCCTATTTCTGGCCATTTAAACGGCTTACTGCCGATTTAGCTGGAAACGGCTAGATTTTAAACTGCAGCTGCCACATAGCTTGCCCGTTATTTTTCCTAAATTTCATTTTTAGGTTCACAAGTATCCATTTCATCAGAGTTACATCAAAATATCTACATGATTCAAACACTAGACATGAACGGTCACGGCGGCGACTTCGACTAGATTTTCAAATGAGCATATGAAATTCGAAAAAAATCGAAAAAATGACAAACCTTCACGTAGCGTCATGATATGTGACCTAGTTACCAGATTCAACCCTAGCTACGAACGGTCATGTCGCCAATTTTGGTCGCTTTTTGAAACCGGTATAAGAAATTGAAAAAAAATGTAGGTTATGCACTCGAGAGGATATAAAATAAGAAATTCGCAAACATGAAGTTATGCATCTCTTAGAGATGATTCAAATTGATTTTAGGATCATCTCAATATGAGGTCATATGTAAAATCGACGGTGAAATAACTTTTGTAGACTTTCAATTTTTTTTTGACTTCCTTCATTTATTTGGGCTCAAACTCACTATGAAGCCCACATATTCCCCTCTATATCCACATTCTAATGGCTAATGGGCCGTTGGCCCTTTCGGTGTAGCGAAGAGTTAATGAAAAAAAAGTGAGTGGAATGAGAGGCCCCATACCACATAAGCCCAGCCCAACAAAGTAGCGCAAGAGCATAGTTGAAGTAGTTCGAGCACGTTATGTGAAGAACAACCACCGAGTGGCCTGGTGGTTCGCTATCGCTAACGTGACCTGTAGGTCACGGGTTCGAGTCCCCCCGGAAGCCTCTTTTTTCCGATTATTTGCCTGCGTGGCTTGCCCTGTCAGACGGGGCGGGTCCCACTGATCAGCAGAGCGGTCCCACATGTCATACGGGTGGGTCCCATATGGCGGGTCCCACTGGTCAGCTGAGCGGGTCCTGCATGTCAGACGGGGCGGGTCCCACTGATCAGCAGAGCGGTCCCACATGTCATACGGGTTGGTGATACGTCTCAAACGTATCTATAATTTTTGATGTTCCATGCTTGTTTTATACCAATTGCTACATGTTTTGCATCTACTTTATATCACTTTTATACATTTTTTGGGACTAACCTATTAACAAGATGCCGAAGTGCCAGTTCCTGTTTTCTGCTGTTTTTGTATTCCAGAAAAGCTAGTCTGGAAATATTCTCGGAATTGGACGAAACTACACGGGGTGCCTATTTTTCCAGAACACGCCTGACGGAGCGAAGGAGCAGCAGAGGAGGGCCACCAGGAGGCCACACGCACCAGGGCGCGGGCCCCCCTCTGCCGCGCCCTGGGTGGTGTGGGCCCCTCGGGGGTCCGCAGCCGCCGCCCTTTCGCCTACTTATTCCCCCCGACGCGAAAACCCTAAGTACCTGAGCAAATATCCACGAAAAGTTCCAGAGACGCCGCCGTCGTCAACCCTAGCTCGGGAGGGTTCAGAACCTCTTCCCGGCACCCTGCCGGAGAGGGGAATCGTCACCGGAGGCTTCTACATCGCCATGCCTGCCTCCGGAGTGATGCGTGAGTAGTTCATCCTTGGACTACGGGTCCATAGCAGTAGCTAGATGGTTGTCTCTCCACTTTGTGCCATCATGTTTAGATCTTGTGAGCTGCCCTACATGATCAAGATCATATTATTGTAATGCTACATGTTGTGTTTGCTGGGATCCGATGAATATTGAATATTATGTCAAGTTGATTATCAATCTATCTTATATGTTATTTAAGATCTTGCATGCTTTCCGTTACTCGTAGATGCTTTGGCCAAGTAGATGCTTGTAACTCCAAGAGAGAGTATTTATGCTAGATAGTGGGTTCATGTCTCCGTTTAACCTGGGACAGTGACAGAAAGTTCTAAGGTTGTGGATGTGCTGTTGCCACTAGGGATAACCTAACGATGCTATGTCCACGGCATATGTGTTTGTTTACATTACGCACTTTACTTAATGCAATTATCCGTTGCTTGCAACTTAATACCAACGGGGGACTCGGATGACAACCCGGCGGTGGATTATTAGTCATAGATGCTGTTGGATAACGGTCTATGTATTATGTCGTAATGCCCAATTAAATATCATAGTAGTCAACATGTCATGTATATGCATTGTCATGCGCTCACTATTCGTCAATTGCCCAGCTGTAATTTGTTCACCCAACATGTTAGTTATCTTTTATGGAGAGACACCACTAGTGAACTGTGGACCCCGGTCCATTCTTTTACACTGATTAAACAACCACAAACTGCAAACTGTTCCTTTTTCATTCTCTGCAATTTAATACTCATTTTCCACACCATACGTTTAATCCTTTGTTTTCAGCAAGCCAGTGAGATTGACAACCTCACTGTTTCGTTGGGGCAAAGTAGTTTGATTGTGTTGTGTGCAGATTCCACGTCAACAGTCCAGACTCCCTGCGACAGCTATTTTTCTGGCGCCGTTGACAACCTTCTGAAGAGTTGCTGCTCCTACTGGTTCGATAACCTTGGTTTCTTTCTGAGGGAAAACTTGCTGCTGACTACATCATACCTTCCTCTTGGGGTCTCCCAACGAACGTGTGTTTCACGTCATCAAGCTATTTTTCTGGCGCCGTTGCCGGGGAGACAGCAGTCTTCTGCAAGGGGAGTTTCACGCTTCCAATCTCTTTACTTTGTTTTTGTCTTGCTTAGTTTATTTTATTTTATCTTGTTTGCTTTCAATTATCAAAAACACAAAAAAATTAGTTACTTGCATCTAGTTTACTTTCAAGTTATTTTCTGTACTGTTTTTATTTCTGCTAAAATGAGTACTCCTGAGAACACTAAGTTGTGTGATTTCACTAGCACGAACAACAATGATTTCATATGCACACCTATTGCTCCACCTGCTGCTTCAGCAGAATTTTATGAAATTAAACCTGCACTTTTAAATCTTGTTATGAAAGAGCAATTTTCTGGTGTTAGTACTGATGATGCTGCTGTTCACCTTAATAACTTTGTTGAACTTTGTGAAATGCAAAAGCTCAAGGAAGTAGATGGTGATATTATTAAACTGAAACTTTTTCCTTTCTCCTTGAGAGGACGTGCTAAAGAATGGTTGCTATCTTTGCCTAGAAATAGTATTGATTCATGGACTAAATGCAAAGATGCTTTTATTGGAAAATATTATCCTCCTGCTAAGATTATTTCTTTGAGAAGTAGCATAATGAATTTTAAGCAATTTGATAATGAACATGTTGCTCAAGCATGGGAGAGAATGAAATCATTGGTTAAAAATTGTCCCACTCATGGACTGACTACTTGGATGATCATCCAAACCTTCTATGCAGGATTAAATTTTTCTTCGAGGAATTTATTGGATTCGGCCGCTGGAGGTACCTTTATGTCCATCACTTTGGGTGCTGCAACAAAGCTTCTTGATGATATGATGATTAATTATTCTGAGTGGCACACCGAGAGAGCTCCAACAGGTAAGAAGGTAAATTCTGTTGAGGAAACCTCCTCCTTGAGTGCCAAAATTGATACTATTATGTCTATGCTTGCAAATGGTCAAACACATGTTGATCCAAATAATGTTCCTTTAGCTTCTTTGGTTGCTCAAGAAGAGCATGTTGATGTGAACTTCATTAAAAATAATAATTTCAACAACAATGCTTATAGGAATAATTTTGGTAATAGCAATTATAGGCCCTATCCTTCTAATAGTGGCAATGGTTATGGAAATTCCTATAGTAACTCCTACAATAATAATAAGAGTGTACCCTCTGATCTTGAAGTTATGCTTAAGGATTTTATTAGTACACAAACTGCTTTCAATAAAACTGTTGAGGAGAAATTTGGGAAAATTGATGTGCTTTCCTCTAAAGTTGATAGTCTTGCTCTTGATGTTGACTTATTGAAACTAAAGAACATGCCTCATGATGTTAAAGAGAGCAAAACTCTCAATGCTATACAAGTTAAAATTGATAACAATGTGAGGATGTTAGCTGAATTGCATGCTAGATGGGAAAGAGAGGATGAAATTGCTAGAAAGAATAATATTGCTAGAGTTTATACTATTACTACTTCTGAAAATGCTTCAAACTCAAGTGTTAACAAACCTCCTACCATTAATGGCAAGAAGTTGGTGTTGGTAATGTTTCCACTTCTATTGCAAAATGTCCTAAATTGCCTGATAACTCTGAAACTGTCCTTGATAAAGATGCTGAAATTTCTAGCAATAAGGAAGAGAATAACTCCATTACTTTTGATGATAATGACTTTGATTTTGATGGTTGCAATATTTCTGAAGTAATTAAGTTCTTGCAAAAGCTAGCTAGAAGTCCTAATGCTAGTGCTATAAACATGGCTTTTACTAAACATATTACTAATGCTCTCATGCAAGTTAGGGAAGAGAAATTAAACATGAAGCTTCTATCCCTAGGAAGTTAGAAGATGGTTGGGAGCCCATCATTAAATTGAAATTGAATGACTTTGATTGCAATGCTTTGTGTGACCTTGGTGCTAGTATTTCTGTTATGCCTAAAAGATTATATGATATGCTTGATTTAGCACCTTTGGAAAATTGTTACTTGGATGTTCACCTTGTTGATTCTACTATTAAAAAACCTTTGGGAAGAATTGATGATGTTCTTATCATGGTTAACAACAATTATGTCCCCGTTGATTTTATTGTCTTGGATATTGAGTGCAATCCATCATGCCCTATTGTGCTGGGAAGACCTTTTCTTAGACTGTAGGTGCTATTATTGATATGAAAGAAGGGAATATAAAATATCAATTTCCTCTCAAGAAAGGTATGGAACACTTTCCTAGGAAGAAGATTAAGCCACCTTATGATTCTATTGTTCGAACAAATTACAATGTTGATGCTTCTTCACTTGGTAATACTTGATGCATGCTTTGTGCCTAGCTAAAAGGCGTTAAAGAAAAGCGCTTATGGGAGGCAACCCATTTTATTTTTCTGCAATTTTTCTTTTATTGAGTCAAGGAGTTTGTTTACTTCTGTAGCAACTCCTTTGTATCTTTATTTTCTCGCATTGTTGTGCCAAGAGTAGCCTCTAATGTTAAGATGATGCTTAATTTTGATTGCTGCGCAGAAACAGATTTTTGCTGTTCACTGTACGAAATTCCTAAAATCACCAGATTGTTAATTAAATCTAAAATTTTTGTGCGTAATCTTTATGAATGTCTGAAACTTTCATTAGTTCAGAGTTTCTCGATCTGAGCGTCGTAAGTGCCTCGAAAAAATTCGTCTTTGCGGACTGTTCTGTTTTAGACAGATTATGCCTTTTTATTTTTGCATTCTCTCTTTTACTAGTGTTGAGTGAAATTCTTTTTTGGGTGGAAGAGCTTCACATAACATCAGTGGCTGTAGCTAATGTTTAAAGTAACAAATCATATTGCGTCTTTATAGAACATGTGAATTTTTGATTATGCACTAACCCTCTAATGAGATCTACTTTGAGTTTGGTGTGACGGAAGTTTTCAAGGGTCAAGAGAGAAGGATGATATAATAGGATCAAGAAGAGTGAAGAGCTTAAGCTTGGGGAGGCTCCCATGGATCTCCCCAGCATATTTCAAGAAGACTCAAGCGTCTAAGCTTGGGGATGCCCAAGGCATCCCCTTCTTCATCGTCAAAATTATCAGGTCATCTCTAGTGAAACTATATTTTAATTCTTTCACATCATATGTGCTTTTCTTGGAGCGTCTGTGTGCTTTTATTTTCAGTATTGCACTTTTATTTTCAATAAAGCTTGACTGGACCCTAGCATTCTTGATTGGGAGAGAGACACGCTCCGCTTTTTCATGAGAATACTCCTATTCTTCACTTATATTTGTTGAGTATTCATATCTAGCGCTGTTCAGCTTTTAGCTCTTGTTTTCATGTATCTCTTGTGAGCTATTAGCTTTCTTTTGTAGAAAGTACTCTCTTGCTTCACTTATATTTGTTTGGAGAGTTGATGAAATAAATTGATTGGTGTTTGGTTGGTTCAGAAAATGTTGCATGTGGTAATTGGTATAAGGAAAAACTTGCTTAATCTTGTAGATCACTAAAATGGATAACTTGATGCTTGTCAATTGTTTTGAGTTAACAAGTAGATCATGATTAAATTGTGCATCACATGAGTTAAGCCTATTAGTGAAGAACTACCGTAAAGCTTGTTGAAAATTTGGTTTGCATCGGTGGTATCTCTAAGGTCTAGATATTTTCTAATAACAGGGTTTGGTTAACAAGGAAGACGGTATGAAGTCTTATAACGTTTGCAATATGTTTGTCATATAAAACTTGGTGTACGGGTTGATATTCTTGTTTGCTTACATAACCTTGCTAGCCTAAACTCTGTACTGAGAGGGAATGCTTCTCGTGCATCCAAATCCTTGAGCCAAAATCCATGCCATTTGTGTCCACCATAACTACCTATATGTGGTATTTCCTTGCCACTCCAAGTAAATTTTTCATGTGCTACCTTTAAATTATTCAAAATGTTATTATTCCCTTTTTGTGTCAATGTTTACTAGCTCATGAGGAATTAGTGTGGTTATTCTTTATTCTATTTGTCGAGTGGACTTTTACACCTGGACTAGTGGCATATACATCCGCTTATCCAATAACTTGCAAAAAGAGCTGGCAACGGGGTGCCCAGTCCCAATTAATTACAACTTTAACCAATTAATTCTCTTCACACTTTTGCCCTGATTCATCAGTAAGCAATGACAAACAGTGAAATACCTGAATGTGTGTAAACCAAAGAGAAAGAGGGATGATCTGCCTTGCTGGTAGAAATAACGTCCTTCATGGGAGCCGCTCTTAAAAGTCCGTTCGACAGGTAGAATACTGTTCTCACCCGCTACCATTCGTTGACAATTAACAAACACCTCTCAAAAATAGATACTCCTCCATGGTATGTGATTGATGGAAGGCACCCGAGGATTCGGTTAGCCATGGCTTGTGTTAGCAAGGTTGGGAGGAGTATCAAATATTTTATGCAATCTCTATATGCTTTCAAAAACCTAAAAGCTCTAGCACATGATTTAATCCCTGCTTCCCTCTGCGAAGGGCCTTTCTTTTACTTTTATGTTGAGTCAGTTTTCTATTCTTTCTGTCTTCCACAAGCAAACACTAGTGTCAACTTTGTTACAACATGCGTTATATGCAATGTATTGGACTTGTTATATACTTTGTGTTGACAATATCCATGAGATAAATATGTTGAAAGTTGAAGCAAATGCTGAAACTAAATTCTTCCTTTGTGTTGATTAAATACCTTTTATTAGAAACTATTGCTTTATGAGTTAACACTTATGCAAAACTGTTTGATGCTTGTCTCGAAAGTACTATTCATGAAAACGTTTAGCTTGTGTGATTCATTGTTTACTCATTATCTATTTGTAGCAAATTATAGACCATTGACTTGGATCACTTCATTCATTTACATGTGCCTTGCAATATTATATGATCAAGATTATGATAGTAGCATGTCACCTCAAAAATTTTTGTTTTTATCGTTTACCTACTCGAGGACGAGTAGGAACTAAGCTTGGGGATGCTGATACGTCTCAAACGTATCTATAATTTTTGATGTTCCATGCTTGTTTTATACCAATTGCTACATGTTTTGCATCTACTTTATATCACTTTTATACATTTTTTGGGACTAACCTATTAACAAGATGCCGAAGTGCCAGTTCCTGTTTTCTGCTGTTTTTGTATTCCAGAAAAGCTAGTCTGGAAATATTCTCGGAATTGGACGAAACACGGGGGTGCCTATTTTTCCAGAACACGCCTGACGGAGCGAAGGAGCAGCAGAGGAGGGCCACCAGGAGGCCACACGCACCTAGGGCCGGGCCCCCTCTGCCGCGCCCTGGGTGGTGTGGGCCCCTCGGGGGTCCGCAGCCGCCGCCCTTTCGCCTACTTATTCCCCCCGACGCGAAAACCCTAAGTACCTGAGCAAATATCCACGAAAAGTTCCAGAGACGCCGCCGTCGTCAACCCTAGCTCGGGAGGGTTCAGAACCTCTTCCCGGCACCCTGCCGGAGAGGGGAATCGTCACCGGAGGCTTCTACATCGCCATGCCTGCCTCCGGAGTGATGCGTGAGTAGTTCATCCTTGGACTACGGGTCCATAGCAGTAGCTAGATGGTTGTCTCTCCACTTTGTGCCATCATGTTTAGATCTTGTGAGCTGCCCTACATGATCAAGATCATATTATTGTAATGCTACATGTTGTGTTTGCTGGGATCCGATGAATATTGAATATTATGTCAAGTTGATTATCAATCTATCTATATGTTATTTAAGATCTTGCATGCTTTCCGTTACTCGTAGATGCTTTGGCCAAGTAGATGCTTGTAACTCCAAGAGAGAGTATTTATGCTAGATAGTGGGTTCATGTCTCCGTTTAACCTGGGACAGTGACAGAAAGTTCTAAGGTTGTGGATGTGCTGTTGCCACTAGGGATAACCTAACGATGCTATGTCCACGGCATATGTGTTTGTTTACATTACGCACTTTACTTAATGCAATTATCCGTTGCTTGCAACTTAATACCAACGGGGGACTCGGATGACAACCCGGCGGTGGATTATTAGTCATAGATGCTGTTGGATAACGGTCTATGTATTATGTCGTAATGCCCAATTAAATATCATAGTAGTCAACATGTCATGTATATGCATTGTCATGCGCTCACTATTCGTCAATTGCCCAGCTGTAATTTGTTCACCCAACATGTTAGTTATCTTTTATGGAGAGACACCACTAGTGAACTGTGGACCCCGGTCCATTCTTTTACACTGATTAAACAACCACAAACTGCAAACTGTTCCTTTTTCATTCTCTGCAATTTAATACTCATTTTCCACACCATACGTTTAATCCTTTGTTTTCAGCAAGCCAGTGAGATTGACAACCTCACTGTTTCGTTGGGGCAAAGTAGTTTGATTGTGTTGTGTGCAGATTCCACGTCAACAGTCCAGACTTGCGACAGCTATTTTTCTGGCGCCGTTGACAACCTTCTGAAGAGTTGCTGCTCCTACTGGTTCGATAACCTTGGTTTCTTTCTGAGGGAAAACTTGCTGCTGACTACATCATACCTTCCTCTTGGGGTCTCTCCAACGAACGTGTTGTTTCAGTCATCAG